>VZSZ01011417.1:44690-64669 GCA_013398815.1 Ibidorhyncha struthersii | reverse complement strand
TGATCCAAGGGCTGGAGCCCCTCTGCTGGGAGGACAGGCTGAGAGAGTTGGGGGGGTTCAGCCTGGAGAAGAGAAGGCTCCGGGGAGACCTCAGAGCCCCTTCCAGTGCCCAAAGGGCCTACAGGTCTTCCCTGCGCTGAGGGCTCCAGAGCTGGACAAGCATTTACAGACTATTACAAGCTCTTAATTATTTGCCTTCTGCTTTTCAAAATAGCTGCATGAGTCTGCTTGGTTGACACCCCACATTATCCACAGGACCTTCACCCTCTGACTGCGATTCTCTGGGTGCTGANGGCTCCGGGGAGACCTCAGAGCCCCTTCCAGTGCCCAAAGGGCCTACAGGTCTTCCCTGCGCTGAGGGCTCCAGAGCTGGACAAGCATTTACAGACTATTACAAGCTCTTAATTATTTGCCTTCTGCTTTTCAAAATAGCTGCATGAGTCTGCTTGGTTGACACCCCACATTATCCACAGGACCTTCACCCTCTGACTGCGATTCTCTGGGTGCTGAGCCTGACCCTGAGGATGCTGATGCATGAACATGGGTTCTGCAGATGTGTCTGGCCGGGCTTCCCTTGCTGCAGGTGATGTTACGCAGGGTGGCAAAAGACAGGCTGACCCTGGGAGCCGGCCGGCGTCATCTAGGTACTGATTAAATGGATTAGTTCTCGGTGCTCACATGCCCCAAAGGCAACTAAATGCTCCATGTGCACCACCACGTTCAGAGGTATCTTCATGAAAGCGCTGCTGATCCCCGCTTAGTCAGGGGTGTGATGAGCTACAATTAGGTAAATATAAGTAATTACAGTCAACTACTGTTTTAGGGCAAACTGAGCTTTACCTGGTAATTGTAGGTATTACTGTGTGCATACAGTGGTATATATTTTTATGGTTATGAAAGCTTAGTAGTAATTGAATGATAGATTATTGCTACTAGCTTGTATATCAGGGAGAAAATAGATAATTTTGTTGCCTTTTCATGGGTTCTGTTACATACAGAAGAACTGATCACTCCATAATATTCAGAAAAGAAATGGGTTCACTTTGCTGGAGAGTAGCATGAGCGTTAGGAGCATATGCTCATGGAATCCAGCATCCATAGCAGTTGTGATGAACATACACATTTGGGTTTATGGAGGGTTTTCAACTGATTGAACAAGTCTATGGAGGATGTAACATCATGCCCCAAAGAGCGGTGCAGGTTGTTCACCCCCTGTGATGTGCAGTGAGTGTGCCCCGAGCTTTGAACGCCACCAAATTCAGCTCCTACCAGCATGGCCAAGCTCTGGGAATTCAGTTGTTATAAAAACTGACTGTTTGCAACTATGCTTCATGCTTTTACTGGGGTCACGTTAAGTTTAAATCGCCAGCCTGCCTGGGTGGTGGTCTCACAGGTGGGTCCTGGGAGGTCTGGCACTGGTGGACATCTCAGCTACGCTTCCCGTCAGCGCAGCCAGAGCCACAGCAGGGCCAGCCCTATCCTGGTGCTGCGTTTGTCAGAGAAGGAGCTAACCCGGTGCCACAAACTTGTTTATATTGGCTGTTTGATGGCAATTATTTTGTCCTCTGGGCTGGATTTTATCTGCTTGAGATGGAAAACTCTCTACCGATATCCTTTCATTTAGCTACCTGTAGTATTTTGCAGTACAAGGAAAGCAGCTCAGCTGCTTGAACGAAATAAAATGTTTTCCAGATTCTGCTCAAGAGTGATTTCTCAGACTCCACAGGGTAGGGTAGCATAAGGGGATTTTCTGGGGACCCCTGAGCCCCCGAGGGAGCTCAGAGAGGGACCGGGGCTGGTGCACGCGTGGCAGCGGGTGGGTTCCCTCGGGAGGAAGCGCTGTTAAGCTCCTCTGTGGCTTCCACCTACGGTGATGCTGGTGCCGTCTGCTCTTACATGCTGGGGTTTTACATTTTCCCAAGGTGGCAGACCCTGGGGTTTGAGGCAGCACGGGGTACGTACGCTCGCAGCAGCGCGGGGAAGGACTCGCCTCTGCCGTGCACCGGTACCTGTCCGCTTTACCCAGGCTCAGCAGGGCAGAGAGACACCGGAGGGAAAGCACAGCCTGTCCCGTGCTGGGCCGGCTGCTTCGGGATGTACTTTTGGGAGGCTGCAGAGCTGCTGCGTGTCTTCAAGGCCATGAACTCACTCTAAGATGTCAGGATGGCATGTGGTGGGGGAGATGGTCCGGCCTTCCTTTTCTGCTCCTACACCTTCACCCGTGTGGCTCCAGCCACCCCTGGACAGGCCGTCTGCTGTCTGCAAGGGTTTCCCCGGAGAAAAACGAGCGTCCCTTGCTGCTGTGCCGAGAATCCTATTTCGGCTGATTTCAACCCCAGCAGTCACATGCCGCAAGATCATCACCCGGGCCGGTGGCAGTCTGCTGAGAAACAAAGGGTTCCTTAATAGTCGAGATAGGAAGATAAGGCACTGCCGTGCTATTTAAAGCAGAGTATTTATGCCTGAATAAAGTTACTCCAATTTTGGAGCAGGGTGTTTGCCTGGAAAGCCGGTATTTACATTCCACCCCAGGGACTGAAGCTCCCTTGCACACTTTCATGTGTCTCCTTTCTTCAAAGTCATATGCCATACCTACAGCTTCATTACTGCCTGCAATTACAACGTACGGCTCCCATCAATCGTTTTGTAGCTTTTTTTTTTTTTGATAAATAGGGGTGGCACACACAAAGGCACATACAAACTAAGTCTGTGCCTCATTACCCCGCTCCAGTAAAACGTTGTGCGCTTGGGGACAGCCCTGTGAGTCGGGAAAATGGTGTGTTTTACAGATGGGGAGTAGAGACAAAGAGCGGGTGAGCGCCTTGCCCGGGATCCCACGGGATGTTGGCAGCAGGGAGCTGTATTTCTGTCTAGTGCCCTAACCACTGAACCATCCTGTCTCCTGCTTTCAGGCGAGAGAGTCTGAAAACGCCATTGATTAGAAAGTGCTGGCGAAGGTGGGACTGACTAGACTGCAAAAAAGACATGCAAAAATAAACAGAAGACAATAAACAGCATGATGTAAATTAGCTTTGTAGAACTCCTTTCTGCTTTAACAATCTAAAATGCTATTTAGAACACACGGGCAAGGAGATGTCTCTTTTTTTTTTTTTAAAAAAAAAAGATATGATTTTAACCAGATAAAATGCCTTTAATTAGTCTGAAATTTTTGCTTATGTTTTATAACAGCGTATTTCCGTGTACATGCCAGAAAGTCAGGGAAACATGGAAATCATTGACAGTTTGCAGCGTTCGCTGCTGGGATGCAGCAGATTATTTCAATGAAACCTAGATAAATTCTCTGCTTGTAGAAAACATTTGTTTGGTGGTCCCTTTCCTCCGCTTTGTCATCTTCCACTGCACATCTGTTTTGGGATGGAATAAATGAGCCCATGCTTGAGAATCAGGTTGTTTATAGGCTGCAATATTTAGATCATTTCTGTTTTTCATAAGTCTGGAAAAATAATTGTTATCTTGGTGGTGTGGGTTACAATAACGAAGCCCTCCTGTTATTGCAGGCGAGCTTGGGCCGCTATGGAAAGTGGTTTTCTCCAAAACAGAGATGCATTTGCACTCAGTTGAACTGATGCGGGGACGAGGCTCCTGCTCAGGCTGCTCAGCACCGAGGTGGTCCTGGAGGGAACTTTGGAGTCTATGGCGATGCGAGCGATGGGGATTATCAGTTGGAATAAAATCGCAAGACCTCTTTGTTCATGCACTTCCCCGGGGGGTGCACACGAAGGGGTGATGGGGAGGTGCTGGGCCCCCTCCTGCTGTGCCGAACGTGTGGGGCACAGGAGCAGCTCAGCTGTGGGGCCGGGTTCGGGGTGAGCACATACTGGGGAAGGGAACGATCTCGCGTATTTTCCATTTAACTAACCACAGGCAGTTTGTTTTTGAGCAGTTCGGTTATTGCGCTGCGGTAGGAATAGGCTGCATCGCCGCGTACCTCCCATGGCCGCTTCCCCATCTTACACCCCAACGGGCCGCGGGGCTCCGGGGCCCAGAGCTCAGCCCTGGCCGGGGAACCATCTCGTGCCTGGCTCGGTGCAGGGCCAGGTTGAGGAGCTGCAGATGCTGAGAGCACCTGCTTGCTCTTCCTGAAACCCTGCCTTTAATCTTGAAAGACTAAAGGTATTTTCCCCAAATCCCTGGTTGCCCCCATGAGGTGTCTGCTTGGCCCCAAGCTTGGCTGATACCCCTGAGGACACCGTCTCTTTTCCGCCCCCAGCTTCTCCAAGAAGGAGCACAAGGCATTGACCCCCAGTCACTAATTACCCATCTTTAAGTGGGATACGATATTTTCCCGTCTGGTTTTTAAAGCTGCTGCAAGGTTTGGCGGTGACGGTTGGCAAGCTGAGGTGTCACCTCTAGCAATCAGACAAGGTGTTGAGGTCTACCAGCTGCAGAAGCAGCCGAGAAGCTCAGAACGGGGGCTGATTTGGAGAGCTCGGCCCAGGAAACCCCGGTCCAGGATGCGCGTCTCTCGCCCGGCTCCCAGCCCCACGGACCCACCGCGTGCCTCAGCCTGACGCCACACGGGGAACACAAAAGAATTATTCTAGCAGAGAAACACCTGCCTGCCCCCGCCAAGGCCCCGTGATGGGAACACAAAGCAATTTTCTTCTCTTTCTGAATTTCTTTGCCGCCTTTGCTTCCAAGCTGAGAGCGGGTGGTTGCATACACGAGCAGACTTTTGGCCTCTGTTTTTCACAAAAATACCTCTACAGCTGGGAAAAAGCTGGAGCATCACTTTGAGAAAGGGCATTTTTAGTGTACCTTTTAACACGGCGTTTTTTCCATAGCCATGCTGTCCACTGCCGGGACGGCGGTTCCACCAGAGGAAGCGTTGGCAACCGAGGACACCCTCCGCCCTCCGGGGCTCCCCTGGAGCACCCGCCATCCCTGCACGGGGACCCCTCCATGTCAGATGTCCCCATGCTGGCTGCTCCCTCGGGAGAGCTCTGGGCTGCCCAGTTGACGCCAGGGAGGGAATGCCAGTGCTAACCAGGGCATCGGCAGCTCCTGCTCTCAGGGGCTATACGGTCTTGGAAGAGGGGAAACCATGACTTTCCAGTCACTTGCTGGCCTGGGTAAAAGAGCTGTGCAAATAAATGCAACATACAATAAAAGTGAAAACTGTCAGAATTGGGTATTTCGCACTCACTGTAAAAACGAAACCTGATTTATTTTTTTTGTTAAAAAATTCACTGCTGTTTTTTTTTTTCCATTTAGAAATGAGTTATTTTCGAATAAAGAGATGAGGCTTTGTTTAGAAATGAGTAAAATTTGTCCTATCTTTAAGCAAAGGGGATTTGCAATGGGAATATCTCGGTTTGCGCAGTGACATATGTGTGCATGTTCCTATGTGAGAACTTCGCTTGACAAAACAGAAAACCGAAGCTGGGCAGCGGCGTTTGCAGCATCACCCGAAAAGGGACGGTGAAGATGCTCTGCAGATATGCTTGCCGGCCGTTTGCCGAGCCGGAGAAGAAATCCTTTTCTTCCTACACACTCTTAAATTGTGTGTCTTAAATATTTTTTCTTTGAGCAGTTGGGCAGCAGAAATACTCCGTCGCCGCAGGAGCGCTGGCCGCGCTTCCTCAGCATCCCGTGCTGCTGTTAGTGAACGAGCGCGGTTGCCATTAGTGGTCTGAACGCTCTGATTTGCCCGTGATTTGCACCGATGTTAGGCTTGACAACGCCTGGCCTCCGTTTGCTCTTCTATACGTGTCCGTGGAGCCCCGGCCTGCAGTGCCCACACAGTCTGATCGCTGGGGCTGCTGCTTTGGGAGAGAGGAGAGGGTTTCTGCTGCCTTAAGGAGGAGCTGAACAAAGCCCAGAGTCATTAATTACGTGGTAATAGCCGTCTTATTTTTCAGAATTACCCACAGTTTTCTTTTTATCTTTCCATCTTGGAAAGAATATGATCTTTCCAGTACTTTTGCAAATCTCATCATTGTTTCTCCAAGCTCTCTGTCTTTTCCAGCCGTTCCCCTCTTTCCGTCACCGCTGCGGCTGTGTTTAACAGAAGAAAAAAAAACCCAATGGATTTGCTGTCTGCTCTGCAGTAATTACGGTGATCACTTGAGCTTTGCTCAGCGTTGCAGTGCAGCGAGCTGAGAGCTAGCACAAGTCTAATAAACAGCAGGTCACAACACGCAGATGGATTTTTTAAGAATCTGGGTATTGCAGGGTTTTTTTCAAGTTGGGCTCCTTCTCATGTTTTAGCTGGTGTTTTGGATGAGAACGCTACAGTAACAAGATAAGCAGCCAAATGTAAACGAGCCCTTAATTTTATTAGATCAGAGATGACACAGATTATTAAACACCAGGAAAAAGTTTCTCTTCTGCTACTCATTTATTGAAAAACTTGCATTTTCTCAATTGCATCATTTAGGTGATTAATACAAAATGAAAGACAATTCCAGTATCATATAACGTGTCACGCTTGTAGATGAAACAGGTGAGCGAACCTGCTCATTCTCACACAACCCTGGCTTCAGGAAAGGGGCTAAGGAGCCTTTTGCCGGCATAAAACATCCCTTAACACGAGTGCTTGCACGGGAGGCAAACCAAGGTAACCAGTTAAAAGCCAATTCCTGCTTATTGGCACTGGTGCTAATAGATTTTATGGATTATTTGCAACCACCCATTTTTACTGAATTCGGCGTTGTTTAATGGACTGCCACAACATTGCTGAAACGTTACGCTGAAACATAAACGCGTGCTGCAAAAGCAGCAGGAGGGCAGCATCCAGGCAGGTCAACAGCAATAGTTCTTAGACGTGGGGTCCTACCTGTGCTGGGGACAAAGGGCAGAGCAGTTTAAGTTGCCCCACGGAAGGTTAATCAGCTCCATTTGGGAACGACAGGTGAATCCCACAGCCCAGATGATGCTCAGTCTCAATCTGTGGGTACCAGAAGCGCAGGGGAGCAGGCACAGGGAAATGGAGATAAATGGAGTTTATTGACTTCTGATGGGGGCTGTACAGAAACAGCTCATTTCACACTACACCAAGCAGGTGAATTCACTCATTTTTCTATTTATCACTAAACCACCGCCTCCTGGTGCTCTTGACCATAACACTACCTAAATTAATTCTCATTCTTTACAAACAAGAAGTGCTAACCATTTATTTCCCCCAAAAATATTGTAATTTCACGGTGGCCTTGTACCGGAGATGGGGTTGTCCCCCGGGCAGTTTAATTTCTGTGGGCACTGTCACCATCTAGTGGCATCTCGCTATTGGTTTGCAGGGGCAGCTGCTGCATTATCCCCCCTCCTCATTTCTCATACTTACCAATTTAACTTGGCCAATTTGCAAGTTAAGAGCCTGCAGGTGTGATGGCAGTGTTATCTGGCAAATTTTTCCCCTCTGCTCATGGTGGGGAGCATCTCTGCCTGCTTGAACGAGGGGGATTTCCATGGTAAGGTGTCTTTGGAGGGCTGCGTTTAAAGGGGTGTGAGTGCAGGGGGTAAAAGCCGGTGGAGAGTTCTGCTCTCTTGAACGCTCAGGCTGTATTGCAAAGTGGGAATGCAGAGAGCCGTGACCAGCTAAAATAATCTCTGGCAATAACACAGCGGGGATGGGTGTGTGTACGTGTGTTAATCATACAGCTGTGATTATGTTATTTAGTGGTTTGTTTCAGTTCATGAAGGAAATGTACAGTGAAGACTCCCCCCGCTTACCGCTCAGGTCTCCGTGCCATCCCCTCTGGCGTGAAACATTCACTTCTCATGATCAAAGCCCAGCTCTCACTTTCCTGTCTAACGCTCAAAAATTTGAGATGAGCAACGTTGTGTGTTTATCCTGGATTTCATCCCCTCTTGCCGTACCCTTGACAGCCCTCAGTGGGTTTCTGTGACGCCCCACGGGTGGGTGATGTGTTCACGGCTGCTCCCGTGCAGGAGCTGGAGGCTGACACTGCTTTCTGTGTGGCAGTGCCTCGATTTTACAGGGGTGGTTTCCACACAGGAAAGCAAGCGATGGACCCGTAAATCCAAGCAGTAATTTCCCCTTGCCAAGGCTGAGAAGGGACACTATGCAGGACGAGGGTTGTGGCACTCTGCCTGGTATTGGGGGTTTCTCAGAAATGATTTTCTGCCCTATAGATCCCACTCGCTTTACATAATAATGCAACTTTTGGGCGTTTCTTCCCTATGTGCAGCTTTGGTTTGAGTTTTCTTTGGTTGTGAGTCACTGGTGGCCCACAGCGTGTGCATCAACAGGGAATACGGCCATCAGCCCTGTTGCAAAAGCGAAGCCTGGTCTGGTCAATCCAGCTCGCTCTGCCTTTCCCACAGACCCCACGCAAAGTCCCAGGGAACCGAGCTGCTTGCAAGGTGCTCTCTTGTGTGCTTAAGAGGGGAAGGAGTCATAAAAGCACAGAGCAGAAAGGTGAAATGGGATCCTCCAACGTGGTCCGTGTCAGCCGGCAGCCTCGGCGCCTGCCGAGATGCCCGTGGGACCCCCTGCAGCCACCCTCGGGTGCGTGGCTCAGTGTAGGACAGACCTTCAGAGAATGGAAAGGCACTTGTGCTTAACTGTAACTTCTCCTACTGCCACCTTCTGCCCGTGCAGCTGGAGGACTAAAAGGTCGCGGCTCCAGGAAAGCAAAAGGCGATGCGGTCAGGTCATCTCCTCCGGGAGAGCCTCATCCCTGCGTGAAATGCCACCAAGGGATGCGCGTGCCGCCCTGGTCCGGCGTACAACAGCCTCGTCAGCCTCAAATAACGCCGCTGCTCGTGTCTCATCCATAGCCCTGAAAACTTCATGTGGTTTTTCAGTTTTCTATTTTTAAATTTAAAAGATACCTTCCGCCATCCATCTGCCTCCCCAGTTAGCAAGTGCCCTGTGAGCAGGGGAGAGACAGCAAACAAGGAGCTATTCTAAGAAAAATGAAGGCAACCACATCTGAAAAAACAAGAGCATAACCCTCACAAAGAACAGAAAATGAAAATGACTGCTTTTAGACCAATTAAGCTAACTGTTGGGGTTTTTCTGTTTTTTTTTTTTTTCTTAAAATTTTTAAAATCTATTATTGCTCCTGGCCAGGGCTTGGAGCTAATGAAGTATAGTGAAATGGAAACAGTCAGCTCCCTTGAGAAACCTATTAGCTCCTATGACTATTTGATACGAACTACTGAAAGAATTGTATGAATTCTGGTCAAAATTTGAATTAAGCTATAAGGGCTGAGCTGTTATGAATTTTATGCTATATTGTATATATGACTTACAGGACAGAGAGCTGGAACCTGTGATTTTTTTTTTTTTTATTAAATGTGATTGTAGTAGCATACATCTCTCCATGGAGCAGCCATACCTTTATGGCATTGGCATATTTTTAATGGTGGGGGTTGAAAGGAAAGAAATTGATAAAATTGTTACCAAGAAAGGTAAATGATTCTGTAATGATCTTTCATACGGGAGTGTTACTGGTGTCTCCCTGGAGCTGGGGTTGGATAAGCAGTCAGAAGTTTGTCTTAAGAATGGCCCAAAAGACTAAATGCCAGTTCTTTACCCCAGGATATACGCAGAGTTTCTCTTCAGCCAGAGTGGGGTGTATGCCAATAAAAGAAAATTTTTGGCCTTGACTACCTTTACGTTGTGCTGGTGGAATTACAACCCCACGGAAATTGGTGGTGAAGCTGTCGGCTTTATCGGGGTCACCTCCTGTCCCCTTTCCTCCCCCGGGAAAGGCGTTGGGCATCAGCGCGGGGAGGGGACGGGATGGGACCTGCACTTGGGCAGTGCATGCACGTGGACCTTGGAAACGGAGGAGGCCCTTTTCTTGTTATGTTACCATGGTATTTGGGAAGAATGTACGTCTTAACAGCACTGATAGCACATTCGTATTTATTCACCTTGAAATCTCACCTTCAAAGGAAGAACTCACTGTTCTTTCCCTTTACTGACACACTTTAAAAAAAAAAAGAACGCGACTGTATTCAGGAAACCTACTTTTGAGTATTGCCAATTAAAATATTTAGCAAGCTCAGTCCTGATTAAGAGGCACCACATGGAGGTCAGTTTGTCTACGGGTACGATCCTCAGTGCTGTGGGTATCTCGGGGCATGGAAGGGGAAATTATGCTCACCAGGCAGTCGAGGAGTATTAATCCTCAACAGCAGCTTTGTTCCTGTGAGGTCCAAATCTACCTACAGGTTACCTTTAAATACCTAAATAGCTCTTCATCAGCTTGAATCAGATGCCTACCTCGTGTATGATCTCCACTGAAAGGCAAGTGCCGACACGGGTTGGTGGCTCTCTCTGGACACGGCAGGAGAGGTTCCCTTCGTCTGTTCACACAGCAGAGGATGCTTAAAGCCAAAATGTAATTAACTGATTGGTATTTGACCAGGATGCTGTGGTAAACTCTTGTGAGAGGTCATGAGGTCTCCACTGACCACAGGAACTTGGTCTTGCATCTCATGGGAGGTATGGTAAACCTTCGGTTAATGTCTCTGTGTAACGCGTCAGGCTTTGATCTCCCTCTGTAGCAACCCTTTACGCCCAGCATAATAAACCATGTTTGGTGCATGGGGAAAAATCCACTTACCTTTTCTGCTGACTTTGTCCAAAAGATAAATTGGACACCTACTCGGGCACTTGCTTCCAAATTTCTGATTCTTCTCGCTGATGTGTTTTTAATTCATCTATAGAGAAACAATGACTTAAATTTTGCCTTCCCTCCCCACGAGAAAAGCAAAGTGAAGGGGATATAATATTTTACACAGGTGTTCTGTAGAATCTGTTTTTATATCTTTTGTGAAAAGGAAGTTTGGGGCTTTGGCTTGGTTTCAGTTGACATCTTATTACCACGGAGCTGTGGTACATCTCCTGGAGAGCTGGAGCACAAAGGGCTCAGTTAGGACTTGCACAAATGGGTAATGGACCTAACCCCGTTAAATGCAAGTTCTGACAGTGCGGGTCAAAATTGTATGTGTCAGTCTTCGGGTTCCTCCTTTCTCATTCTCCTAATTGGGCTCATTTTCTGTTTAAAAATAATTGGCAGACTTTTATGATGTGAAAACAAAAATAAGGCAACCGCTGCTGAGATCTGTGCAGGCAAAACATTTTAATGTGCTTTGGAGTTCATGTAACAAACCTTTCTGTCAAAAGATGTGCTAAAAGAGATGCATTTTTCCGTGACCTGCTTTCTGCTGGTGGTTGGGAGGACAGGGGGCTGCTTTCTGTGAGTGGGTGACAGAAATAAGACATTTAAGCTTGGATCATGTAAAACAACGTGTGTAGTGATGCCCTGTGGATCAGTCAGGACCAAGAAAAAAACAACACAAACAAAGAAATAAAAAACAAAGGGGGGAAAACCCCAATCCACTCTCCCCATTGGCCTTCTATGATGTGGATAAAGTGTTGGTGGAAAAGGGGAGAGCAACAGATGTCATCTACCTGGACTTGTGCAAAGCATTTGACACCGTTCTGCACGACATCCTGGTCTCTAAATTGGAGAGGCATGGATTTGATGGATGGACCACTCGGTGGATAAAGAGCTGGCTGGATGGTCACACTTAAAGAATTGCCATCAACGACTCTGTGCTCAAGTGGAGACCAGTGATGAGTGGTGTTCCTCAGCGGTTGGTACCGGGACCAGTGCTGTTTAACATCTTTGTTGGCGATGTGGATGTTGGGATTGAGTGCACCTTCAGCAAGTTTCCCGATGACACCACGCTGTGTGGTGCTGTCAATGCGCTGGAGGGGAGGGATGCCATCCAGAGGGACCTGGACGGGCTGGAGAGGTGGGCCTGTGCCAACCTCATCAAGTTCACCAAGGCCAAGTGCAGGGTCCTACACATGGGTTGGGGCAATCCCATGCCCAAATCCAGGCTGGGTGGAGAATGGCTGGAGAGCAGCCCTGAGGAGAAGGACTTGGGGGTGTTGGTGGATGAGAAGCTCCCCAGGAGCCGGCAACGTGCGCTGGCAGCCCAGCGAGCCCCCCGCACCCCGGGCTGCATCCCCCGCAGCGTGGCCAGCAGGGCGAGGGGGGGGATTTTGCCCCTCTGCTGCGCTCTGGGGAGACCTCACCTGGAATATTGTGTCTAGTTCTGGAGCCCTCAACGCAAGAAGGACATGGACCTGTTGGAGTGGGTCCAGAAGAGGGCCCCGGAGATGCTGGGAGGGCTGGAGCCCCTCTGCTGGGAGGACAGGCTGGGGAGTTGGGGGGTGTTCAGCCTGGAGAAGAGAAGGCTCCGGGGAGACCTTATAGCAGCCTTCCAGTATGTGAAAAAAGTCTGCAAGAAGGCCGGGGAGGGACTTTTTACAAGGGCATGTAGTGATAGGATGAGGAGNGAACGGGGTGACCTTTAAGGTCCCTTCCAACCGAAACCATTCTATGATTCTATGAACATAAGAAGGACATGATGTCTGAAAACTCAAAAAATAAGGAAAATCAATGAAAACTTCTTCCTTGTCATTTTTTAGAGAGTCTTCTTGCCACAGCACTTGTGAAAGGGGGGGTGGGGGGAAGGCTCCGTTGTCCCCCAGCGCTTGGAGATGGGGTTTTCATACCGACCAAATCCCTGCTCATCAGTTCAGCTGCAGTCCAGCTTTTTGCCAAATGCTCGTTTAAAAATAATCTGTATGGACTTGATGTCTTTTAAAGAAGACTTCCCAGCAATTTACTGGGAAATTAAAAGTGAGGGGAGAGAGGAAAGAAAGTGGGCTGCCTGGGCTGCATCAGTCCTGGATGGGATCACCACCTGGGCTGCTGCAAGACCGGGCATGGCTTTGTGGTGCTTGGTCCTGTGCCGGGGAAGGGCTCGGGCATGTCTCTGCCGGACATCCAACGTGTCTGAAAACGGGCAGCTGTCTCCTGGCTCTTGTTCTTGCTCCAAGGAAGGAGCAAGCTGTGCTGCGGCCACACGCGGTGCAGTGCATGGTCCTGCGTCCCCTATAGCGTGGTGCCATGGCCAGGAGATGCGTGGCCCTGGCTCGCAGACCCGCTGCCTGCTCGCCTCTCCGATTCCGGGAGGAGGCACAGGCAGGAGCCTAATTCAGGTCCTAACAATTTTCTGCAAGGTATTCCACGCTGCCCACTGAGTCAGTTTTGTGAATGATGTATTTCTGTGCGCTTCTGAGCAATTTGTGGGTGTCTTTGGATTGTAAATCCACGTTGTTTCCCACTGGATGCGTCTTTTGCACGATGCACTTCTGCTCCCTCTTTAGGAGTAGGTATTTCTAGGTTTCAGCATCTGATCATCGTTCAGTGCAATGAGCTGAAAATGTGCATTTCCCTCTTACCCTGAAATATGGGATTACAATTTGCTGTCTCAGTGACTATTCCCAGTGGTGGATTTATATATTTAGGCTTGGCATTTCATGGGGCCTTAATGGAGTGAGCTCCCCATAATGGAAATACTCCCCTTACGCATCCCTCCAAGAATGACTCTGAGGGGTAAGGCTGAGTAATTCCTTGAGGGTCCTCTTAAAAAAACTCCAGCCAAAATATTTGGATTAAGCCAGCACAAATGGCTGTGGAACTGATGGAAAGAAATTAGGTTAGCGATGGAAATAGCAGTTCACAGTTTGGGAGACAAGGGGAAACGATCACCAGTTATTCCACGGGCTGGTCTAGGCGATGCGTTAGATGTGCCTTAGCAATTAATGGGTTTCTTTTGTCAGAGTGAAATTTGCTGCTTTGCCAAAGTCCTGAGCATTACCCTTTCTTTTCACAGTTTAAAGGGGGAATTAAGTGAAATGCAGAACTTGCGCTGACTCGATACAACAGCAAATTTCACTCCAAGTGAGCAAAGGGAACTGCTAGGAAGCCCTTATAGCTAAAGATTTATATCATGCGAAGAGAAGCACCCAGAGACTTCGGCCTCTCCTATTGTACAGTTCAAACCCCCGAGAGTCCCTCTGACATGCAAGTAGTGAAGGGAATTGTAGAATTTAATATGACTACAAAGTTTCTGCTGGCTTTATAACCATAATGTAAATACGGATTATTCAGTCTCTATAGAATTCTATAGGACGTGTCAGGAGCGAATATAAAGACTCTATGTTTTTGCAGCACTTTATATAAGGCCTTGTAACGTTTTTAGAGCTCTGCACTGCTTTCATCGCCACTGCAAAAGAGTTTCTTAGGGCCGGTGTTCTGGCAGCGAGGAGCCCAATGGCTGATGCATGAGTTTCTGGAGTTAGTTACCCCTCTGTCTGCATCCTGTTGGAGTTACCCGTGAATTTGCAGTCGCTCATCAGATCTCGGGTGCTGGAGGTGCTGCAATGGCTGCTGTCACACAGAGCGATGAGTTCCTACCCGAAACAAAGGCAGAAAAGGGTGTGGAATATTTTGTCAGGTCTACATCCATCTTCAGACTGCAGTAGCTCTGATGATGGCTTGGCACTGCTCTTGCTCTGCACAGATATGTCAACTGCCAGATTTGTTTTTATCATATGAGGAAACAAACTGTTTAATGAATGAAAGCAGATGCGCAAGATTGTGCTGAAAGACCTACAGTCACTTTGTAAAGAACTCAAGCCAGAAACCTTGGAAAAGGCACAGAAAAACATTCATGGAATTTATTCTTGGCAATCAAAGGTAAATATGCATTATGCAGATATTCCCTTTTAACTGCACTATACTCATTCCTTGCATTTCCACACAATCTGTGTGGTGCAGGACTCCTGCACGGCCTCTCTGTTCCTCCTCATCCTTCTTTCATCACATGTAACTCATTGTGGGGCATCGGCCAGGAATAGGGCTGGGGGCGGTTCCCTGTTCTCTTCAGAAAGATCCAGAAACACGAATAGTTGTGAGAGGAGCAGGTCTTTAGACAGTAGGTAGAGCAAATGTGAGCTAATTCTTGAAATGAACCAGGCCAATACAAGAGCTTGCACAAACAGCTGGTTTCAGTTTGGACAATTCCCATTGACCTGAGTGGTTTCTCCACCAGGACCCACATGGATTAGTCAGTATAGACTGCCTGTCATCCAGCATGCAACCAGCATGTGTTGCAACATGTTGTTCCATGAAACAAGCTAGTTGAAACTTCCCGAGAGCTACTGAAACGCTACTAAACTGAAAAATAAAATGCCTTGTTAAAAATGGATTGAATTGGAAGAAAGTGCAACTTTACTGTACAGCCCAAAGCACTTTAAACTTCTTTAACACTCATTTTATTACTACCAATCAGATGAGAACTCCATTGTAACTTGGGCGAGAGACTGGTCTTTGTTTTCAATACCTGCAGTTAATGATTAACTCTTCCTCAAGAGTCTGATTTTTCACCTTAATAGAGCCAGTAGCTGCTATTAGAATATGCTGCGGTGATGGACCGGACTGTTAGCCAAGGTGTGGTGCCACCAGCCCAGGTTGGCCAACAGGTACCAATGACATCTGGGAGGGAGGTAGGATGGGTGAACGTGGCTGATGCCATTCCCATGACGCACGGGGACCAGCACAATAAACGGGAGAGCCAGAATTTTCCAGGTGAATCTGAAATGAAATTAAATCATTTGTGTTTGCTTTAATATAGGGATGTCTGATATTATCTGTCTACAGCATTAGTCTGTGCTGCTGCCTTTGAAGCGAATAATTGGCATTAGGGTGGTGTGTTAGTTTCCATGTTAGGCATGATTTTGGAATGAACCTCAGTTATCCAGACAAATGGGCATTTTCATGGTATTACCCACTACCACATGATATTACATATTCCTCATCAGTGGCTGTGTTCAGGTTTGGGCATCACTGGGGTTTGGGGTTTTTCCTTACCTAATTAAGCGTTGTGAGATGGGCAGAAATATTTGGGGTGTTGGAGAAGAAAGGTTAAACCAGCAAAAGAGGGCAAGCTTAGCCAAGTGATGCTTAAGGTGGTCATGGCTTGTGATGCTGAAGGGGTTCAGCACTGGGGATGCCAATGTTCATTAGTGCAGCGCGTGGAGCTGCAGTTAAGGGTGGGGAGAAGCAAAATGCAGGTGAAATATCAGGATGTGCCCTTGGAAAAGGAGATCTTTAAAACCTAGGTTAGTCCCTTGAAAACTACATTGCCACAAATCTCCGGGAGGTTTGGTAGAAAGCAATCCCAGTGGGAGAAAGGCAGGCTGGAGGAGCCCAGGAGCTCCTCACTGGCTCTGGTTCTTTGGTTTTGGGTGTAACTGTTGACTCCATTGCAATGGGCCTACATTAGGTATGAGTTGGATCTGGTTTGTGCAATGGCTTGAGTTTTTTTGGATTATGAGTTGTTAGATGATGGCCACAAAGGAATTTTAATTAGGAAAGTAAGAAAGGTTCTGCTGGGAGACAGGCAAACCACGATAATTATTGGCAGTGAGAAAGTCAGCAAAGAGCAAGTAATCAGGGAATTTATAGAGGTCTTATTGAGAATTACCTAAACGTAATTTTTAAGGATACCCATGAAAGAATGTCTCATAAGGAAAATGACAGTCATGTCCGACCCTATGCTTTTTCCGGTGTCCAGCTGTACTTACAGGCTTTAATGAACACACAGATGAAGATCAAGCTAGCCGTGTGGCTGCTGAACACGTAATGACTACAAATGTCAGGGTCTTTGGAAGAACCCACCAAGGGATGTGGATTCTGTGCTGGTGTCTGTGGAAGCTCCCAGGCTCCAGCAAGGTGATTGAGATGCACGGAACAGAGCTAATCTGTCTTGCTGGGCAACAGATCCAAAGTCCTTTCACAAACGGGCCAGCTGCTGTTTAAAAACAATTCTGTAGGAGTCTAAATGCATCTCTCTTGAAATCAAATATTTAAACATCAAAATGATACGACATTTTTTCTTTTGAAAATAGTGGGTAGGTTTGCTCTCCTCTCCCAGATCCTGAACACCAAGTAACCTGGCAAGGACATCCTCACCACACCAGCATAACGCATCCCTTACACTGTACTTTGAGTTTAAACTAACATGACCAACTTCACGTGAGAATGCTCTTGCAGTAGCAAAGTGCTTGCTTGGCTAAATCAGCCTCCTTCTGTCAGCAAAAACAGAGCTGCACAAATTCTCCTCTGCCGCTTCTGTATATGCGAGTAGGACCCAAAAGTGTCGCTCTGTGCTATTGATAAAGCTTTAACTTTTCTTCATAGGCGGTCAGTTGATGGAATAGGCAGAACTGCCACGTACACAGTTCAGGGCTGGTGTGAATACAGGTTACCTTTACTGGACAGGGAACGACACCCACTGCTTGACCTAGAAGACATGCCTGGGCTGAGCAATATGCACACCTACGGTCTTCTCATGGGAATAGTTCTTCCACTATAAATAAAGGCCCTTCATGGCTTTTGTGGTGTCACGTGTTTCCATCTTGTGGAAGTATCTCGGTAGAAACATCTAAAAAGGATCATACCCTTCTTGTTCCAAATACCTTCCTCTGGCCCTGGCTGACCTTTGAGTAAGACTGTTGGAGTAGTGGAAATGTGTTGTGCTTCTCAGGTGAATTCAGAAGATCAAATCTGATTTTCTTAGACTCGGTGACATTGTTGTGTTCCCTCCTAAGGTTACCCCTCTGTGTATCAGCAAATGGGGCTGCTACCGAAGGCACAGGAGGTTTGTGCCTGTAAGAACAAAACCAGTATTTGCAACAGATGTCTTCCCAAGAGGATCCTGGCTCTGACACAGGCACTGCACAGCCTCACGCTAACTGCTTGGGGCCAGGCTGCCAAGGTATGTAAGTGCTGGTCACCTTTGAAAGGCTGGTCTCTAACCTCTTGATCTTGTATTCATAATGAAACGGGAGGGGTAGCAGGAACTTGCACCTTCTGATGTGGATTTTACTAATTAGTCCAAGTGCTTCTGTAACACATATGGATATTTAAGGCCATGCACACCACTAATACAAACTGCCTACTTGTAACGGAGTAAACAGCGCTGGCTAGACCACAGCGCTAACACCAGTAGACTCCTGACTTGGGAGGCTGTTAAAGGTTGCTCACTGTGCCCGATGCGTGTGGGAAGTTGGTTTTGCGATGATGCAACTGCATATTTTACTGATGTCCAGTGGCTGACAAAAGCAGCTGTGGTAGGTGACCACAACAGACAGCATCTCGCGCTGCTGCTGGCGGGAGGGGGGGTATTGGGTACCCACCTCTGTTACTTGGAGCTGCAAAGCCTTGCTCCTCCCTGGCTATCGTGTGCGTGTTTGGGACGGAGGGGCGACAGGGCAGCCCAGGATGTGGTGGTGGGGTTGGTACTTGGTGCCACCCTTGGACACGAACCATGGAGCTCTGGCTTTGCCCAGGGCAGAGACCTGATGAAACAGGGTTCTTCTCCCATTGATGAACGCTGCAAAGATCAAAACGACGCAAGGCCCTTTGTAGTGGTGTCTGGTCTTTCAGACGGGAAGAGGTACAGAGCGAGACTGTCGCACACACCGAGGAACTGAACCACTTGGCCCTTGTAAGCGCCCCACTGGTGGGTGCTGCCTGTAGAAAGAAGGTAAATGGCTTACCAGAAGTCATACTATGAGCTGGTAGCTCTCAACGTTTGTTACAAAGTGCGTGACGCATCAGAAAAGGGCAACAGGACCTACATCTTCTCAAGGCAGAAAGCAGGTGACGCAGTGACCATGTCCTCGCTGGTGAACACGTGCTGAGTACCGCAAGCAGCCCCCGGCAGTGCCAGCCTCAGCACGAGACCCAGCCAAAGCTTTTCTTACGACAGCAATTATTTGCAATGGATTCGGGAGGTCTGGTTTCAGTTCAAGCCCACACACCCACAGCCGGGAGTACTCTGACTGATGCAAGGTATAGGTGCAGGCTGGCAAGAGATGGGGGAGATGGAAGATGGTAAAAAAAGGAGCTGTTGTCGGCTTCCTGTTAGACACGTGTTTTGAGGCGGGTGAAGCAGCTGTAGCCTGATACACAGCCACTCTTCTGTAAAGACCGCGCTTGTGTCCAGCTCTGCTTAAATAGTTCTTGATCAAATCCAATGGAAACTGCTCATTAGCTCCTACAGCCTGCAAAAATCATGTACCATTTAAGTTTTGGTTAAAATCTCCCCTCTGACTAAGGTAGCATGAAAGGGCCTCAACAATTCATGAGCTAGTTTAAAGGGAGAAGGGGATTTGCTACATGAATAAGGTATGTGGTAGGTGTCACAGACTGAAAACGTGGTTGATCTGTGAGGCTTTTCTCTGTATCATTAGAGACTGTGTTACTGTTAAGCACAGAAAAACAGATAACTCCTTTAAGTAGTTAATTTGAATATACAGAAGCAAAAGGAAGAGTAGGAGGAAGATGTAGGTCAAGTGCTTCAGGAAGATGCCAGGCGAATGTTCAAAGAACCGCAAGATTGGTTTTTACCGGTGTCAGAAGTAGCTGTGTGCACTTCAGCTGTTGGTATGGAATTCATTTTGCTCCTATTAGAGGAAAATTAAAAAATAAAAAGAAAAAAAAGACAAGCAAATGAGTAACACTGGTGGCGATATGGGGGCACCTTGCTACAGCTCCTTGGTGTCCCTGTGCAGGAGTCCCCCTCCGTCAGGTGTCACCCTCGTAGCGCGGTCTGTCTCCATCACAGCCCGGCTTGACCGACCGTTGTTCCCGCTCGTAAGAGCACAAATAGCTGAGCCCAGCAAAGAGCTGGAGGGAGAACTTGCTTTCGCTGCCTTTTTTAGTACGGTGAAGGAGTAGGATTTTATGATTGATTTTCCCCTGATTTCAGAGGTATTAAAGGATGTTTGTGAGTCTGTGTGAGACTGGGGAAATTTGGGAGGCTGGGCAAAATCTGCCGCTAAGTCTTTTTTTTTTTTTTTCCTGAGAGGCTGAACGAAAGGGCCTTCAAATCTTGTGGGACCATCAGACCATCTCAGAAAAACACATCTCAAGTCTAATGGCAAGGGGTACGGGCAAGTAGAGCTTCAGCTTTGCCGTTTGACCTCCTCCAGCCCCACCGGCACCAGCTTTGTCCCAAACCAGGGGTTTGGACCTGGTTTAATCGTGCTCGGGCCATGCCTCTGCCCCCCAGCTCAGGTGGTTTGGGCCGGCAGCATTAGCCAAAGG
>VZSZ01011417.1:29678-44643 GCA_013398815.1 Ibidorhyncha struthersii | reverse complement strand
ATTTTTTACTGTTTATTTTATTTGGGGGCTGGAGAAACCTGGTGTTCGTAAGGGAACTCTGCACAGACGCTGCTGCCTTTTAGGAAGAAACCCACTGAGCAGCCATCATTAAAACTTATAACTTATCATTAAAACTTAAAATTAAAAGTTTTTACTTAGTTTGACTTAAAAAACCAACCAAACAAAGAAACCCCAACCCCTTGACATAAAGCTTAAAGCTTTTGGCCTCTTTGTTTTAATATGACACTGTTCCTGAAAGCGGTTGTGAATGTGACTGTTGCACCAGCCTGTGGGAGGACACAGCGCGCTGCAATAGCCGCTTCCATCGGCTGTTCCTTGCCCACATAAAAAGCGCACGATTCTTTTGAGAGGGGGAAAACCTTGCGTTATTTCTTCTGTGACCTCCTTGGGTCTGAGAGGCGCCATGCAGAGCAGTGCTCTGCACCTTCGCTTTGACGCTTTGCTGGTGGTACAGCTTGTAGAGGTTTTGGGGCATTTTTGGGTGGTTCTGGCCGGCCCTTCGGCTGCTTGGTGTCAGCCTGGGCTCTGCTCATGGCACAGTCTCCGGCTTAGAGAGCACTGAGTGCGGGCAGAGGGGTGAAGAATCAGGGCAGGACATGAAGCAGAGCCAGTCCCATGGCTCGAGGCTTTGAGCTGAGTGGAAAAGGATGGTGGGATGGGAGGAACAGGGCGACCTCCAAATTGCTGAGCTGCTCCACTAGAGCTCAGTTAGGCCAAAGGAGCTAAAAGAAAGAGAAAGGAAGACCTAAACTAGGTCAAATTTGGCTTCAAAGAAGAACCAAATGCTAATGCCTTGTGTGTGATCTGCGCTGGGAAAGTTCACAACCCGTTTCCACTTTGGGGTTCAAACGGTAACGTATGTGCACTGCACATGTTCACAGCCGAGCCGCCGCTGCGGATGATCTGCGAGAGCGTGTGAACAGGGTACCTTCCAGGAAGGCTAGGGCACGAAGGCTGGTGTCGGTGTCCATCTCCAAAACCAGTCTCGGAAAGCGCCTTTTGCACAGTAATATTAAGAAAAAAGAAAAGTGAATGTAGTCTTTCTTCTCCCTGGTTCCCCTGCCCGCTGCAGACTCAAACAAGGAAGAGTTTGCAACCTGGGAAATGCCATCCATGGCTTTGAAAGTGCTGAATGTGAGTTTTACTCTTTGGGGAATTTCTAACTTGTCATCTCCGAATTATGAGGTTAAAGTCAGAGCAGCTACATAGATACCCATCACACGTGGGCAGTGCAAAACTTACTGGTCCTAAAACGGGAATGAATTAATTTCTTGAACTCATGCCTCCATTGACTGAGAACTTGTTGAAGGAGAGCTATGACAACTGATCTCCCCAGGGGATGTTTTCTCCCCGGAGTGTAAGAAGCTGTTAATTGGCAGGATATATGGTGCTGGCCAAAATTTTTGAGAGCTTTGCTCGCTTTTTTTTTTTATGGCTGCTTTTATTAACGTTCCTGCACTTCATAGTTGAAATCTTCTTGCTGAAGTCCTGAAATTGGTTTAAAAGGGGACGAGACCCAATAAAACCTGGTGACATAAAAATATCAGCAGGTAGTCACAAGTTCTGGGAGCCATTCTCGCTTCATCCCATTGCACGGTCCAGTAGGGGTCTGGTTTTGTCCACTTTGAAGCATTTTCGATAACTCAGCAATAAAGGCAGACTAAAATTTTTGTCTCTACTGTGGTGGAAACCAGGGAGGAGACTGCTGGAGCTGCAGAGGGCAACTGGGAACTCAGTGGAGGAATTGTGCACAAAATGAAAGAGAAACTATCTCTGAGTTTGTGAGCAGCCTGCCAAGACCTCCCCAGACTTGCACTTTTATGGGGACACCAAGCACTCCCCCAGGAGACAAGATTTTTGCAGGAGAAGACACCTGGGGCAGAAGACAGCAAAGCTCCTGAAGGCCAAGCCAAGCAACGTCCCCTGTTGCTGCCCCGAGTGGGCGACTCTCACAGTGGGAGTAACCTCAGGTGGAAAGAAGAAGGGTGTGATCCCAGCCTGGGTGAAGGAACCCAGCCTGGGCCAGGAGGATGGAGACAGCCAGGCTTTCCAGGGAGGGGAGAGACACCATCGCCGCAGAGACGGAGGGACTATCAAAATGTGAATGCAAATGGGGTATTTATGGCTTTCAGGTTGGCAAGTGATGAGCACCTTAATGTCTTGCCAGAAACAATGCTCTTAACGTTAAAAGAAAAGCTGCAGGCCATGAAAAGCGAGCAAGAAGAATTCAGGGCTCTCAGGGATAAACTTAAAGAAATATGGGAGTAGGTGTATAGGGAAATGAGAGATAACATCTTCAGTTGTTTCAGGGAAAAGGGCAATCATTTGGGGGTTGAAAGTGAGTCGAACTATTCATCTTATTACTGAAGAAGCAGGGGATTAAATAGTTCAGGAAGAATCTGGAGGTGTCTTCCAGGTCCCATGGAAGGTCTCAGCAAACTGCAGAGTTCGAAACAGCCAAGGGAGAAGTCAGGTCACATCCCCGAGAGCCAGCCCCTCGAGGTGGCTGAAGACACGTGTGAGAGAACAGCTTTCCTCCTCAGGAGGCAAAAACGGAGTGCTGCCTGCAGTGAAAGCCTTTGGGAAGGAAAATGTGGATCCATTCTTCCCCTGTGTCTTGTGTTTTGAGAAGGTATTTCTTGGAACAGAAGGTGGGCTACAAAAATCCTGCGTGAGATGTAACTGCGAAGGATGAAAATATCCTGCAATAAAGAGGGTAAATGGGAGCATGAAAGAGCAGTTGTGGGTAAATATGGAAACATGTCTGGACAGATTGGACACAGACAAAGTGCTTGTGTCACAGTTTTAATGAGTTTGGGGATTAGAGGAGCCCTGGGCTGCAGCCCGCTCCCCGTGCCCTCGGCACAGCTTTACCGCCCCGAGTGACAGAGCCTGGCCCAGCCATGGATTCGGGTCGGAGCAAACCTCCCGAGGTGGCAGCCGGATGCGCACCCCTCTGACATCCACCCCAAAACGCATCACAGCCCGCTCTCCTGGGCAGTCGCTCTCTGCCCTGACCTTCTTGGCTTGTTTTCTCTGCTGTTAGCTGCTCCGGAGCATGCTGCTCGCCCCATTGATTTTTAATAAGGTCTTGAGGAAGCACTTTTTCGCCAGCACTTAGCAATGAGTGCCGTGGTTCTCCATCCCTCGCCGCCACCCCATAAAATGGTCTGGAGGCCACCAGCACAGGAGAGGCTGTTGGCTCCGCAGTTTCTCCCTGCCCAGCTCCACCCCAGCCCCAACGGGAAGCTCTGCACAACTCGTTCCGCATCCGCAGCAGTAAGTGTATTGGCACAAGACATCTCCATTTTTATTTTAATGGTTATTCCCACATCCTCCTCCAGTCTGTACCCTTCAAACCCACTTCCAGTAATTAAAATGGCAATCCCAGTGTCTCCATTCCTTTGTTGCCTTTGTTACTTTGCCCTTATAAATCCTACGCAACCCCAAGGCTTTGACCCGCATGTATGCCCTGCCCCTGGATCAGGGTCCCAGGACACCTCCCATTAACATATTTTTAAAAATCTTGAGTTTTCTTCAGATTTAAGCATTGGTGCCTTCTGTGCTATTTCAGTCTTAGTTATTCTAGTCACAGAATAGTTCTATTATTTAGTTCTTAGCTATTTAGTTATGCTACTTTTGCAAAGTGTATTTTTTGTACACTTGGATGACGGAGTGTATGGATTTGAACAGAGGCCTTGCTATTATAGTTGGGAAATTCGTTTTTGGGGTGTGTTTTTGGGGTCTGGGTTTGTATCACCCCTAAGCCCGTGCACGGGGAGGCTGCGCCGGCAGCCTGGGGCTGTCAGGGCTGACTGCGCCGGGGATGTACCGTGTGCCTGCCCAGCCTGGCCGGTGGCCATCCTCGTGGCCACAGGCCCTCAGACCTTCCTGAGTATTTTTTGGTCCTGCCCGGAGAACTCCTGATATATGAAATATCAGCATCACTAGATGGCACATGTGAGCTGTTCTTGTCTGACTAGTGTGGGACAAGCCTGGCAGTGAGGTTTCTTCCCTCAGTGTTACTTTTTTTATACTTCAGTGGCTGCTTCTGCCAGCAGGAGACATATAACACATCCAAAGCTGCACTACAGCACTGTTAAATACTGTCCTGGTATCCACTGTGGCTCTGCCGCCTCCCTGTTCCTCCACCCCAGGGAAGGACTGGGATAGAGCAGTTACTCTGCCATCCTTCGCGAGCACTAAACGTAACCCCAAGATATACCATACAATAAATAAAATAAGTGCTTCATCTTTATAAAGATTGTCGTTTATAATGTTTCATAAATTCTGCCTTTGTAGAAATAATTGGTTTTTATAATATTACATGAATTCTGTCTTTGTATAAATAACTGCCTGCAAAAACATTGGCAATCAAAGTCCAAAAATGCAGAGTAACAGCCGTCTAATGGTCTGTACTGGCAGGGGACAGGGTGGTGGCTGTCCCACCGCGTGGCCCCGAGCATCCCTTCCTCTGGGATGTCTGTCCCCCCACTGTCACTACAGGGGTGACACACATCTAACTTACGACATGCAGTGGCTGAAACCAAGTGTCAAACGTGCTCCTAAACTGCCCCCGGGCTGGTGTTAACATCTGCTGCTTAACGGGAAATTTGTCACCTCCACTCAGAGGAATTATTCTGTTTATTAGGGGCCTTGTTCAGGGCTTGGTGTGCCAAGTGTTGGACTCGCGGAGGAATTTCCTTTGCTAAAGCTTTCAATCAAAGTTTAAGACCACAGACCAAAAAGAGGCTTTTGGACAGACAGAAATAAAACACTTTGATCAAAAGAGAATAGAAATAGGTAGTGCTAATTATAATCAATGAAATAAAGAGGCTGATGTGTGCATGCACGCGGGTGTATGGAGTCAGTGTTTATTGTCAACTTCTGCCTTATTCTTTCACAATAATTTAACTGTATTCCCACGCTGTGACTGATGTTCCTCAGAGCTGAGAGGAAAATTGCCTTTTCCTTCTCTAAGGTGGAGTAGAACAAAGAGCAGAATTTCTTCCAAAAGAGGAAACCCACATCCTTGCAGGATGCTCTGTACGCTGCTGTTACCGTCCTGCTTGCTGGACTTGAGCCAGGCTGGGTGCAGAAAGGAAAAGAAACCTCTGCCCAGCTCTCCGGGCCAGCATCCCCGGGAGACGGGCTGCTCCCAGCCTCAGCAGAAGCGCCAGACGCCGGGTAACGCTCTGGCGCGTGCTCGGGAAATAACGCCTGCTCCGAACCCCGCTGGGATCCACGGGAAGGCTGCCCCGAGCTCAGCTTAGCGCAGTGAAGCATCTGAACTATTTTCTCACCTGTGTCTGAGCAAGCAGGGGGAGGTTTTGCTCTGATCTTCCCTCTGGCGGGGAAGGGAAGCCCTCCTCACCTCTCCCGCGTGTGTTTAATTTGCAAAACCTTTTGCGCCATCATTTTGCATCATTTGCACCCTGCGCCTGCCTTTATTTTTGTGTAAACACCAAGCCCAAAGTTTTAAGGATTCTTGGCTCGAGTCACCCGCTGATCCTCCCTGCAAGGCTCAGTGGTGTGACCCTGAGGCCAGCGGTGTGAGGTTCAACAAGGCCAAGTGTCGGGTGCTGCACTTGGGTCACACCAACCCCATGGGCGCTACAGGCTTGGGGTGGAGTGGTTCTATAGCTGCCCAGCGGAGAAGGAGCTGGGGGTGTTGGTGGACAGCCGGCTGGCTATGAGCCGGCAGTGTGCCCAGGTGGCCCAGAAGGCCAACGGCACCCTGGCCTGTATCGGGAATAGTGTGGCCAGCAGGACTGGGGCAGCTGTCGTCCCCCTGTAATCGGCATGGTGAGACCCCACCTCGAGTGCTGCGTTCAGTTTTGGGCCCCTCACGACAAGACAGACATTGAGGTGCCGGAGCGTGTCCAGAGAAGGGCAATGGNTGGGGACTGACCTCTTCTCCCCAGTGACAAGTGAGAGGACGAGAGGAAATGGGTTCAAGTTAAGCCAGGAGAGGTGTAGGTTGGATATTAGGAGAAATGTTTTCACTGCAAGGATTATCCAACATTGGAATGGGCTGCCCAGGGAGGTGGTGGATTCGCCATCCCTGGAGGTGTTTAAAAAAAGGGTAGAGGTGGTACTGGGTGATATGGTTTAGAGGTGGTTTTGTCAGGTTAGGTTAATGGCTGGAGTGGATGATCTTAAAGGTCCCTTCCAACCTTAACGATTCTATGATTCTATGAAGGTAACCAGCAATGCTCACTGCCAGCTTGAGAAAACATTTCTTTAGGAATAAATCCTTTTTTAGGTGTTTGTATAAGCATAAAGCAGGCTGGAAGGCAGAGCTCCCAGCCAGTGCTTTGCACGAGATCCTTGGCTGGGAAGCGTGAACTGTAGGGACCGTAAAGAGCTCCTTTCTGAGGAGCCTGGAGCAGACATGGCAACAGACTTTCTCAGCGGCGTGGCCCAGCCTGCTCCCCCAACAGCAGGACCCGTGCCCTCTGAGGAATACCCCTTTGCAGCTGAGCCCATCTTCTTTCATCTTCCAGGAAAAAAAACCCAAACCAGCCCTCTTTCCCAGAGCAGCCCCCCGGCTCCAATTGCAAACAGCAATTTGTCTTGTGCTAATGCGGTCCTCCCGTTCCTGCGAGGGATGGGGTTATGAGTACACTTGATACCCAGCTTTAATCTGATGCCAGGACTTGCTCAAAGGTCTTTTCTCTTTCAGGCTCCCAACCATGCAACCCTTCCTCTCGAGCTTCTGATATTACATCCCTCCTATTCTTGCCAGTCAGTTGTTGGCCAGTCCTAATATTTTGAGGTTTTTTTTCAGGGGAAAACCCATATGTTGTGGAATTGAAACGCGAGCTCTGATTGTTCCTGCGTAACGCCAAGGATGGGTCTGAACCCACGGTGAGGTGGGGAGGACCCACTGCCCACCTCTGGTCTTCTCCATGGGTGCTTCGCTTCCCTGCGGTACTGTGTGGGAAGGAAACTAAAAAAATGCAGCTCGTTGGCATGGGCTGTTCTGTCCTGAACCAGAGATGCCCCTTTCTGCCATGGGAAGATGTAGCTCAAATGGAAAAGCGGTATATAAGATAATATACTCTGTGTACAACCGTCTGTATGGGCATATCTGTCTTCTTTAGGGCATCCAATAATTTAATGAATGCTATTTATTGCACTAAATAGGCAAAGTTATTCGACTATCCTAGTCCGATGGTAGTTTCCACCATCTCCTTCAGTGCTAATCACAGTCGCACCCACTCAGCAACAGCAGAAACATTTTGTCACAGCACTTAGAGATACAGAAGAGGTCGTGTTATATACTCAGTTCTGTCTGAAGGAATTGAGAGACCTGTAGTCTAAACCTATGTGTCTGATTTTATTGGGTACTGAAGAAACTACAGCTGCGTTTAAGGCTGGGGATGTGCACACATTTTAGATTTGCTCTCGTGCATTTGGTTTAGCTGCACAGAATAAACACTGCAGCTGATGAGCAGATGTTCTTCTTTTTTTTTTTTTTTTTTTTTTGTTTTTTTTTTTTAAAAAAAGTTATATTTTGTCTGTATTTGCAGGATTATTCAATCAGACAGCCTAAATACGACTTGATTAAATAATCACTTAAATAGAGCTGAACCACTAGCATTTTTTTTTTGGCAAATATCAATCCAATGTGAATATTTTGCTGCCAAGTCCCTGTTTGCTTCCAGCAGTGTTCTAGTGCTTAAGTTCCATTTGTGAAGATGACAAAAACAAGCATCCTTTTAGCTCCAGCCGTTCTTGCTTGCCAAGGTGAATTTTCCTTGACCGTTTTACACGGCTACGAAACCTGCCACCATGCCAATGCCGGCACTCAGCGGCGAGCGCTGGCAGCTTCTTCCTTCCCCGAATCTCTCATCCACTGCTGCAGCTCCCTGGCAAACACGCCGAGGATGCCGCGATTGCATTTCCGACACCCAACTAACCCGTTGTGCGAGGGCCGGCCTCTCTCGAACCAGTTGTCAATGAGAAATAGTTGATATCTTCCTTTTCTGATCGTGTCCGTGCCCAGGAACACCCAGCAGGGAAGCACAAGCTGTGCTTGGTGGCCAGAAAGATCTCTCAGCCAGAGGCCAGCTTCTGCCACCTCCTCTGCTCGTTTCGTATTTGATGAAGAGGTTTGTTCCAGTTCTGTTCAGCAGTCTGGTGCTGGACAAGTAAAAGAAGAGTTATACACTATTGCTAATAATCATGTTTGCAGCTCTGTAACCACAATGTGGAAGACTTACCTGCCAAATTAATACCAATGCTTCTGGAATTTACATAGCCTACAAATAATGTTTTGCTTGGCATGTATTTATCACCTATTTATCTTACATACCAGATCTTCGCTGCTGCTCTAATGGTGCTTTCAAGACAAGATAATCATGTCTATTTGGAAAATACTGTGGCTGGTGAAAACTTTGGTTTTGATTTTTCCTTTTCCTGAGAAGGGAAGCGGGCTGTCGTGTCCTTCGACATCTGCAGAAAAAAAAATAAAAAAGGTATGCCAGGAGGGCATGACTTCAGCTTCTTTCCTCTTTTCTTCTCTGAAGACCTCTTTGGTCCCTGCAGCCACAGCTCCTTGCAACGATGCCACGCGTGACGCCTCCGTGTCACTCACCACTGCCCCGTGGCTACTGATCTCGTCCATGCTCTGTCCTCAGAGACAACTGCTCCGGCCAGCCTCGCCTGACATATTACATTTCCAACTCTCCCCAAACAATTCAAGTGGGGAAAGCCACGACGTCTGTTTTGACAGCCCGCACCCAAGGCTGAGGGTGTGTGTCACCTTCCCCCTCCCCTGCCCGGGGAGGTGCACCTTTGCCTCTGTGGCGTGAAGATGAGCTTACCGAGACGACGGGAGCTCTCGTGCTCCTGCAAACAGCTCTGTTTGAAGGAGACTACTGCTCCAGGAGAGGAGGGAGAGAAAGTGTTGTGGCCTTTGCAACTTTTGTTCACAGTGAAAAGGAAAATATATGGTGACGGAGAGGCTCTTGGCTTTGATCATTGCTGGTTACGGGAAATAAAAACATAACCCAAAGGGAGTGAGCGAGGGACGTAACAACGTCAGGTCAATCTCTTTGTTATTCTCCGAGATCAAAAGAATCTGAGGGAGTTTAGCTTTTATTGCCTTCCCCTTTTGTATTCTGCTTTTTGGCTTTCTTCCTTAAAAATCAATACAGCCCTCTCTGGTCTTGTAACGCCCCCGTGCCCCCCGTCCCTGCGAGCCCCAAGCCCACTGCAGACTGGCACGGTGCTGGTGTAGCACACCCATCAGGGATGCCCATCGCTAGTCAGCCTGCTGGGAGCTACTGTGGTAGAAATGCTAAAATAAACCTTTCTTAGAGTCACAGAATGATAGAATGGTTTGGGTTGGAAGGGACCTTAAAGCCCATCCTGTTCCACCCCCTGCCCTGGGCAGGGACACCTCCCCCCAGCCCAGGTTGCTCCAAGCCCCATCCAACCTGGCCTTGAACACCTCCAGGGATGGGGCAGCCACAGCTTCTCGGGGCAACCTGCGCCAGGGGCTCACCACGCTCAGAGTGAAAAATTTCTTCCTAAGATCTTATCTAAATCTCCCCTCTTTCAGTTTATAACCATTCCCCCTCATCCCGTCACTCCCCTCCCTGACCAAGAGTCCCTCCCCAGCTCTCCTGGAGCCCCTTTAGGCACTGGAAGGGGCTCTAAGGTCTCCCCGGAGCCTTCTCTTCTCCAGGCTGACCCCCCCCAACTCTCCCAGCCCGTCCTCCCAGCAGAGGGGCTCCAGCCCTCGCAGCATCTCCGGGGCCTCCTCTGGCCCCGCTCCAACAGCTCCGTGTCCTTCTGCTGGCTTTAACTGGGATTTATTCTCCCAGTGGAGCTCACCTGCTGTGTTGGTGAAGGGCGCTCGGCTGCAGCCAGGAGAGAGCCTGAGCAGCGCACCACCGCGGCAGAGATGTGCTGATCCTCACAGCATCCATCCACAAAATTCAA
Source organism: Ibidorhyncha struthersii (assembly GCA_013398815.1). Classification (NCBI taxonomy): domain Eukaryota; kingdom Metazoa; phylum Chordata; class Aves; order Charadriiformes; family Charadriidae; genus Ibidorhyncha; species Ibidorhyncha struthersii. Next base: position 34,668 of record VZSZ01011417.1, on the reverse strand, counting down.
TTCATAACATCATTTTGCTTCATTACCAGCTACAGCGGTTTTGTCAGCATCACAAAGGAGTGAGCCCGGTGCGCTGGGGAAAACCAGGCTCTGGGTTGGTTTCTCTTGCTAGGGCAGAATATAAACTTCTGTGGGTCCATATCTTGATTAAGTTCCTGAGCAGTGCCTGGAAACTCCAGGAGGGTGATGAACTGGACAAATGGGAATGGGGACAACTAGCGGCCTTTTACGACCGGGGCCATCTCTGCTGGTCATCCAGAATTCCTCTCATCGCACAGCCACATTTTGAAGCTTCGTCCCTCTCCCTGTGCTGTCCCCAGGGTACCTTCCGCCTGCCTGTCCCGGAGGTGATGGATCCTCAAGGATAACTTGCACGATTAGTTGGCCCATACTCTGTTTTGTGAAAACAGCCAGTTAACATCAATCAACTATTTTTTTAAGAGTTTTAAAGAGATGCGGATCATCCTGAGAGAATGGGGGAGGAGGGAGCGGTGACGCGCGGCGGTACAAGACGGATAAGCGCTCAGGGAGGAGCAGGGCTGGCGGTGAGGGTGCACGGCACGGCTCAGCTGCGGCCGGAGCAGCGCGTGGGCTTGTGCTGGCGGTGGCTGCCCGCAGCTCCCGGGCTCCCGCCTGGCCGCAGTCCCGCTGCTCGGGGTTGGGGGTACAGCCCTGCGCCGCCCCCGCAAGCGGCTCTTTGCTGATGCACACAGATACGTGGCTGTGCTGATGGTGGCAAATACCTCCTTATGCTCATTCTTGGAGACCAGCAGTAGCCCGTTTACACCGGCCAAGGCAGAAATTGTTTATTATGATATCCGGGTGCCCCACGGCGCACTGGAGCTACGTGAGCATCCCCGACGCAGCATTTTCTGCGGTGGAAACAACCTGGCCTCTAACCTGGGAAGAGCAGGCAGTGAGGGCTTGCCCCTGAGCAACAAAGCTTGCTTTGGGTTTGTAAGTGTAAGAGGCATGAAGATGTGTTTAGATAGCGCGATATCAGACAGCGAGGCATCCTCGCTTGTTTTATCATTCCATCAGCGTGTTCTTGACTGATTATGAATGAATTGCTTGCAAGATATCAAGCTGAAAACATTTTTGTTATTAAAAGGGGCCAAATCAAACACTACTGAACAAATATGTCTTGGATCTATGGCTAACGAGTTTTTCAGCTGTTCAAACATGATATGGGATATGAATGAAGCTGCAGTTGAGTTGGACCTAGCTGTTCACGTGGCATTCACAAGCTGCAAACGAGCAGCAGGGCAATTTTTGCTCATAGCTTCATTTTAGGCAGCTAAATTCTGTTGGGAGGCAGAAGGAGAAATGACAGTTTTGCACAGTTAAGCTATATAAATGTGCTTATTGAAAATAGCATTTCCTGGTCCCATTTTATGAAGGAATTGAATCAGAAACATACTTAGAAGGGCTGATATCCCGTGCCTCCTGCCTTCTCCCCACCAACTGCTGTGCAGAACAAGCGTAAAGCTGTGCCCTGTCAGAAGGAGCACGGGGGGAGCACAGCGCCGGGATGGCAACCTGATGTTGTTGGTACCTGCGGTGAAACTCCACTGACTTCGATTTATTCCCAGTTCATCGGGTACGAAACAGTATCAGAACCAGCGTCATGGCTACGGCCATTAGTGATACAGGACAGAGCTTAAAAATAATCCTTTGGCTGACATGCGGATTTGTATAACCACGGGTGGGTCGGTTCCAGATTTCCCAGCAAACTGTTGTTAAACAGCGCACTCCCAGTGCTCGAGACCTAAAGCAAGGAGCACTCAGGTGGACCTCATATCTGAGTTATTTGTGGCATTATTACTTGTCCAATCCATTATTACGGAGTCCCTTTTATTCCATTTTCACCAGGTAAAATAAATTAAGATGGGGCATTACCCAGACCACAGGTTGCCAAAACAAAAGAAGGACCTGACATTTGGAGCATTTTAGTGATTCCTTATACTGCTGAAGGCACCTCTAAAATTTAAACCGAAGTCGCAAGCACAGATTTGCTCCCTTGAGAACATCGAGTGTAATCCCTCAGTTCATCTGGCACTCGCCGGGATAATCTACAGCCCATAGCCTGTATGAAAAACACAGCCCGACAGAGCAGGCGACGCCGGTGCCCAGCTCCCTGCGAGGAGATTTGCTGCCATCTTTTGGTAGGTGCATGTTCCAGAAAACAAGGAAAAATATTATCTCTGCCCGGACGCTAAACATCTCCTCCCTCTGCTCGTTCTTCGCCCGCCTGCGGCATCCCCTCGGCCCCCGCTGCGGAGGCAGCCCGGGAAAACGCATCTCAACCACTGGTACCCCCAAGGAGACCCCCGAGCACCCCGAGGGCTCCCTCGGGGCCGGGAGGGCTGGGTGCGGGGCAGGGGGCCCGCCTGGTTTCTGCGCGGTCTTGCTGGCGAAGGGGAGATGCTCGGGCAGAGACTGCGGGGGTGAAAGCCCAGAAGGAGGAATCCGAACACTGGGAAAAACCAGAAAAGTCAAAAAAAAAAAACCAACAGAAAAGTCAAAAGCAGAGTAAACAAGCTTGAACATAGAAAGTTCCATCTTAACATGAGGAGGAACATCTTTGAGGGTGGCAGAGCCCCGGCACAGGCTGCCCAGAGAGGTGGGGGAGTCTCCCACTCTGGAGCCATTCCAAACCCGCCTGGACGCCGTCCTGTGCAGCTGCTGTAGGTGACCCTGCTCTGGCGGGGGGGTTGGACTGGATGATCTCCAGAGGTCCCTTCCAACCCTGACGATTCTGTGATTCTGTGTAAACAGCACGCGCGCAAGATGGATTTTCCAAAATAACATGGCGAGGGCTCGACTGCTGCCTTCTTACTGCTGCTGCGGGTGCCCGGCAAACGTCCCCCCGTGCCCATAGCGGAGGGGTCACCCCGTGATCCGTCTGCTCTCCCCCCATCGCCATCAGCACCTGCAGCAGGAACGGGCAGGCGGCAGACTGGCCCTGCGGGTGCCCTCATCTCACCCTCCGGCTGCGACGGCTCTCTGCCGGCATCCTGCCCACCCCGCGAGCCCTCCTGCTGCAAACCCCCCTGAGCTGGAGAAAGGCTGTCGGGAACAGGGAATCTCTGCACGCCCGCAGGTAAGCAAGGAATTTTAGTATGCCTGGAGGTAATGAAAGAATATATTTGAGACGATGGGGTGGTGGCAGGGAGGATGCGAAGGGAGGGAGCAAGGCGGGGAGGCAGCGCTCTGGAAATCACGCTCGGTGTTGGGTGATTTACCTCCGCAGAGGGCAAAGAGCCGGGGCTGCGCTCTGGCAGGGGACAGGTTGAGGAACCGCTGCTCGGGGTGAAAGCGCACCCTGCGGCTGAGCCGAAGGGATGATGGGGGACGTCCCCTGCCCCTGCTCCCCTCCGGGGTCCTGCCTCCGCGCCGGCAGCCCCTTCTCTTCCCTCGCTGCTGTGAGCCTCAGGCGGGGGGTTCCATGCACCCTAGCAGAAAGCTGCCCAGCTGTTTGTGCTGCGGTAAGCTTTTTCGTGGGCCAGCGAGTGAAGTCAGCCCAGGGCAGGCTCCGACAAGCCCCAGAGCGCAGGGGAAGAGGGAAGGCATGGGCTGCTGCCAGCGGGAGAGCCGAGAGCATGGCCAAAGCTGACCCTTCACCGATTTCAACCCCCTGCTCTGGTTACGAAACCCCGACTTGCCTCGGAAGCTGGATCAACAGATTCATCTCGGTTAGAAGTAACTCTCCAAATTCGAGAGAGACCTCTTGTTCCTATCCTGGTGGCAGACTGCGCACTTTATTTTAGCATGGAGTTGGTATCGGGCACAATCACTTCAGCCTTTCCTGCCCCAGCTGCATTTCCAAGGTCTGCGCGTGGCTACTCGCAACGCCTTCCCCTCTACCCACCCATCGTGAATGCCAAGAAATCCCTGAGATCTCCCCGAATCCAACATGCCACTTCATTTATGTGTTTCTGTTCAACATAAAGTCCCTTGCAAGGTTTATTTAGTTCGAACCCTGATTCAAAGTTCACAAGTGCTGCATGGGGGGGTGTGTGCTCCAGTCACGTTCCCAAGCAGGACGACTCCGAGCGCCGCTCCCGGGGTGCGTGGGGGGCACGCAGCAGGCGCCTGCGGTGGGAACAGCCCTGCCAGGGCCGTGGGAGCGGTGCCTGTCTGGAGGAAGCAAAGGCATGAGCCAGGCGAGGGGACGAGCAGGGACACTGCCTCTCGCCATCCATTGCCACTGTGCAAGGGAGGAAGAGTAGGAAAGAATTAATTGTAAAAAAAAAGTAAGTAAGAGTTCAGTTGGGTGGGATGTGAACTCTTAGAAATGATTTCTTTTTCTAACAAAAATCTCCCCCAGGTGCTGGGGCCAGAAGGGGGACTATCAAGACCACTAGGAGTCTCCTGGGCGGGATGTTTCTCCTGTTTATCTTGAGGATGATGCTCTGAGCTCTCCGGGAGCTTCCAGCAGTGAAGGGCTGAGTTTATATCTCATCCTGAAAGCGGCACAGCTTCAGCCTCTGTTCCTCTCCGACAGCAGAGCGCTCCCTACCTGACCTTCTCTCACTGGGGCAATTTCATTCTGGACTCAGCCCCAGCTTCCCTGTAAGCCATGAGGGCTGATTCAGGTGTCTGAGTGGGCGTTAGGGAAGATGTAAAGCTCCCTAATTCACTGGAGCATCTCCGCGCCCCACAGCTGGTCCCTGCTTGCTGCCTCACTGACTCACGGCCACCCTGTCCCTCCAACAGCTCCTACGGACACTCACCATCACACATGGCTTCACCTGCTTAAAAACTCCCTCCCAAACTCTCCCTTCCTCTTCTCCTGCCAGTCTTGGCTCAACAAGAATATCAGGAATGGGACTTTTAACTAGATGTGGAGCTGGAATTTAACTAATTGCGCTCGCAACCCAGAAGGCCAACACCATCCCCGGGCTGCATCCCCCGCAGCGTGGCCAGCAGGGCGAGGGGGGGTGGTGTGACCCCCTGCTGCGCTCTGGGGAGACCCCCCTGCAGTGCT
>VZSZ01011417.1:11549-27637 GCA_013398815.1 Ibidorhyncha struthersii | reverse complement strand
CGCTGATCCTGTCTGCACCTTCCTGCCCACGTTTCGGGTGGTGTGTGGGGTGTGATGGTGTGTGGGACATCGCCGGCGGTTGCTGTAGCTGCAGGAGCGATGTCCCCAGCCCTGGCTCCCGCCGGGATGCAGTCGGGAAGCCCAGCGCAGCCCCTCCCGGGTTTGGCATCTGCCGCAGGTAGAGAAAAACCCACCCACCGGATCTGGTGCGGAGGATACTCCTCTTCTGCATGAGGGCAGCGAGCTGTCAAATTGTGCTGGGAGACAAAATGCTGTTTTAATTAGTCATCCCCATTGATCTGGCACTGGGTGTTCCCGCAGCGGGGCCGGGAGCGAGGGACGTGTCCCTTCTTGCGCGCTGTGCCGGGGCGTGCGCCAGTCTTGCCCCTGCGCTGTGCTGGTGGCACGGGGTGGGACAGCAGCGCTGCTCATCTCCTCCCCTGCAGATATTCGAAACAGGTCGTTAACCTGCGTGTTTAATTTAATGTATAGGGTATGTGGTTCTTTGTTCTTCCCTTGCAGTTTTAGTAAGTACTGTAGCTACAGTGGGCTGCAATATCCCCCAACTTTGTTTAATTGATACTTCAATGTGATAGTTTAATGAGGGGTTGTTGTTCTTAATTTATACCTGCACAATTAAGAGCAGGCTCTTTCTTTAATTCCATAAACATTAGTATAGAGTAAATCATATTTACATTTGCTTTTAAGGGGTTCATCACCTCTATGCTCTTGTGTTTACTGGGCTGCAGAGATACTGCATAAACCAGTCTTAATAAACCAAAATCTGCTCCATCGTGTTTGCAGTTCAAAAGAAAGCTGCGGTAGGAGGGCTGTGATCCCGCGAGTGTCAGCGGGACGCTGCATGGGTTTACTAATACCTGCATGAAAGAAATTGTGGACTCCAGAGTCTTAAATTTTGAGTCATAATGGCGCATGGATTAAATGATGTGGGCACAGTAGCAAGTTGGGGCAAAAAGTGTTGTTGAGTATTGTGTCCCGTAATGCAGAGTACTTACAAATCACGTGCTTATACTGGCTCCTCAGGAGACTTGTGAATGTGCCGAATTTGATATATCAGGAAGAAATTTTTCCCTGCGCGGGTGGTGAGCCCCTGGGGCAGGGTGCCCCGAGAAGCTGTGGCTGCCCCATCCCTGGAGGTGTCCAAGGCCAGGTTGGACGGGGCTTGGAGCAACCTGGGCTGGGGGGAGGTGTCCCTGCCCAGGGCAGGGGGTGGCACTGGATGGTCTTTAAGGTCCCTTCCAACTCTAACCATTCTGTGATTCTATGATGTTTGATCTCAGTGGGACTACTCATGTATTTACAGTTAAGCGTGTTTTTAAGTCTTTGCGGAATTAGGCTTCTGAACCTGATTCAAAGCAGGCTGTAGTCATGACTCGAATGGATTTGGGATCTGGATCATAAAACCCAAACTGTGGAGCCAGCACCGTGCTCACCTGGCAGCCTGGGATGTGGAGGGTGGGACAGGGACACCAACGCCGTGCGGAGCTGGTGACTCTGACCAGCCTGCCGTGGCATGCGGGGAGAGCTGGGCCGTGTTCTGCCTGAGAGCAAAAGCACCGTCCTTCGCGGTCTATTTATTGATACAACATATGTTGGTTGGAAGACGACACTGCACAGGCTGGGGGTCCAGAAAGGCCGGTGGGATATGTCTCCGGCAGCTGTTAGTGGCAGCTCTGCAGTTATCATCTCTTGTGGAGATGGGGAACTGAAATGTTCAGGACTACTGCCACCATCAAGAAATGGTACTCACTTTCGAAGTTATTAGGAAAAAATGTGGCTGAGGTGAGGTTAAATCCAAGCTTTTTATTTTCTTAGCCTTGGATCTGATAGACTCCTGTTCTCTTCATGGGAGTTTTATTCTTATCTTCAATTTTTAGCTTGCTCCTTGCCCTCATGTAAATACCATGAAGTTGCTAAGTCTGTGCAGGGAAACTTTAACCTAGGCACGTAAGAGAGTTATCAGGCGGAGATGAGTGTTCCTTTGGTTGCAGCCAGTCCTTACATTTGCCAAGGGCACCCTGGGGGTTTGCTGCCTGTTGGGCTGATTTTGATTTAATTGCCCAGAACTGCATCGCAGGGTGAAAACTTTGCCATCTGTGATACTGGAAAATACTCAGATTTGGCTCTGCTGGAAGTGCTTTGTCTTTAATGAAATCTTCACCAGGGCTGGCTCTGGGGTCCCACAGCTCCGACGGATGCTTCCTCTTTTCTCCCTGTGGCAGTGAGAAGTTCACGGAGGTGGTGCTCACGGCAGCACTCGGAGCTAACTCCTCAGTTCAGGTTTTCTTCAGGCATGACTTGCATGCACTACAGCATTTCCTACTCAAGAAAATAAAAATATTTTCCTACTTAAAACCAGTTATGTGTATTCTACTTGGCCCGCTTTGTGCGGGAGTGGAGGTACGCGGTCACTCTGAGCGATTTGCACAGTTGGCCAAGGATAAAAGCAATGAATTCATTTCAGCCCTAACCTAATCTGAGTTAACGTGCAGGGATCCCAGTGGTGAAAAGCAAGGGCACTTGGCCACGGCCATTCCTTGATCCTTTAAGAGTTTGAATCCCTGTTAAGCATGCTTGTCTTACAACCTGCACTCGCACAGGATGTAATCAGGTTTGTTTTCCATCTGTTAAACAAGAGGCTTCTGATTAGCCAGTGCAAACAGAAATAATTATTTTTGTTCTTGCTGACAACAGCAAGGTTAACCCCCAGGTACGTAGCTCGTAATGTTCTCCACACTCAGCAATTTTAAACACCTCGCTCTGTGTGAATTGCATGATTTGCCTTACAACCGGCAGGGATTTGGCTTTCAGTATTGTCCCTTAATTATAGTAATTGCCTAAGTGGAGATCTCGACGTCTCCCACTGTCCTACGGCCACAGCCCAGACTGCAGCCGCGGAGCAGCCTGTCGCAGCTCGTCCACCCCACCAGATACACAGTGGAGATACACAAATGGCTTGGATAAGGGAAAAACATAACCTAAAAAAGCAAACCAAAAGCATACAGCATTCAGTTTTCAAGAAAATATTTTGATTTTAAGAAGTCACTCAAAGGACCTGTTGATAAAATATACCTGGTAGATTCCAAAATGCAGCTGGCAGAGCATTGCTGTCAACGCAATGCTGATTTGATTTCCAAATGTAGGGATTTTTAACATTTTTAATTTTGGATGGTGGTAAATGGAAATACCCACCAGAGGGTTCTCCTGAGGCCGGGCTGCTGTGGCAGGGCAGAAGCGTTGTCCGTACAGCCCGTGTGGAATCCATCCATCCCTCTCCCCAGTGCTGCCCCAGCGCGAGCTTTAAGCTGTGGTCTCCACACAGGGCATTGTACTCTGCTTCTAGTGACTTTAACAAGGAGCAGAGGAATTACTTACAGAAATCTGTTAATACTTGCGTTTGGGTTTTTTTTTGCGTGTGGGTTGTTTTTTTTTTTAAAGGCTCATTTTGTGTATAAATGTTAAATCCCTGCTTTCATGTTTGCAGAAAAAACAGCGACATTTAGGTCTAATACAAGCAGCTAAGACTGCTTTGGAATATGAAGTAAATTTTTTTCTTTTTTTTTCTTTCTTTTTTTTTTACATTTAACTATTTAGCTGCTTATGTATGTGGGACTGCATCTTATTACTGAATTTTAACTGGAAAGAGATGACATGCATCCAGGTAGTCTCTGACACTGAAGCTACATCATAGTGTGCGCCCTTGTATCCTACTTTATGTTCTGAGAAGACTGTTTGCTTTTATTTGGCCACCAGATCTGTTTTGTTCCCTCTAGGATAGGGATTCTTCGTTTATGCAATAGCAACATCCTGCTTCAACAGGCAGCAACTTGTTGGATGGAGTGCTTGAGGTGCTGAGTGACTGCTGGAGCTCCCGATCTGGTGTTCGTGGGGCGGTGTGTTTGCCCCGAGAACGGCCTCCAAGTCTACGGCCAGAAAGACTCTTAAGAGCACCCTCATGTTCAGAGCTGGCTGTTTTGTTTGTGGTTTAAAGGAATAGTTTTCTGCTAACGTTGGATAGTCTGGAGTGAGGATCGGCAGGCAGTTTTTTTAAGCATTTGCACGCTTGTGTAATAAACTGCCGATTACTTTTGCATAACCAAAGAGTTTGGGAATATGGAATTTTAGTGCAACATTGGGTATTGAGAGGACCAGCTTTTTAAGTATGATTTATGTCCTTTGCCTTCTTAAAATTATGAAATCTTGCCTATAAAGACAGAAGGTGTACACCATTTCAGACTGACTTGGCGCCCCGAGAACAAATTACTGTACTTGGACAAGAAAGTAGATGTGGTTGGTTTGTTCCTCTCAGGATCCTATTTTCTCCTCCATGCACGACGCAGCAGTTTTCTCAGTGGCCGAGAAAATGGGATGCATTAAATTTCTTGCGGGAGGCCACTGAACTAAGAATGGCCAGGGCTTACTGAAGATGTGAAAATGCAGACCTAGGTGGCAATGTGGGCATCCCGACCAGCAAAACCTGATGGGGAGAGCTGGCTCTGCAGCAGCCGCGCTGTTGGGCTAGTGCCTCGCTCCGGGCTGTGCCAGGAGCGCTGGGCTGCAGCTGGCTGCCGGAGCGGGGTTGTGGCTACCCTCCTCACTGCCTGACTACACTGTCTAGCGTCTCTTCCATCTTCATTTTTCTCAGCAAGCTCGCTTTTTTTTCCCAGTTGATGAGCAGAAAAAGTCAAGGAGAACTGAAGGTGAAGAATGGCCATTTATCGATTTTGCTAACATAAATGATATCCATTTGCTGCTGCGAATTAGGGGGAGAGAGATGCTCCTGACGGCAGCTGCCTGTCCTGGTTAGATTTCCTGAGTGGGTGACTTGGGGCCTTAATTCTTTGCATCACAGTGCATAGATGCATTGCAGGAAACAGAAGAAGTGTTTCCGAGAAATGGTTTTAAAAAAAGTTGTTCTTCATTTGTGCAGCTATACTGATAAGAGAACAACAGTTCACTCTTTGGAAAGGCATGAGTGCTTCTTTTTTTTTTAAATATATGTTTGTTCTGCAACCTGTTTCTTGTTCTCGATGGCAAATGCATGGGAATTGCTTCTGCTGGATAATGAGCAAAATCACGCTATTTGCTATAGCTACTTTCTTCAGGCTGTATTTAATTGATAGGTGGTATATAGAAAATAAAACTGGCTGAAATGGGCTTAAGTTTCTTGTTGTGTACATGAATTAAATAAGTTTCTGAACACTGTAATTTCCCCCCTTTTTTTTTCCCTCCCAGAAAATGGCTGTTCCACCTGCTTATGCTGATCTGGGCAAGTCCGCCAGAGATGTTTTCACCAAGGGATATGGTAAACAAAGTCAAAATAAATTTGGTCTTTTGCTGTCTACCTGATTCCTGAAAATGTTAGGATTTTATTACTTTCCTCTGATAAATATTCCAATAATTTCCATTAGAATCCAGATAATTCTGGTTTGTAGCTTTGCATTGCCCTTGCTGTCTGGAAAGGAAGGGTAGCTTAGCATTTCTTTTGACAAAAGTCTTCCTGTTCTCCATAAGACCGTTGTCTGTTTTGAAAGAAAATGCTATGATGAATTTTGACTGTTTCCTTGTATCATGAATAGGATGATTGATGTCAGTAGTTTGCTTATGAACAAAATGCTGCTCAGGATGAATAAAGACATTATTACCTAATTTGGTCCCTATTATATTGCTGAGGTCAGTAGGATTAATCAGTCAAGTACTATCGGAAGTGAGTACGAACTGTGTAATCTGCTTCATAAAAACACACGGCTTGATAACTGTACCCTTGGTTCATTCTTTTAATAGTTCACAGGAGATTTAAAAGGGAGTTTAAGAAATAAATCAGAAATGCTTTTCAAGTTAACATATATATAATTCATATTTTTTACTCATCTTCTAGGTTTTGGGTTAATAAAACTCGATTTGAAAACAAAATCTGAAAATGGACTGGTGAGTTTGGAAAGACATTGAAATCCGAAACATTGCAATGTTCTTGTGTTTACTGTATATTTCTTTTTGAAAGTAGAATCCCTTATTTTGCCCTCACTGTTTGCCAGATATATTATTACCTGGCAAGTTACTTTGCATTTGTAATTTTTGTATAATATACAAGACTGTGCCCAGTAGAAGACAGAGTGAGGGGCTGCTTTGCTTTGGTACTTGCTCCCTATGAAAGCCGTTTGAGGCCATCCCGGTGGCCTGTGCTCGGCAGCAGTGTCAGTGCCTCCCTCCCGCTTTACTGGATTGAACGAGGTTTCTGAAGGCGCTGTACACTCTCTTGTCTTAACAGTCACTAAACAGTTGCAATGTAACTGTGTATTTGAACTAATATTTAGAACATCTCTGTGAGGCATTTGCAGACTTGCATGCTGATGCGCAGGTAGACCTTGTACAGACTAGCACCGTATTCCGTGGGGTGCTGATGGGAAGGGTTATCCGCGTTCCTGTCCTATATCCATCCTCGAGCATGCAATGCTTCTTCTCTCTGATGCTGAATTGCTTTGTGGGGCAAGAGCGTGTTGGTATTAATGATTAGCAAATGTTCTTAAATCTTATGAGAACTTGGCAGTATTGAATAATATCCCTAATTATAATGCCTAATATGTGCTACAAGTATAAGTATTTGTGTGCGTGCAAATATATATATATATTTGCAAATCTATCTATCTATCTATCTATCTATCTATCTATCTCATGTATATATATATTTTTTTCCTTTTTAGGAATTTACAAGCTCAGGTTCAGCAAACTCAGAAACAAGCAAAGTTAGTGGTAGTTTGGAAACAAAATACAAATGGGTCGAATATGGATTGATGTTCACAGAAAAGTGGAACACCGACAACACACTAGGCACTGAGATTACTCTTGAAGATCAGGTAATTTTTGGCTCAAAAGGTGCAATTTACAAATTAACTTATGACAACCTCTAATTATAAATCCAACCCGTGAATTTCTTTTCTGTTCAGCTTGCACGTGGCCTGAAGCTGACCTTTGACTCCTCCTTCTCTCCTAACACTGGGTAAGAAGTGAGTAAGCTTAAGTGACAAAAAGGCATTTTTTTATTTTAGTTCTCCAGAATACTGTCTTGCTTCTTTACTCCTTCTGTCCTAAGATGTTGAGACAGTTAATAATCAGCCCGTGTATGATGAAATCATGTACATCTGATTTAAATCACAGTATTAACAATCCCCTTTTAATCCTAAGATACAGCAAGCAAACTTTTAAATACTTGAACTTGAAAATTATAGTCAGAATTAGGGTGAAAAGAAAAGGTTTTGTTTGCACTCCTGTTGCTTATTTCTGGCCATGTCAGAGGATGAGCTACTGTCTGCATAAAAGCACTAAACAAGTCAGCTGTAATGCAAAGCTTAACAAGCTCCGGGAGCCAGTTGGCCATGGCTCTAATAGGTCGACATGGTAATTGGGCTCTTTTCCCGAGCTGAATTTATCATCTGAATTCTTGCTGGCCACAGCCTGCCTCGGTGGTGGATGAGCATTTCTGATACGGCGATTGGATGCCACATTTTATGTGGGCCAGAGGGATTAGGCAGCAGCTGTAGGTCTAGATGTTGGTTTATTTTTTTCCCCCGATTATCTTTTTGCAAGCAGTGCTGCCAGGGAGTCAAAATATTCTGCACATTAGCTTCCCAGAGCAGCACGCTGCACTGCAGGCTGCTGGGGTTATAGTCCCTCTGGAGGTTTCACCTTGTCTTTTAGATTTAGTGTCCTGCATTGTCAACTGCTTCCAGTCCACTCCTAATTGTAAATTAACTAGATATTTTTGTAAACCAGAATAATCTCTAATGTTTGTTGATGATTATTTCTTAACTGGTAGGATTCTTAAAGAAATAAAAAAGAAAAAAACCTTGTATGAGAATGACAAGTTACAGCTCTATAGCTGTTTCTTAGGCACTTCACAGGCACTGGAGTATCTGAGTTACAATGATGGCCTTGGGGAGGAGTATTACAATTGGCAGAAATGGAGTGAGATTCAGTCCTGGTGTGACCTGGTTTAGGTCGACAGGGATGCACTGTGTCTGCATACAAGACACCTTCTCCCCCTTCCTTCCTACATACTGGCTGTGATCTGTGTTTCAACAGAGAAAGTTGTTTTTAGGAGCGCTCCATGTTAGCTTGCCCCTGTCCCTGTTGACGTTGGTGGGAGAGGTACTGCTGACTTTTACAGAAGCTGCAGATGAGCTAATGCTGAGTACTTTTGGGACTCCTGCTCTTGATTTCTAATTTTTCAAAACACGATAAATTCCTGAGTCCAAAATAACAATAATAAAAAAGAGAGCAATCTCTATGTGGGTCTGATACAGCATTGACAGAGTTCTTGGAGACTGTTTTAGCTAGCTGAAGTGAAAGGTTGACTTGAAATTTCCAATTAGCCTGACTTTTCCAGAAAGATTTCAGTAAAAGATTTGGTCAAAGACACAAGACACTTGTAACGTAAAAAGAGAAGAAAAAAATTTTAGGTAGAGTAGCTGAATATATTAGACATAACTCTCTTTCCTTGGGAGGGTTTGCACCCTTGCTGTAAACTGACCTGAGGATGCATAAGAAAACAGCGTTCTGGCCAACAGTATAAAAAGAAACAAGTGACTCAGGAAAGTTTATTTCTGCGTTAACCTGGCAGCCTTTCCAATGGCTGTCACCACTAAACCTCAGGAAGCATCCTAAGGAGAAAACAGGGTGTCAGTGCCACTGAAGCAGCCTGCTTCCTTAGCAGCAGAGACTTTCCCTCAGGAAGATGGAGGCAAAGTAGTGATTTCTTGATGTCTGAATGATGTCTTAATGAATTACCTGGTTCACTAGGATTGTCTAAATATTGTTTGTGGGACAGGCCAACTATTGACATTCTGTGGCAAACCTGTAAACTGCTACAGTTTTGATTCCTTGCCTGTATCTACCAAACTTCCAAAACAATCACATTAGCTGGAGATGAGGATTTGTTTTCATCGCCTCCAGTCTGGCTTATTGTGCTGCTGCTTTCCAGAACATAGCCCAGAAGTGCTTAGAGGGGCGCCGCACCGCATTTTATTGCTTGATTGCAAATAATTCACTGTAGCTGAATTAGGATTTTGCAAATGTTAAAGGTAAGGTGGTGACATACCATGTGGCTCTCCAGGTATTGTCTTTCAAGGACTGTTACACTGAGTTAAAGTAACTGATTTGATTGAATTGCTACCTATGAGCGTACCTTTTCAAAGATACGAGATTCTTTCTTTTCTCTTTAGGAAAAAGAGCGCTAAAGTTAAGACAGGGTACAAAAGGGAACACATCAACATTGGCTGCGACATGGATTTCGATATTGCTGGTCCTTCAATACGTGGAGCCCTGGTGGTTGGCTACGAGGGGTGGCTGGCAGGTTACCAAATGACTTTTGAGACAACGAAGTCTAGAGTAACCCAGAGCAACTTTGCGGTTGGCTATAAAACCGATGAATTCCAGCTTCATACTAATGTGTAAGTATTGGCAGACGGGCATTAAAAAGGAATTGGAAAGGATTTTGCCGCTTACTAGAACAATGAAAGGGATGGAGTTCCAGCAGCGGAGAAAGAGGGAATGGCGGATTTGAAATTACTTCTTTATTTAAGATGGCAAGCTGCAGTTTTTTAGCTGCATTAATTTTTCTTTGAATTATGTGGGTGAGGGAGTGCATGATGGAAGGAACTGGAACTCACTGAGCACCCAAGCATCCAGTGTCTATCTTTCTAACAGATAAGATTAGAATCTCTTAGTGGAATAATAAAACAAGTAGGTTATAAAAATGTTCTTTGTGAAAGTTGAAATAAAAGCAATGCCTTCCTTTTGCACACATCAAAATCAAACAAAATGGTGGCTTGATGCAGATGAAGGAGTTAATCGGAGCGTGAACAAGAACAAACAGAATGAATGGAAGAGATATGGACTGTGTTTGTTTTAGTACTGGAAGGGATATGGTATAAAAGTTTGTTTTAGTATTGTAACTCCTAATAATCTACTTACACAAGCGTTTGTCTTTTCTGAGTGCGTGAGCAGTGGGAAACCAGGACCAAATTCCATGAAAACCTTAATTTCTCTGTCTCCTGTTCCTCTTAAAAAAGCAATTTATGCCTTTGGAGAAGACAGTTTTTTAAGATTAGGCAATCCCTAATCCATTCCCCCACCCCCTCCCCCTTCTTGTTCCCTTGGGTAATTGGATATTTTGCATGTAGCCAAGCTGTTTCAGGCTGTTCCCATTTGGGGGATGAACAACTGTTCTGCTTTCCTGGAGCAGCTTCTTCAAAGGTTTTCTCTTCTGTTTCATGCTGTTTTGCAGCGATCTGGTTTAGGAAGCTCAAACTGCCTCACAGAACAATTGAACCTTCGCAGCCCAGACAGTATGTTTGAAGGATTGCCAGAGCACAAGAATGTGGGCAGAAAACTTTCATCAAAACAATATGCGGGTTCCCCCTCCACTCTGTAGTTAGGAGTTACTCCTTCAAGCACAAAGACTTTCAACTTTGTTATGTTATAGCAGTTCAAAACATTGTATTATTGGCTTTTGCTATAAAATGCTCTAATTGTTATTACTCTTAATTGAAGCAATAGCAGAAAATAACGTTGTAACAGCAGCAGGGGCTCAGATCAGACCGTACTGTTTCTTGGATTCCTGAGGGTCTGTTTCTTAGGTTGTTGTTACTGTACGTGGATGATAATCATCTTCAGGAGGACGCCTAGTTTGTTTATTTAATATTCCTTCTCTACCAATTGACAGGCAAGCCCATCACTGTGTGATATGAATAGAAATCTTCTTTACTGATATTAATAGATGAGTTAGGTACTTGACATGTTTCAGCTTTGAAAGGTGTCAGAGTTTTTCTCACCCCAGAAACAGTTGTGCGTGGAACTTCCATTCCTAGCCTGCTGGGTCGTTATATCTCGACAGTTCAGTGTTGCACAGAGGTGCTGTGGCAGAGCTGATAATTTAACTAGGTGGGGCTTGAAGCATCGCCTTTTGTTCCTGGAGATACACAGATCAGCTGGGGGCTTCAGCAAGTTACTTTCCTTAATGATGCCTTAATATATTAATTTTCATAGGGGGGTAATGTTTTTTTTATCTACATCTGAAAAGGGCTATTATTACTATTAGAATTAAAAGGCGGTTTGACTTTTTAATATTTTTTAATAATAAATAATAACTAAAGGGAGGTAGGGCTGGATAATTTCTAGTTTTAAATATGACTTTCCTCGGTTTTTAAGCATAGCTCAGACCGCGCCCCCCTAATGTTGCAGGTCAAGACAGAGCTGTGTGGGAACCTTGCACAGAATCTGCCTGTATAACCAACTCTCCTCAGTCCTTTTTAACCCCTCCTTTTCTTGAGAGCCAAGCACATGCAGTTATATGTGAGCTTCAGGCTTATCCGAAGTAAGTATTGTAGTGTTTTTCTGGAAGAATTGCTCTAACAATTTAAAAGCCTGCTGCTATTGCTTGAACTTTTAAATAGGCATAGTGCTACTGTTTGTGCAAGCGTTATGAACATCAGGCCAAAGGGGTAAAAGTGGAAAGATTCTAAATCTGCCCCTTTTTTTAATCACTAAAGGTTTGGTATACTCTAATAATTGGAACCAGATTATTTCATTGTTCAGAAATAGTTGTAACTATTTTGTTTGCGGAGGTCTTCCTGTGGTTTAAAGCCCATTTTGTGCAGTATGTTTGTATCCTCTTTTAAGAAAATCAGCGAAAATGGAAATTCAGTTGCTCACTGGTTTACAAGGAGTGCAAGGCTTTTAGAAGTCTTTTGCTCTTGTTTGTAGTATTTGCGTGCTCTAACATTTTGCATTTTGTTTACCACACTTTATTCCCTGTGTAGTAATTGGAAGCTGTGCTCCTCAGTAGCAGTGGTAGAAGGCTGCCATCATTCAGCTGTTGGCCAGTGCTCTCTGCAAAGTAAAATTGGTTTCATTTCAATTTCTAGTAGAGAGAAATCTATAGTACAGATGTACCATAAGGACTATTGCAAATGGTATTCATTTGCAAAAGCCGATAGACTTGGACATTAAATTGGCATCTTCACTTCCGATAGAGTTCATCTGTGTCCGGTAAAAGCCTGCTGACGAGGCAGCGCTCGGGCTCGGTGGTTGGGGTACAGCCCTTTCAGGGCACTGGGGAGACGTATGCCTGGAAAAATAATTATTTCAGAGTTACACAGAGAAGAATAGATCCCTTTGCTACACAACACTCCCATCTAGAGAGAAGGGAAAATGGGAAGCTGTTATCATTAGTCTATTTTTGATAGTTTGTTACAGCTTTTTTCTTCAGTTGCATAAGTTGTTTGTTGATATATAGTAACCATCAATGAATTTAAGCATTTAAAAATTACTTCATAACCAATCTGGCCTAATGTCTCTATCTTAGTTGTTACAGGGATATTAAATGAGGTGTCAGTGAACGTTCTGCATAGATATCACTGGGGGGAAAAAAAAAAAAGATTGTTTTGGGGCATAGTTTAAAACTAGAGCAATGCATTCCTTCCAGGAATGATGGAACGGAATTTGGAGGCTCCATTTACCAGAAGGTGAATGATAAACTGGAAACGGCCGTGAATCTTGCTTGGACAGCCGGTAATAGCAACACTCGCTTTGGAATAGCAGCCAAGTATCAGATTGATCCAGATGCCTCTTTTTCTGTGAGTGCTATTATACATGTACATTTATAAGCATTTGAAAATAGGGCCTGTAATGGAAATGTGAAGCAACGTTTACCTCAGTAAAGTGTGTTTTTGATGCAGTTTTGTGGTATATAGTTGGCACATAGATCTATTTGTCTTGGTTTTAGCACAACTATTGGATTTTCCTTAAAAGTGACGCGGAATGTTTTATCCTATTATTGGGCACTGTTTTGAGATTTTAATTTTGAGGCAAAATTAACTCTAGATTTTTTTTTTTTTCGATTTAAAAGATGAAATCCTTTACGTGCTTAAAAGGTGTTATTTAATTTTCAAGTTGGAGGGACTTTGAAGAAATATACCAAATTATTTACATACGGTATTTTTTCCTCTTTAAGGCTAAAGTGAACAACTCCAGTCTGATTGGATTAGGATACACTCAGACTTTAAAGCCAGGTAAGTCTATGCAGAAGAAATACAGACATGAATAAATGATATATTAGTCTGGAAATATCAGAGGGTTTTTGTGACAAAATGTGAAATGTTTTGTAACATTGCTGTGCTGCATGGCAACCCAGTGATGATTAACTGCTCTGTTAATTTTGGATGTCTGTTGGAAGCAGAATTATTAGAGACCACCATCCACTGACCAGTCAGATACTCTTTTATGTTGATATAAACTGTCTACAATTAGGCATTTCGCAGATAAGTAAATGCGGTTTTAGTACTTTCAGAGGTTTCCTATTACTGAGTTTATTTTGCTTGAAAATGTGACTTTCTCAAGGTCCCTGGTCCAGGAAGAGGACAATCTTACTGCTGTGAAATTGGTTTTAATGTAGCCTAATAAATCTGCTGCCAGAATACCAAACAGATTGACATGAAATATTACAGTAGAGAGGGCTTGGGCCTTTTCATACCTAGATTTGAAAGTAGTTTAGAAAGGTGGGTATGTATCAAGGTCCCAATTTTTCATAAGACTGGACTCTAAAATTAGATTAATCAGTAGACCAGCAGCAGTGAACTGGCTCAGAGCTTTAATTACATGCAGTGATAAAAAGCGGAATCTGTCACCGCTGTTTATTATAATTTTCATAATTCAGAAAGCTTTCATATCTGCAAATTGTTTTAAAATGCCCAGTCCTTACAAGGCTAGCCGCCAAATTACATTAACCTAGCTACCCAATAAATTAAAGCAGCAACACAGACACTGCACTTACTGAACGTAAAGCTCATTCCAAGTTTTAACAGTTGTCCTTTCTCTCACTTTTCTCGGTTTTGCAGGTATCAAACTGACATTGTCAGCTTTGTTGGATGGCAAGAATGTCAACGCAGGTGGTCACAAACTCGGTCTAGGATTGGAATTTGAAGCATAAGGAGTGATTCTACAATCGCTAATTGGAAAATACAGCATAGCTACCTTCAGAATATAGTGTACCTTTCAATGTTTTATGTCTGGGATGCAAGTATTGCTAAGTATCAGTCCTGCTAGTCCTGGTGAAAGACAGCTAAGCTTTAAAAATGATGTTGTTAAAGAAGTGGAGACAAAATCATAAAAAAAAAATCCTAATTCCAGGCTTTTTTTTTTGAATGTTATTGCCCATCGCATCTGTCAGCTGCCACATGATAGGAAGTAGGAAGGTATTCATGACCTTTACTAATGTATTGACTGCACAAGGCATATTTTAATGTGGTATAAAACCTGAGATGTTAAGAATCGATGACCACTACTATATTATACTGTTAATTCCATAAGCAAAATGTTCCGACACTTAAGGTTTCAATTCACAATGGAATGTGCAAACTTTTCTGAAAAAGGGATTTTTAAAATTTTTTTTTTTTTTTTTTAGATAGGCATTTCATGAATGGTTTTTCTTTTTTTGGTTATCTTACATCTACAGCTGTCTCCAGAATGCTTTAGGGTGTCCACCTTGTGTAAACCCGTTGCAGAGGAGGTTTGATGTGACTCAGCCAATACTACCTGTCCTGTGTTGTGGTTCCCTTCCCTTGCACTGACTGGAAAGCTTGTAAGATAGGGCCATAATCAGGGAAGAGTCTTTGTACCTGCAATCACATAGTTGCATCACTAAATTAAAAATGGACTTTTGTTTTATTACCACTTTTTTTTAGCAACTTAAATGGGTACATTTTTAGAGAGTCTTCCATTTTGTGTGGAACTAGACCCCAAAATGCTGTACTTGACACTACTAAAAATGGATAAAAAACCCAAACCCAACTTGAATAAAATATTGAAATGTCACCTTTTACTTTGTCTTTATATTAATTGTGAAAATAATTTCATATTAATTATGGGCTCCAGAAGCAGACTGGCAATATCTTAGTGCATATTTTGTACCACGCCAACAAAAAATACGTAGTAATTTAATTTCCAGACATGGCCATGTTCTTAGTGCTCGCTAAGCTCTGACAGCTACACATAAGTGTGTGTTTAGCTCATGGAGAAAACAAAGTAATGTGACTTATTGTTCTTCCATTGCAGAATTCACTAAGTTGAATTACCTTTCTATATGTAAATACGTTCAAGCAATGAACAGTTATCAGTTGGGATAAACTTCAGCAGCTTTTCATTAAAACTTGGTACTTTTTCCTGTGTAAGCAATCGACGTGGGTGGTGTGCAGATGGTGAGAGGCCACAGTACAGGAGCATGTGGCTGATGAGGCCACGGCATTACGACATCGTGAGATGGGTAGATCCGTCTCAGCCACAGCCCGCACATTGTGCAACGCCGGCTGCCTTCCCTCTCACCACAGGCTATTCCTGAGTATTTCCCAGTATGTCTTATCTCAAATATTTAACATCACACCCCTGGGGGAAGTAGTCCTCTTCTAGATTTCACCAAACAAATCGCATGCAGCCAGCTCACAGTAACTTGGCGGATGCTCAAAATTAACTTATGTTCCTGTATGCCGCGCAGGGCTTGTGTTCTGTGCCCCTGTTAAGCCTTTGGGCTCCTTGTTCTTCGTTTTCTCATGCTTGACACATCTGTGTTCTAGAATTTGTTCTGCCGTGATCAGCTTCAAGGCTTCCCTCAGGGCTTGCATCACCTCACTCGGGGTGAGAACAGGAAAGCATTTTTTTTCCATAAATCTATCGAATTCTGCAAAATGCCCAGCTGCGCATGTATCACTGCTGAACACCATCCCAGGGCTGTGGCCCTGTATGGAGGGCCCGACCCCTAATGTCTACCTCTGCCTGGAGGAAGGCGAAGGAGAGCCCTTGTTTTCTGTCAGGGAGCTGGAGGCGCTCCCAGCTGGCCGCACCCTGCCTGCTCGGGCACCCCCAAGGCCGCCCGCCTTCCCGCCGCCCTCTCCTCAGCTCCGCCGCTCCCTCCTCAGCCGCACCGTTCCCCCTTTCCGCCTTCCGGCCCATGCGCATGCGCGGCCGCATCACCGGCGGCGCGCAGGGTTTCCGCCGTCCCGCGCAGGCGCCGTGCCCGC
>VZSZ01011417.1:0-11397 GCA_013398815.1 Ibidorhyncha struthersii | reverse complement strand
TGGGGCGGGGGGCTGGGGTCTTTCAGCGGGCTCGTCTTCAGCTCTTTCGGGCCTAAAGGTCTCTGCGGCCGCCGGCGGGAACAGCCTTTGTTTTCGATGGGGTGTTGGTTGGGCAGTGAAGGGAAGGGGAATTAGTGAAGGAAATGAAGCAGTTTTGAGCTGGCAGTTCCTTTCTTGCGTGTCAGCCGGTGTCTCTGAGCCAGCTCTGTTGGTGTTGCCCCTCACCTGGTCTAATGGGTAGGCAGTAATGAAGGAAGAGGTTCAGGATATGGGACAGAAACCTGTAGGAAACCAAGAGTTTTTACGTTTAAAAATCACGGAACAACTTGCTTTCTAAAGAGTAAGTTTTCCTGGAAGTGAATTTTTACCCTGCCAGGTGATTTTATGTACAGCGTTTGGTAAGAGGACTGTGTTGCTAGTTCTGACACCATGATTGGACATTAATATCTATTTCTGAAGATGTTTCTGAAGCTGAGGCATCTCTGGAGTCCAGGCACTACGTCTAACATCATCTGACGGTGTTGTGTAACTGTAAACAGTTCAACCACCGTTTATAATGCCAAATAGTTTTTGGTGGATATCATAAATCAATTGTGGTGTAGTTGCTAAGCTTGCTACTCCAATTAAAACAAATAAATCACTTCTTTTAGGAATAATGGGAAATTATTCTTTCTCACTCTGAAGCTGCAGCATTAGCTGGTGGGAGTCCCTTGCATTTAAGCATATATTCTTCTAAACCTTTAATGTCAAAATGAGTTTAAGAATAATTTGAAGTATAAGGATACATGCAGTGTAGTTCTACAGGAAAATTATGCTTGTTTGTATTTCAAATTATTTAGGTGTTACTCTCTAGTACTTTCTGTCTGTTTGGTGAGGGCAGCAGTAAGGTCTACCGACCTCACTCATAACATGCCAAACAGCTATGAATATGAAACTATCTTGCAGCTGCCTTTCCTCGTTTAGCTCCATGTATGCAATTAATTAGTTGGGTTGACTCCTGGGGGGAGATAAGAATTCCCTAAACTCGTCCTGTACAAGAACTAAACAAGTTATTTTTGATGTGATAATTCAGGCTAGTAATTTCTCTAACAACAGTAAGTCTGTTAAATGTGAAGTAGTTCACTTGAAACTTTACCAGAGAGGCACTGTAATGTGGGATTAGTTGAGTCTTCTCTGTTCTAGCTGGTTAAAGAGCAATTCATGCTGGAAGTGTACCAGGTAAACAAGAAGTCTGTTGTAACTGATCTTCTGTAAATATACATTTCATGAATAACGTGATTCAGTGTCCCCTGTATGATATTTTACTTATGAGTAATTTGACACAAGCAGTTGATTGAATGCTTAATTTCTAGAATCTGTAACTTTCCAGTGAACCAGGTCGCTCCTTGGGAGCGCTTAATGAAAGTATTGTTGCTTGTTTGAAATAAAAAATTAAAAAATAGTTCGGCATGCTGAAATACAAGGCATGTGTGGTCCCCCTATTTAAGTTATGATGTGCACTGAAAGTCTTAAAATGTGTTCTTCATTTTTAAGGTGCCTCCTGATTTGAATCTGGAGGTGATGTGCTGTAAACATGAATGGTTTGCCCTTTGCTATTTTTCTTAGGATTAAAACCCCATTTGCTATTTATAAATGCCCTCTGCATCATTTTTTACCTTGCTTTGGATAGAGAAGAGGGACGATGGGCCCTGCATGTGGTTTTAGTGCTCACCTTGTTTTTTTATGTAGTTCTGCAAAGTCATTCTAGCATTGGAGAGATTATGAATGTGCCTAAGGGTGCACTGTTACGTAGCACTGTTGCTGACTTACTTCATTATAATAATTTGCTGCCGACAACTTACTTTCGGGCAGGAGCATATGCAGTCAGACTCTTCTTTCTTCAGCTTTGTTTTTTAAGCTGTGGTTCAGTAGTTTCATTCGAGTTAGCATAAGGTTGGAAATCTTTTTCTATGTCTACAAATTCAATAAAAATAAGTGCCTGGGAAGAAGGACCTTGTGTCCTGACTGAAGGAGGCATTGCAGTGTGTTCTTATTTTTTGTTGACAAAATATGCAATGGTGAAAGATTAAAAACTTCTAATTGCAGGAAAGGCTTTACTGAGAACTTCTTTGTCAGTAGACCTCAGCAAATTCTGTGGGAGAAAGAGTTTGATGATGGAGGAAATACTAATTACATATGATTCCACAAGACATCATAAATCCACAGGGGGAGGGGGGACATGTCTCTGAAGTTCTAAGTCTGGAAAATATGCATGCTAAATTTTTCAGGGACACTTTGGCATACTAATGTAGAAAGTGTGTGCTTCCAAGCTTTAATTCCTGTACTACTCAAGACTTCTCTTTTGAAGTTGCCAAAGTACAGAGTGTGTATTTCTGCGTATGAATTCTAAAAAGTTTGCAGTGTGAAATATGCTCTGTTCATCGTATGATTTCTTGTCTATAAAGTAAATGCCTTGCAATAATTTTCATTTATAGCAGAAATATCCCAAGAGAAGATAGTGCCTTGTGCTTAGTATTGACTGTTTCTCATCCTTTTCTCAGATTCTGTGAAAGTGGAGATGCTTCAGAAGAATATTTCTTCTAAAAGTGAGAATGAAACGCTAAGTAGAGCCCAAAATTTGACAGACAGCTTGCATAGTATAACCCCCCCTAAAAAAGAGGCAAGCCCAACAAAAAAAGAGGCATTCCCAACAACAGCTAAAATCAATTTGGTGACTGCAGTAAAACCACCTACAGCAAAAGTTGATTCTCCACTGTATGTTCTCTCCCCTGCGGTGACTGCTGGTCCAGTATCTCAAATGGATGTTGATGCATCTGAAGATACTAAAATTGAGGAAGAGGATCTCCTAACAGATTTGAAAGACACGCTAAATAGTTCACCACCCCTCATAAAAGAAACTATAGAGTCAGATGGAGATGATGACTATAGTCCTTACGAAATGACATTGAATTCCAGAGACAACCCAGACCTTCTAGAGATGCCAGAAGATGATGACTCTGACTCCATTAGTAATTACAATGAAGAGATCAAGACCCTTGATGAGAAGATAAAAGATGTTTCTGTCACAGGGTTGGAAGAGGAAGAAGACAGCCATTTCTTTTTTCATCTGGTTGTAGTTGCCTTCTTAGTAGCTGTTGTTTATGTCACCTATCACAATAAAAGGAAGGTAGGTATGCTGTGAAAGGTTGAGAGAAACAGCTTTAGTATTTAAAAATGCAGTTGCATTGCGTTGTACGCTTTTTTAATAAAAGGAACTTAGCTTTTTGGAGAATGAAATCTTTGACCACTTAGTCTTGTTATGATACTAATATGCAGATCATTATTGTCATTTTTATTTGCACAATGAAAATGAACTTGAATCAAATGTTATCAATTAACTGATTTTCTAATGTAAAACGTCAGTAATCAATCAGTTCAGTAACAGACACTGGCAGTGTACGACATGAGATCCATAAATGAGACCTGAGCCAAGCTGAGTGAAGGTGATTGATTAACCAATTTTTTTCTCTGCACAGGATTATAAACAGCAAATTAAGGAAGATTTAATCCCAAATGGTGTGGGAATGTTCTTGTTATAACTGTGATAATCCTTGTAATAAGTATTCACTTTAAAATGATCTTTATATCATAGATATTCTGAGGGCTTAACTACAGACTTTTAGGAAATTCTTTAACACTTTACAGTTTTACATAGAAGAGCTCGAAGTTAGTGTTTTCAGGTAACTGTTTCTTCAGTGCAAACTAATTCTTGGTATCTCAAAAGTAGCCTGATTCGTGTTATTTCAAAATATATTGCTAGCATAAAAAATTAACTCCAGCCTAGCCAGACCTTGTACAGATGCATGCATAAATTTGCAATTAAATCATAGGTTAGTTTTTAGATAGGAGGAAAATTTAGCGTTAATTCTCGTAGAGAGCGCTGATTTGGTTCAGGATTTGGGGGACTCTGAAAAGAACACAGCTGAAAAAAAACCCCAAAACTTCTGCTTTGCAGTGCATCAACATATCTGGCATGTGCATTGCTGAGTGTAGGGGAAAATGTTGAAGACTGTTACATTTGAAAATTTAACTTCAAGGGAAGTTCAAATCAGTGATCAAAAATGCCCTGTCTTTGCTACGTAAGTGAAATAGTGCTTGTAGCATCATTTGGGTAGTTGAAAAGCTATACTACTTTTTAGCACTAAGAAATAATTTTGGTAACACAAAACACACTAGTACTTTAAGTACATAAATAGTGGCATGTATTTGTGTGAGACAACAGTCAAATTGGTTTGGTCCTCCTTCTTTCACTGTCCCCACTTTCCCCCATCCCATTTCCCCTTTTGCCAGTACAGTTGCCCTGTCTAGTAAAGTGGATTCTTAGATGATGTCGGTAAGAAACAAGGCTAAATAGGATGAAGGTAATAGACATTTAAAAACGTGATGACTTGAGTGCTTTGATTTATCATGTAGCCTCTTTAACTGCTCTGCTGGTACTGCTGAAGGGGGCACTGAGCTGTGACGCAGAAACAGTTTATCAGATCACACCATTGCTGCTTCTTTTGCTTTTGTTTCAGCACCAGTAATACAATTACTTTTAACAAGGGTGAAATGCTGGAATAGGTAAGAGGAATAAACTAACAAATGTGACCGTATTGGGGCAGTTTAATAGGCTGTATATGCCATACTTCTGAAGCTACACACATACCTTTACTGAAAGAGTGATGGGTTGAATGCCGTGTTTTTGCCAAACTGCAGCTGAGGTTGCCCGTAAGTGACTTGATGGCAAGGACAGTATGGAAATGGCTGACTACTAGTGCTGTGCTTTATAGCAATGGTGATGCCATTGCCAGGATGAAGGGGTAGAACTGTGTTACCAGTAGAACTGTTAAGCTGTCTGTCAAAACCAAAATGTTTCTCCATAGCATTATCTAATTTGGCTGCTTTTTCTTTCAGATCTTCTTACTAGTCCAGAGCCGAAGATGGAGGGATGGCCTGTGCTCTAGGACAGTAGAATATCATCGTTTAGACCAAAATGTTAATGAAGCAATGCCTTCCCTGAAAATAACTAATGACTACGTATTTTGAAAGCACTGTGATTTGAGTTTGCTGAACTTACCACTCTTTGCCTGCCTAGTCATTTAATGATATTCAGGTATTCTAAATATGCCGCTTGTACTGAAATGAGATGTACTCTCTTTGACCTGAATGTTTTTGAGATTAAATCTCATGGAAGGTCAAGGGCATGATACATCTGTTTGCTACTTTGGTCAGGTTTTATATCAACTATAAAGGTACAGAGTTTAATAATTAGTGCTCTTTCCATTCATTAAGCATCATCCCTTCTGTCTGGAGCAGTCTTAATAGTGGTAATATAAAAAATAAGCATAAAATATTTTAGGTCTAATAAATTAATGACTTTGGCATCACTAAATCAAATTAATAATCTCTTTGCTAATCGCTTACATGGCTCATAAATCCCACTACGTCGCAAACTTAAAATATAATTACTTTTTTCTGTGCTTAAATCCTGATGCTGAAAATGTTTCATCTTGTTTTTTTTTTTTTTTTTATTCTGTTTTCTTGTTGCGTAATTTGATCCCGTTTTGGGGCAGAACAGCTAGCATGGCAATTTCATAGTTTCTGTATGTATTCACGTGGTAAATAATTTAAAAATAATTGTGTAGAACCCATTTTATTTCAAAAGTTATATACCATATATTTCTTTAGAATGTTCTGGATCTTTGTGAAGATATGCAGCTTCTTGACTGTCCAGTTTTTTTCTCTAATGGTATTTAGGACTTTCATTATATTTGTAATTAATGAATGGAAAATAAGCCTTGTTGAATAATCTTACTGAAATATAGGTAGTTGACAGGCTGTTAATACATCAAAGCTTTCTGTTGAATTTTAAATCAGTTGGGAAACAGTTATGTGGTTTGCTACGTTATAAATGGGAGTGGCCTGAAAATGTAAGAATGATTTATTTTGTTGTTATTCTGACCCAGGTAACAGGCAGGTGAAAGTAATGGTGTGGGGGGCTGCCAGTCTGTGGACAGCGTACTCTAATTTCTGACAAACATTTATGCATTAGTGTAAATCAAGTTACTGGTACAGTAGGTTTTGTTTTGTTTTGTGTTGTTTTTTTTTTTTTTACCTTGTCTTTTGTACTTTCATTATTTATGTTTTCATGAGTTGTAAAATATAAAATCTTAGTTTTCTGTACATTCTGTTTGTGATTTAGTTTTCCAACTGATAAATATGTAAATAATGGTGGATCAGAACCCCATAATTAATGACTTGGTATTCAAGTAGTTCTGTAACATTTTGAAAAAATCAACTTTACAGCTGTTGGCATGAGGAGTTTGAAGGCATGATACTATCTTAAGAATGAAGTGCTAAAAGTTCGAAATCCTGTTGTTAAGTGCATTCTTTTCATAACCATAAGCAGTAAAGCACAAAAAATATCCGAAAACTCTCTTCTTGCAGTAATTTTTATTGTATTTGGACTTGTATCACTTAATATTTTGAATAAGGTTTTTAAAATAAATGACAATAATCAGCTTGTGTTTTTTTATCTTAACTGTTTCACTGCTTTTGCACAGTACCTGACGATAAAGCGCTTGCTTATGCTTGGGATTGGATAACCCCTTCAAAACCATCTTTTCTGTTATTGATTAAATTCACTCTGTGTAGGGGGTGTGGAGTTGTGTTTTATGCATCTGTTAAGTGATATGTAGGGCAGATAGCAAGGCTTAAATGAAGTCTTTTAATCTGTAGGAATGAATAAGTTCTTTAACAAATGATTTTTTACCTAAGTTGTATAATTAATAATTCTTGTGGAAGGTACTTGAAACTCTTACCTGAATGTACCCACATTAAAGCAAAACACTGCTGTGGTCAAGATCCAAAGGGAAAAGGTTACTTTGCAAATCTCCTTTAGGATGTATAAAAATTTGAATTGGAGGAGGTAGCTAATGTTTTCGCACCCAAGAAGTTCAATAGCTTTCTCCATAAATAACATTCATAAAGCGTAGTGATTTTGACAGTGGAGAATGGTATGTTCAGACTTGACAGAACACTTGTGTTTCCTTTCGGCTTGGTACCACAGGCCTCACACAGAACCCGGAATGAGGTACTGAAGTGCACAACAGCTCAGAAGTATGAAGATACCCATGTCAAAAGTTTCATTTCAAATGTTATTTTCTCTTCAACCCATCCAGTGAATGAGGCCATTGAGGCAGATGTTACATTTTCAGCCACTTGACTGACTATAACAGCTGGAATACTGTTTAAAAAATACAGAAAATTAACATAGACCTAAGTAGGAATAAGGCATATTTTGTTGATTTCTGGAGTTCATAGATGTGTTGCCTTATTCCATCTTGGATGTCTTCCAAAGTTCTCAGCTCTGGCTGAGTCAAACCGATCTAAATGTTTTTCTTCCAGGCTTTCTGAATGAATAACAATGTCCTCTTTAAGACTATATGTTAACATATTGGTGGAAAAATCTTGCGTTTCCTTGCCCGCCCACCTGCCCTCCCTCCCTCCCTCAAATTGTTTGTCCTTGTGAAAAGACATGTCTGTAGGGAGAGAAATTTATTAGCTTTCCAGCTTTTGAGCTGTTCCTTCCAACAAACCCACCCTTTTAAAACCCCGTAACTTTTCCTGGAGGAGGAATGCACACGGCTAATGGCCGGATTGCTTTTTTTTGAGCTTTTTAGGGAAGACTGTCAAAGGCCTAACATCAACTCGATTACTAAACCTGCTTCTTTGCAGCTTGTCTTGCAGTCATTGCGTTTTAAAATGCTCTTATGTTTAGCTGTTCTGTGACAATACTTGTCCCACAGATTTAGTATTCATTAAGTGCACCTAACAGTATTTAGGCCTAATGGACTGCAACTCACTTTGGCTGTACTGCAAATGTTAATAAATTCTCTTCTGAAATGTCCATTTAGCTGTCTTCTCTGAAGATGCTTTTGCATGAGGTTACCTTAGAGGAGAAAAGCATATCTTGAGCCTTTTGCTCTTGATTGTTGTATCACTACTGAAACAGATTGAGTTAGGTAGCTGATGTTTGAGGTCACGAAATCATGGCTCATACGCGTGTCTTCTCTAGCAGAGTGCAGCTTTGCCTCACTCCCAAGTACTCTGTCCGAGCAGTTAAGCTGAGCAGTTACTCTTTGCTCGCTTTAGCTGTTGGCGCTCATCCTCTTTATCTCACAAGTAAGAAAAAAAATCTTTTAAATATTTATACAAATAATTTTTAACAAGCCTCTTTACTGATGGTACTAAGGGCAGCTTATTTGACTCTTTTTAAATTCACAGGGAATTAACATGAATTTGAAGCCCTTGAAGTTCTTTAAACAGCGGGTTTCATTGGGGGAATTGTCTAAATCACTTCTAGGATGGTAATGTATTTTAAGTACTTGGGGTGAATCGTGCTCCATCAGGTTGACAGTGATTGTAGCAAGCTGCCCCGAGAGATGGGTTTGGTCATACCAAAGCAGAAGGTTTGTGGATACATCTAAGCAAATTCATGTAGAGAATGATCTTTGTGGAATATCACTATTCTTAAAACCTGTCCACTGCTGATCCGCTCCGGCATTCAGCTAATAATGCCAGCATAACATAGAGGCTGCAGGACCAATTAACACTGGTTATTTGTGTCCTGAAAAGGCGAGTGCTAGATAATCAGCTTGTTACCAAAGGCATCTTACCATCCGGTCCCTGCAACGTGGCGTATACCTGCTCACCTTCCCTTGCAGCGAGATAATACTGGAAACAAAGTTAGAAAATAGTGAGCGATCCCCTCCACCCTGGCTAACGACGGTGCTGAATTGCCTCTCCAGCGCACTTGTGTGTCATTCTGTCGTCTTGGTACTGTAAAAAAGGGACCGCGCCCTTGTACAGATGGAAGATTTGAAATGCACGCAATGACTTCGACACTTTTTTTTCCCCCAGGAATTTTTTTCCTTCACAATAGCCCTTGGATTGTTGCCTGAAGAGGGCAAGTGCCTGGCTGAATTGACTTGGGTAGTTGATAACGCCGTTCCCTAATAGGGCCAATAAAGAGGGAAAGGTTTCTCGTGATCCGGTTTTATAAGGGCTCCACCAGCACCAGGAGAGTGGGGCATATGTCATCCATTGTGCAATAAAAGAGCCATTTGCTGATGAGGTAATCAGGATTGAACTACTGTTTTTTAATTTCTTTAATTGAATTTGCTTGTGGAAAATTAAAAGCAGGCAATCAAAAATTCATAAAGTGCCGAGATCAAATAGAGGAAAAAGCAAGCAGATTTATGTCAGATCTTACCAACAAGAAATGTCTTGATGAATTTCTTTACTGAAGAAAGGAAACTTTCTCACATTAAGGTGAATTATGGCTTCCATCAATATTCTGATAAAAGGAATAAAATATTCCTGAAGAGCTTTCTGATTAAACTTCTCAGGATGAAAGCTGAAGCTCTGTTTATGTAGGTTCTCGTTAGTGGTTGGGTTTTATGAAATGAAGAAAGAAATAATGAATAGGATAGTTTAAACAAATGATACATTTCACTTTTACTATCCAGGAAATCAGGTATTTTAAAATATTTATAGTTTAATTTTCATTTAGCACCAGTGCATATTATTCAGCGAAGTCAACTGTCCTTGGCTGCTGCTCAGTTGTATACAGGGTGAATAGAGAAAGCGTTACCTGAGCAGGGTGGTTTCAGTTACGGAAAATTAATTTGCAACGTGGAGATGAAAGACGCAATAGCTCTTAAATAAATTTAAATGCTACAAAAATAATAGAAAGGGAAATGGGATATTTCTGTGGCTCCAGCACAGACTACTACTAATATTAGAAGGAGAAGGGGGGTTATAACTCAGGCTTGGGAAATCTTTGCTTGGTTTCCAAAAAGGGAGCCGTCCAGCTGCAGGCCAAGGTGGGCAAAACATTGGTCAGGGATTTTCCGAGTCGGGATCGGTTTAGGAAACCTGCGTTGAGCCACAGTGGGTGAGATTTTATTGGCTTTTATTGTCCGTGAGAAGCTGGTGTGCTGAGCAGAGAGAAACCTGGCTGTCAACTGGTACTTGCTTGGACCTCAATTTTCTGCCTAAATCTGGAGGCAGCGATGCCGCCCAGGACTGGGGTGAGGAGGGCGGTGGGATCCGGCAGCTCTTCTTGCTCTGAATAGCGAGGAGCGGGTCCTCCCAGGATGAGCTCCATCAGGAAGGTGGAGCTTGCGGGTGGGCGGTGGGACGGTCCTGCGGGGATGGCTGGCGGTGGGGTTGGGTTGCTGGGAGTCCCTGAGTTCCCGAGAGGAGGCTCTGCCTTCCCCTCGCCGCATCACGCTCCCCTGCTCGGGAAGGTTCCCAACCCAGCAAAACAATCTTTCTTTTTACTCTCTTTCTTTTTTCATCTTTCTTCTTCCTGGCTTGATTTTCAGTCATTGTGTGGCACTGAGTTGGTTTACCATACAGCCGGACCAGTGCCAGAGCTGGCTCAAGGCAAGCGATGGGGACGTTTAGGACAGAGGCGGGAATGTTCCCCATTCTGGAGCAGCAAACTGTCAATTTGGTTTCTCGTAAAGCTGTAATTACGCTCTCTTGTAGAACCGAGTCTGAACAAGAGCATTTTATGTTGTAGAGTCCAGGTAAGCGACTGGTCGCTGCTGTCTCAGCACAACGTTGTCGTTTTGTTGCTGAGAGGCCAGCCCGGCCCGAGGATTTGGGGTTTGGGTTGTTTTTTTGTGGTTGTTTTCTTGGTGGGAAATCCCTGAGGGGCTCACCGGGCAGGCTGCCGCGATGCACGGTCCCCTTGTTGTCCCAAATCTGGGCTCTTTACCCGGTGTGCAAGCCAATAACACCCTGAGCAGAGGTATTTCCCAGTTGATTCCATTAATGTGCAGAAATGGGGTGCGCTTCCCAAAATGGGAGCACACCTTAGTTTCAAAAATCTCCACTTTTATACATTGACTATTACATATTCAAGCAATTAATACATATTCGTTGTTATTCTCTTTAATGATTGGTTGAGATTTCTTCGCTTCCTATGTAAATTAGCGCGCAGACTCTGTCTTCTTCCCTTGTTCTCTTTTGAGCAGGTGGTATCGTTTGGGCAGGCGGTCAATGAGTGGGTGGTCGCGATCTCCCCCCTGCCGAAATTACCTTTTACCTACTTCTCCTCCCATCGGGGCAGTTGCAGGTGCTTTTCTCGGTTTGCTGACCGGGCCCACAGTTCGTGGCTCTCTCGCCAGGAATCCCCCCGCTTATCGACAACGCCACGCTGCCTGGTGGGTAGTTCCTTAATTGAATCGTAGATAAATCCTGTCTAGTTACTATGTCTCTATTTTAATATTAGGTAAATAATTAAATAACATTGGGGCAGTATAGAGGACTCGAGCAGCAGCAGGTTTCCTTGGTTGCTTCAAT
>VZSZ01011416.1:22933-34963 GCA_013398815.1 Ibidorhyncha struthersii | reverse complement strand
CTAAAGGATGGAGATTCTCCTTAGTCCTCCTTTTGTTGTTAATGCATTTATAGAAACATTTTTTATTGTCTTTTACTGCAGTAGCCAGATTAAGTTCCAGTTGGGCTTTGGCCCTTCTATTTTTCTCTGTACATAGCCTCTCAAAATATTTGTAGTTTTCCTGAGTGGCCTGCCCTTTCTTCCATAGGCCATAAACTTTCCTTTTCTTCCTGAGTTTCAGCCAAAGTTTTTGGTTTAGCCAGGTTGTACTTCTTCATCCCCAGCTTGTGTTATGGCACATGGGGACTGCCAGCTCCTGTACCTTAAAGATTTCCTTCTTGAAGAATGTCCAGCCTTCCTGAACTCCTTTGCCCTTCAGGACCCTGTCAACCAGTCTCCCAAACAGCCCAAAGTCTGCCTTCCGGAAGTCCAAGGCTGGCAGTTCTTCTAACCCCCTCCTTACTTCTCCAAGAATTGAAAAATCTATCATTTCATAATCATTATGCCATCATATCATTATGCCATCATATCACTATGTGGTCATGTCTGCTATGACATGATCTATGGCTGACAATGGCTGGTTGTTGTAGAAGTGAAGGACAGGGGGGACATCGGCACAGATCTGTTTGTCCGTTGCAGTGCCCTTGAGGAGGATCAGCTATGCCGACTGCTTTCCTGGCAGATATTTAACCAGTTTTCAAAGGTCTTCAGTAAGGAAGCTCCACAGTGTCAGGGCATGGTTGATTCTAGTGGCTTATTATCCGTGTTGCCCTGATGAAGTCTAAGCTGTATCTGTCTTTCTGCAGTTCAAAGCCTAGTTTCTTGTTTCTCTATGAACATAAAGTGTAGCAACATCAGAAAAGTTGTAGCATTCCACTCTTCATGCCACTCACTTTTATCTTTTTTCATCCAAGCCTGGTTCTTTCCCTTGTTTCACGTAGGTCAGACTTTCACTAATCAGTCTTGCTGTTTGACTCTGGTCTTTCTAAGTGGTCCTCATCATCTTGAGCACAGAGCTGCTAGAATGTTACAGCCGAGTACAGCATAAGGATTTCTTCGGTTGCCTTCAGGACAGTGCACTTATGTAGCCCATTATGGTGTTCATCTGTCCTGTAGCTGTATGACATTGTTGACTTAGTTCAGCTTGTGATCTGCTATGGTTCACAGGTTGATTCTGCCAAATTCCTAGCCCGTTGTTCACCAGCATGAATTTGTTCACTAGATTATCACCTTTAGGTGTTTATTTACCCCAGCTTTAAAGAAATCTAAAACTAACAAATTTTAAAAGTGATTTTGTTACTTGTCCTCAGTCTGGAAAGCTTTTTTTTTTTTTTTTTTTTCCCCACTGACTTTCAACTTATAAACTGAATTCTGTCATGGCCAGTATATGTCTGTTCTCGTGCTTAAGCGGCTTGTGTGTTTCTCTAGCACATTCGCAGGAGGAACCAGCCTTCACTTTTGCTTCTGTGGCTTCTGGTTTCCTATTAGAAGATAGGCTTCCCACTCCCACGGCCATCCCAATTGCTGTTTGCCTTGACCAGAAAAGATGGCCAGCTCATACACAACTTCACCACTGCTTTGTACAATGTCATAAATAATTCTCTAGACTTTGTCAGGCAAGATATTTCCAGTATTGTATTTGCATGTTTTGCAGCTATGTTCTGTGGTTCTGTGATTGACCACTATATCTTTCTCTTCCTCTCCAAATGATGAACTGTAAAATCACGAAGTGTGAAGATACATATGTCAGCCATAGATGTGAATAAATTGTATGGTCCCTAGTGAGGAACAGTGGTGCTCTTTGTCACCTGCTAAACACAGGAAAAAATATGATCAAACAGAATCTTGCTTGCCAAAGATACATAGCTTAAGACAGTAAGTGATTATTGGCAACATGCTGGACCCAATTTGATTGATATTTGCAGAACGAAAAACTCTTTGGAATGAAATGTTGGCAAGTCCAGAAGAGTATCAGAGCTACACCATGAAATCCTGCCAGAATAGCTTGTTGTGGAAATTCTTGTGGGTTACATGACGATGTATGATGGAGATGAGATTGTAAAAGGCACGTTAGCCAGGCATGGTCATAGATTATGTAGTTCTAAACAAATTAGGAAAGAAAAAAATTCTTAGCAGAGACTTTTCCATATAGAAGGAATCTGCTCCCAGGATGGCAGCATGCTTCTAAATGAGGGATAGCCATCAACAAGGGGCCATTTTTTGGTCAAGTTACAGTTTTTCTCCTTTTTTTTTCTTTTTAGAGACATTTTTCTGCCAGCAGGGAATAGGCCTCATTTATGTTTGTTTTCCAGAGCCAAACAATTTATAGAGATGTTAGAAGTTACAGTTAAAACCTTTGCTACATTCTCTTATTCATTCTTGTTAAAACTGGAATAAAACCACTGGGTTTTGTGCAAGAGTGCTTAGTGGGCAGTGAAAGTGTTATTAAGTAGTGCTATGTGACTGAAATTCAAGCCTAGAATTGGATAATGTTCTCCTTTTAAAAATATTTAGCTTAATCAACAGTAGCATGTAGCCTCTCCTCTGGATAAACCCAGACAACATTTTTCTGCTTTTATTGAGCTTTTCTTCGTAGAGCATATTAACACAGCAATCTGATGTCTTAAAAACAAACAAGAAAGAAAATGCACGCTGTGTCACACCTCTAAAGCTAGTAGTATGACATCTTGGGCATAGAGAAGTAGTTCCTATAACATTTTTGTTCACATGAACAGCCTTTATTCAAATACACCTGTAAGGATGTAGGGCCATTTGGGGTCAGTTAGAAGATCCATCTAGCCTGCCTGCCTATGGCAGTGGTGTTAAGTTACTGTCTGTGGGAGAGAACAAACAAAACAAGCATCTGATGCTTCTCTTTAACACTCCCTTTGACTGTTTTCAGCTCAAGAGACTGCCTGAGCTGTATATGGTTTCTACATACTTAGAAATTCTCAATTTTTTCTGTCCAGACTCTTGTCCAGTCTTTCAAATAAAAGTCAAATTTCAGCATCCATAATATTCTTTGGCAAGCATTTTAAAAGTTTGCAACTTCACTGCATGAAGAACCACCTCTCTTTTGCTTGTTAATTACTAGATTTGTTTGGTGGCTACTGAAAGAGACAGTGGAAGTCAATATCTGTCCAGTCTTATGCCATACATATTTTTTTAGATTTCTAATATTTTCAACTAAATAGTGTTATATTTAGAGTGAAGAGTCTTAGTTTACTTAACTGTCCCCCATACAGAAGGGGTACCATATCTTTGTCCATCCTTCTTCTCCCACTTGGAAACTTTTCCAGCTGTACTATGTCTTCTTTGAACAGAGGGGACTAGAACTGCACACAGTACTTGAAGTGTGGCAAAAGCTTGGATTATTCTTACAGTGCCATGCTCTCTGCTTTCTTTGACCAATACTTTTATTGGTCATGTCTAGTATGTTATTTGCTGTTGGGACTTCTGCTGAGCTGAGTTTCCATGGATTAGTCTGTCATAACCCTGAGAATATCGCTCCTCGGTGGTACTGGGCAGCTCAAACCAGTTCATTTTAGTGTGAGGTTAGGTTTGTACATCAGTTCATCTACATTGGTCTACATTTGATTTCACTTGCCATTTTAATGTCATCACTCAATTTTGCAGGGTCCTTCTGTGGCTTACACACAGTCGGCCACAGTCTTTACATCTGTGACTGTTAACAGCAGCTGACATCTACACTTCATTGCTTACTCTCTTTTCCATGTAATTTTGTAATGAAATAGTGTAGGTCCCAGAAGAGATTCTCCATGGACCCCAGGAGAACTCCAGCAGGGACCTCTGCCCATTGCAAGAAGATAATTGCTTTTTAATAAATAACTAATTACTCCTATGCTTTATTTTCAGTCTTTTAACTGATTGCTTGCTTCCGCAAAGACCTTATGCCACGGCTTCTTAAATTCTTAAAAGCTGTTGGTGAAGGACGTTGTCAAAAGCCTTTTGGAAGTCCAACCAGAGTATGTCTATCTACCCTTCTATATGCTTGACCTCTTCAAAGAACAATAATAAATTTGTATGGCAGAATTTTCCTCTGTTTAACTACGTCCAAACTAGTCCTTTCTTATCGAAGTGTCCATTAATTTTATTTGTTAGTTTCTACTCATTTACATAGTAGTGACTTGCAAGTCCATAGTACTTCAGATCTCCTTTTAAAAATTGGCATCACATTTGTCACCCAGCTGTTCTGAAATGTGAAAACAGTTTTTAAAGTGAGAGATTTCATGCCATTGCTCCTATTGCTTTCTATTACTTTAATTTACTGAGTGTTTTTATTCAGCTGTTCCATCCATATTCCTTTCACACTCTGGGCTGCAGAATGTTGGTACTTCAAGTATCATATCTTGAGTAAACCATCTGAGGTGAACTGAAGCAAACAAATCAATCAAATGCTAAATGTTGAAAAAACTTCGATGCTTTGTGACTATGCTGGGCTCCAGTGAGCCAAGCATGAATGAACAGCAATGGCAAAGCTGAGAAAGTTCCCCTACCCCTCTTGTAAATGAGTGGTGCTGCTTCCCTGCAGGAATGGACTGCAGAATAAGCTCTGTTTTCTCTTGAGCAACCAAGCCCTGTCCTGCGTGAGAAGCAGTAGTTTTACCAGTTGGGAGTGGAGCGGAGCCAAGGCAGATACCTGAACAGTGGTTTTACGGCTCAGATTATCTTTTTCTGCTTTTAAAGAAAAACACTTCTCTCACTGGACCTCAGAGAGAGTCCCTGACGTTTAGCTCAGCAAAGTATTCAGCTGTAGTTTGTAGAAGCCTCAACAGCCTTTTAGTATGAATATTAGAAATGCATTTGCAGGTACCCTAATTGTATCAGAAAGTCTGACAGACCAGATGTGTCCCATCACCGCCACACAAGAGCTCCAGCCCTAACTAGCATGACAGTATTAACTGTGATAGTGTCTTCAGTTTTCCTCTGGAAAGATTCCCTTTTGCTCCATTGTAAGCCAAATTGTTCTCATGCCTTGGGTCGGAAGCACAACATTAGTAGGATTTTATTCACATCTATTTGAAGTACAAGGTAATTTCCAGTGAGGACATGTATGACAATAGCTGGGATTTCCTTGACACTCTTGACACATGTCCATCTGTGCATTACTGCCATTGCTCCATTCTGCACATCTGATCAAGCGATACCTTTGCTTCAGCTCAGAGAATTCTAAATATCCATCGTCAGTGAATGGACTCCTCTTGATAATTCTTAGGCCAGTGCATGATGATCGTGGCCAACGGATAAATCACAAAGCCATCGCCTGGGAAAACTGATAACTGGAATTAAGCAGGGTTGCTGAGCCTTGCTTTCTAAAAGAGTTAACCATCCTATGACCTAACGGGGCTCTGGACTGTGCTGGCATCACACGTCTTGTCAGTAAATGGTTCTACTGTTGCAACAGACTGCTCTTTTGGAAGCTTTATTGTAGATAAATACCCATCTTGCAAAATTTGAGTAATTTCCATTTCTTGCCTGGCAACTACAAATATTAATCTGACATGCAATTGTGATTGCACAGTGAGCAATTCTAGTGGTGGCTGGAATCTGTGTTGATTTCCTGATGTTTCTGATCTTGTAGGACTCATTTGACATGAAGACAAATGTTTCCAAATGGAAATGCAAATCCATTTATAAAGAAGAATACATGTTTTTTATCCAATTCATTGCTACCGTTCTAACTGACTGACTTTTCCCTATTTCAGTATTTTGGTAATATATATTTAATACCAATGTATTAAATAAATGTACAATAGAAACATTTCTTATTTCTCCAAGAAAATCTAGTTTCAGGTACACAGCTAAGCATTCACTCAGCCCTCAGGCTGTAAGATTCTGCTCTCCAAACAAGAAAAGCACCAAGGCATATTCTTTAAATGTGTGAAATTGACAGTATATGAAAGTTGTGACCTGTTTTTCATTGATTTTAGTAAATCTAACTATTTCATCATGAACTGGATATCAGTTCTTCTTGACTTTCCTCTGTAGTCTGAACTAATTTAGAAGCTAGTATACGAACCTAGATATTAGGATACTAACTTAATCTAAAATGTAGGCCTCACTGAGGTGTGGATTAAAGAAAAATTTTCTTCATTAAGTGTTTCTTGCAGCTGTCATTAATACAGTGGAAGATCCCACTGATTCCAGTGAAAGCTGCATTGAACCTTAATCACTCTTCCGGCACTATGGAGGTTGGTACAGCAGGAGAGACCTGCGTATATCTGAATTAATACGTCACATTTTGTTGTTGTTGTTGTGATTGCGAATAGCTACTTTAAGTGGAATATTACATGACTATGCTAGAATTAGCAATCCCTTGGTGTGCTGTAATATTTTTTTGAGATCCTCACTAAACATTAGTTATGGTGATGTTGCTGTTTTCTTTCTTACTAGGTTTGAATGCTACATAATGCAATCAGTTTGGGAATTATATTTTGGTCTCGTTTGCTTGCTTACTTGCTTTTTCTTTATGTGTATCTTTAGATCCTGTCAAAGAGAGAAATTTTTTTTTTGTTTTCATACTATTAAACCTAGGATATGAGATCCTTTCCAGAAACTGTTACTCATATGAATAGTTGTTGCCCAGGGTGTCTTACCAAAATCAATGAGATTACGTGTGGGTGTGGAGACTGTGTACATAAATAACACATACCGGCAAACCTTACTTTTACACAAAAAAAGTATAAACTTTTGTACAGCTCTAGCATTAACCAAATAAGATAGGTGAATTATCAGCATCATGCCAAGTTCTGCACAAGTTGCATGCTTCTCTGTGTTCAGTTAAGCATGTTGTACAGAGTGGAAGATCATCAGACTTTGATACAGTACAAAGCTGAGGACATACCATCTAGGTTCACTGTAAAAGAGCATTGGATTTAGTGCCTACACATACCACATAGATGAACTTAACTCTGTCCTAGATATTCCTATGAGTCACTTCTTTATTACTCTTCAGTAAATTATATTGGTGATAGAGGAGGAAATTGCTTAAATCAAGTCTCATGAGAAAGTCAGTTAAATGAAAACATTGTATTTACTATGACCGGTAAGAGCTGAATTCAGATTTGTGAGACAAAGTACAGCGTGAAAAGGTTTATTGCTGGCAATATAAATGTTCACTGGAAACAATGTGACTACTGTAGGTCACTGCATTAGTCATTTTGAATGTTACAAACTCTCTTGCTATTAATGTGCTTAAGAGTTTTATACTGATGTTTAAATAACTGGATAGAGATGTAACAGTATATCTAACTTGGTGCCCAGTTCTTAAATCTTTTACTCATACAAGTAACCCCATTAGATTTGATTGCCCTTGATTTATGCCTCTTAAATTCCATTAGCTTTAACAGAGTTATTTCTGATTTATGGTTTTGTAAATGAGAAGGGACTTAGTCGCACTGGGACTGAGTAGATGTTTACAAGTTTCAGGACAGGGATGGTGGTTGTTAAGTATTTCACTATCAAGATTTAGAAGGAAATGAATATGAACATTTTTTCACTGTGAAACTTTTCTTGCTGTAGTTTGTTAAAAAATAAAACCTATTTCTTAACGACACTTTATACTGTTCGCATGATTGAAATAGCAGCGTCAGAACTTTGTCAAGCCTCATTCCCATGCTTTATTATAATTACATTTCAGAGAGTACAGATTACAAAGAAACAATAATCCTTAGAGTCCGGAGTAGCTAATAATATATGGAATATGGCAGTTCTGTTTGCTACTTAAATAAACATTCATGATACTGCATGACTATCTATCCTCGTTCTCTCATCATTTTACATTTGATCAGTGATACAATACGAAATAGGACTGGAATTCAATAAAATAGTGATAAAGCTCATTTCAGGCGATGCAGTATATCATTTAGATATTTCAAATTACAGAGTAGTGAGTTAGGAAGGGGAAAAAAAGATTTCAGAAAGCAGTGGCAATTTAGTTGACCCCTCAAAATGTGAAAGGTATTTGTTTCCTATTCGATGGCTTCATTATGGGGGCTTTTTACTGAAACAAACATTACCATATTGCCTAACAGCTTTTTGCAGATACAAACAACGTTTGTTATGACTTGAACTTGCAATGCATGATGACTGTGTTGAAGTCACTTGAAATATCGCAGACATTAAGTTTCTTCGTACAGCAGAAAATAAATACATTTTGTTGCACTCATTTTTACTTGCAGAAATAAGATTGTGACTTACTGGGCTTCACAAAAAGGGGTATGAATTACCAGTTTACACTGAACTGCTTTCTGTACTGAAAAGAAACAATAGAAAAGATTAATGGGAATGAAGGCCGTAATTGATTTCCTTTTGAGAATTTTCATGAAATGTGTAATGTTGCCCTGGAACTGCAAAACTCACGGTCACAGGTTGCTGAGCAGCCTTGCATTGCTTTATTTGATAGGGACATGAACTTGCCAATTGCTGCGATGCCTCCTTAGGCAAAGCTTGCAGTGACACTGCGGTTGCAATTATTAATGCCCGTCGTTGTACTTGAATCATAACATTTCACATGACATGTGGAAATGGGCTTCCTTTGCCATCTCTCACAAGCTCTTTTAGGCTAATATGTCTGTTGGAAGACCAAACTGACCCTTCATGCAAAGACCTTCCCGCCCAATAATTAAGGACTCTGTGGTCATTAATTTTTAGCTACTTTTTTGAACATCATTGTAATAGTCACAACCTGTTTATCAGTCCTAGAGAGGAGGTGGATGAAACTCTACTGACTTTAAAAGAAAGATTTCAAGTACTGTAGTGAAAATTCTTTCATTTTAATGTTTGAATGATCAACGTAGTGTCCAGGTATCTTTCACTTCTCCTATTCTATTCATTCTTAACTTCACTGAGGGCATATTTGTATGCCCTCATCTCTGGGGAAGTGGTACCACATAGCAGGTGTTCAGAGGGTACCCAAGCACAGCACAGTTCATATTCAAGGAGGGCAGTCCAGTAAAGACTGATGCATGTTCTTGTTCTCAGAGCTGCAACAGAGAAAGGTAGGGGTCAGGCTCAAGCTCTGCTTTTGTCATAATTTTTGGAAGGAATATGTGTTTACTGTCGTCTTGCATGACCTGTGGCATATAAGGCACAAGTCTCTTCACTGCTCATCCACATAAGACTGAAACATAATTTTCACTTGGTCTTTATTCAAGCAGCTGTTTGTTGGCTTTATTTACCTGATGGGTGTCTTCGAGATTTCTTTTTTCATGATTTGGCTTGAGTAGTCTTCTTTTTTTTTCTGCATTTTTAGAAGTAGCATTGTTTGTAATTAAATATGATCAAAGGATACTTTTATTTTAAAGAAAACCAGCTAACCTGTCCCTACTTTCAGAACTCAATTAACAAGGCAGAAAGATCTTCATTTCAATAGCCATAGGATTTATATGAATATATAATCCAAAAAAGATGCCACAATCCTCTTTGGAACGATTGTTCATCCTCTATAGTAGGGTAGATTAAATTAATAAATCTTAGTGTGATTTAGCAGGTATTAGAATAAAGCTATGATACAGTTCTAATTCATATCTTTCTAATATCTAAATTCATATTACCTCCTGAGACCTGTGACCTCTTTTATGACTTAATGCTTTCCCATTCTTGCAAAAATAGTTGTACTAAAACTTAGTTGTGCTATATGACAAAACATTTATTTTTTTTGATGAAGCAAAGCATTCCATGTTGCTACTTGGTTGTTAGTTTTTTTCTCTTTTTTTCCAAGTGATTGCACATGTTAAATAAGGTTACCAAGAGAGCACTGAAGTACGGGAATTTCAAAAAGCAGAAACTCATTTGCCAATATTTGTTTTAACTGTAAAAAGTAACCTGTATGCAGAAAGTATGATCTAGGTAGCTTTTTCTAATTTACCTGAACTCTGTAAAAATTA
The DNA here is from genome assembly GCA_013398815.1 of Ibidorhyncha struthersii. NCBI lineage: Eukaryota > Metazoa > Chordata > Aves > Charadriiformes > Charadriidae > Ibidorhyncha > Ibidorhyncha struthersii. Next base: position 25,076 of record VZSZ01011416.1, on the reverse strand, counting down.
TAGGCCAATTATCAGTCTCAGAGGAAACTTAATTTGTTTTATATTGCTAAGTATATTTGATAATATATTTAGAATGGAACATTCCTGTATTTAGAGAAGTAGGATTTTGGAATTCTAAAAATATTTTAAAAGAAATCTTAACTAGGAATTTAGAATTCTACATTTAAACTTGGATTTTAATTTGAATTAAATTTTAATTATAGTTTAGAATAGAGACTTTAAATATGTTTAGATTATATTCTGGAATGCAGTAGAAAGCCTTGAAAAAAAAATACTAGAAAAAGTATTTTAATAGAGGTAATCTAAAATTAAATATACCAACTAATGTAAAGAATTTCCCCTGCAAATTGAAATGTTCTTTTTATGTTCTTTTTACTCTGCATTTTTACTGAGTTTAGCTACAGTAGTGTTTTTTGAGAATTTTAAAGCTTCCTAACAGATAATATAAAAATTCAAATTCACATTAAAATTCATGAAGTGACTTTAAAAAAAATCTCAGCCTTGATGCAGAATTAGAATGATACCAAGAATTATAATTGACTACAGGATATTGTTACTTTTTTATTCTACTAACAAAGACACATGAGTAGAGAGCTTATATTTATTTTTTCAGTGAAAGAGTTAATGTGCTCCTTTATTTTTCAAGGAAAATACAGTAGCATGTAAGCAACAGCAGTGACATTATCTGAAAGAACATAATGCAGAGCTACTTTATTTTAATGGCTCTGTTATTCATTTTAGACATCAACTGTTTAAAAAGCCAAACTGTACTTTCCTAGCTCAACGTAAATTCCCAGACAAAATTTCTCCATTCAGATAGTTGAAACACAAAGGAAAAATACAAAAGAAGTCCCGAGTGGCCTATGTTAATTCAGTAAAGTGATATGTTTTTGTCACCATTTAAACAGAAGGAGAGGGAATGTCAAGGGTGGTAAAGTGTTAGCATGTTCCTACTATGTGAAGAGATACAACCTTATTTATTTATGTGGAAATTGTGATGTTTCTGCTGTAATAGCCATGCGGTTTAATTTATCTGCCTGGTTTTGGGTTTTGTTTATTTTTCATATGCAGGTGGTTAAGAAGGGAATTTCCTTTTTCCAGCCAAACTGTCCCGTCCTTCGGACCAAAGATTTAACAACCTGAGCAAGAAGTCTTGATTACATTATAGGGTTTTTTTTCCATCTAGGAGACTCAAAAAATCTTTAAGAGGGAGACATGCATTTAACACTAAGCCAAACTTGTTCAGAGTGTCACTATTCAGGAACAGCAACGCTCCGCAGACATATGAACTGGCAATTTAGGCTATTACTACCTCAAACACATACAGAAACGTTTTCACAACTTGGGCTGTCGAGTTTCTGTTAGCTAATTGGGCTTAAAATATTGCTGAGAACTCGGTTACTTGGGCATTTGAATGAAGCTGGAATTCAAGCTTTCAGCATAGTCTGGTGACAATGCGTGTTCATACCCCCATCAGCTTGGTTCTGCTACTGCTTCAAATTCTTTTATTTAACTAAGTTTGGCCACGTTAAAGGTGCACTTTTTGCCCCCAACTAGTAGATATTCCTGTAGTGTACAGATTCAGAGCCTCTGTAATACACAGACTAGCCGTCATTATTTCCATCCTTTAGACTAGTCATTGGAGTGGTATTGTCTTGCTACTGCAGCACAAGACAAGACCATAGTGTTCAGTAGTGCCTGTGGTTTCGTTTTTTGTGTTTTTTTTTTTAAATGTTATGTGCCCATAGTAATCCAAGACGGTATTTTACTCATGTAGGGTAGTGTGGGCTATCAGCCCCACAATGGGTTAGCAAAGAGCTTAAATATTTGGTTAGAGGCCTCTTCTTAAGAGCTGAAATTTTAAGTTTTAGACTGAGTAAGGTCTGGAGGGCCTGTGCTCCTCTCTCCTTAATATTTCATAAACTGATGGTTGTGAGAACCCAAAATGGTCCAAAACTGGAAGTGGTCCAATCTTTCACTTCACTGCAGCTTGCTATATATGGGCAAACCTTGCTATTATTTCTTGTGAATGACACATATTAGGTGAAATTCCCCATTCTGATGACAAAAAAAAAATATCAAAAACCCCAACAATAAAAAAGCTTTTGAATAGAGGGTATATTTGGGAGAAAAAGAGACCCTA
>VZSZ01011416.1:0-20124 GCA_013398815.1 Ibidorhyncha struthersii | reverse complement strand
CCACCCCCACCCCTGTAGCAGGTTTCTAATTCATTCTGAAGAGAGCAAGGCCCGCAAAAGGTCTGTAACCTCCGTAGAGTACTGTGGTATGGTGAATATGCACTTTACTGGTCTCTGAGGACTTAAGGAGCAAGAGTAGCATCACTGTCCAGTAGTTAGCACTTCAACCCTGTTTGAGGCTACTGATGAGTCCAGGAAATGTCCATGAAGTGATTAATTACACCCCTTTGTCTCAGGGAAGCATGCCATCACCTGCACTGATGCTAACCCTGGCACCATGTATCAATGGTTGATATAAATAATAATTCTAAAAAGGCACAACAGTAGCCTGACGCTAGGGGACATTCAGTGTGTTACAGGCTGTTAAGCTCAGAATAAACTCTAGTTAATGTAGNATAGAATAGAATAGAATAGAATAGAATAGAATAGAATAGAATAGAATAGAATAGAATAGAATAGAATAGAATAGAATAGAATAGAATAGAATAGAATAGGACTATTTCAGTTGGAAGGGACCTACACTGATTATCTAGTCCAACTGCCTAACCAATTCAGGGCTGACCAAAAGTTAAAGCATGTTATTAAGGACATTGTCCAAATGCCTCTTAAAAACTGACAGGCATGGGGCATCAACCACCTCTCTAGGCAGCCTGTTCCAGCGTTTGACCACNGTTTCAGTGTTTGACCACCCTCTTGGTAAAGAAATGCTTCCTAATGTCCAGTCTGAACCTTTCCCACATGTCCTGTTGCTGGACCCCAGGGAGAAGAGATCAGCACCTCCCTCTCCACTTCCCCTCCTCAGGAAGCTGTAGAGAGCAATGAGGTCACCCCTCAGACTCCTTTTTCTACAAACTGGACAAGGCCAAAGTCCTCAGCGGCTCCTCACAGTACATTCCTTCCAACCCTACCACCAGCTTTGTCAGCCTCTTCAAGACACATTCAAGGACCTTCACATCCTTCTTAAATTGTGGGGCCCAGAACTGCACACAGTACGCAAGGTGAGGCTGCACCAACACTGAATAAAGTGGGATAATCCCCTCTTTTGACTGGCTGGTCATGCTGTGTTTGATGCACCCCAGGATGCGGTTTGCCCTCTTGGCTGCCAGGGCGCACTGCTGGCTCTCATTGAGCTTAATGTCAGCTGGCACCGCCAGATCCCTTTCTGCAGGGCTGCTCTCCAGCCACTCCTCTCCCAGTTTATACTTGTGCCTGGCATTAATCCATCCCAGGTGCAGAAATTGGCATTTTGACTTGTTAAATTTCGTCCTATTGGTCATAGCCCAATGCACCAGTCTATCTAGATCCCTCTGCAAGGCCTGTTGTCCCTCAAGAGAGTCAACAGCACCTCCCAGTTTGGTATCATCAGCAAACCTGCTAATGGTGCATCCAACTACTGAATTCAAATAATTGATAAATATATTGAATGCTATTCTGGCCCTAGAATGGAGCCCTGAGGAACACTGCTGGTGACTGGCCACCAGCTAGGTGTAGCCCCATTCACTACAACCCTTTGAGCGCTGCTGTTCTGGCATTTCTTTATCCAGTGCACAGTGAATCTGCTAATCCCACAGCTGGACAACTTGTCCAGAAGGATGCTGTGAAGGGACAGTATCCAAAGCCTTACTAAAATCCAGAAAACCTACATCCACCACCTTCCATCCCTCCACTAGGTGGGTGACCTTATCATAGAAGGATATCAGATTAGTTAAAGAGGACTTTCCATTTGTGAACCCGTGTTGACTGTGCCTGATGATTGCATTATTCTTTAAATCCCTCTCAATAGCACCCAGTATAATCTTCTCCATATTTTTTTCAGGAGCTGAGGTTAGGCTAATGGCTCTGTAGTTTCCTGGGTCTTTCCTGATGCCCTTCTTGAAGATTGGAATAACATTGGCTACCTTCCAGTCAGCAAGGGTCTTCCCAGAAGGCCCAGGGTCCTGCAGCTCTTTGAGGTGTCTTGAAGAAGACTTCCCCATATATATTTAAGGAGGGTTTATTCATGGGCATGCACGTTGAGATGTGAGACCAGGTTCGTCCATCCCACAGAATTGCACCACTTCAGCTGGAGTTGCCTTTCAAAGAGAAGGCAGCATGAAAGTTATTATTGCCGTGCTAATATACTTTAATTAAGCTTAGTCAAACCCATTCCTCTTTAATTTATGATAAACTAACTCAACTTAACTGAATGTTTCGATATTTGACTTCAACTAAACATAAATCAGTCTTCCTGAAATGAAGACATCAATGGACCGACTGCACAGGCTGGGATTAAAATCTTAGACCCTGTTGCAGTTTTCCCCATTGGGTAAATTAATTTAAATTGTAGATTTTATTTTTTTTTTCCAAAAAGCTTCTCCCTCATTGCCCTGTGCTGTTTACATTTTTAAATTTTAAAGTAAAATATTCAAGGGCTCCTTGAGAATAATAATTTTCTATCAATATTTCTTCTTAGTGTACTTTGACATTTTTATCAAGATTTTTCTTTTCTAATATTCTGAAAGCATATTCTTGGAGTTTTTCAGTGGCTTATTTCCAGTTTTCTTTGAACCTTTACTGTTGAACCCTCAAGTTTCTTACATGTGTATTCTTACAGATGTAAATTCAGAATACTGTTGGTTTGTTTTTTTTTTTAAATCAGAGTTTTTGAGTGTTGCTCCATCCTCTCTGGTGACTTCATTCAGATTTATTTGCAAAACCAAGCCTGTTTTTTGAGGTCACTTTGAGTTTCAACTTGAAATTACAGTAAGCTTAATTGTACCTATTTTGCTCATCATTAAGGAACTTTTAACTAAATTATTGTGTCTTAGAAGATTTGCAGTCCAATAGAAGGTCAAATTCCAAATGAGTTGGAGAGACATTCTCCTTAAAGATAAGGACGCTGAATGTTTGCTTATAGGTGCGTGAAACTAAAGTTTCAAGTTATGAATGTTTAGATAGTAATGACTCTGGAAAGGAAAATTTGTCAAGTTGTGAAGGTGGTCTAAGTTTAATATTTACATTGCTACTGTGTACAGATGGGATGAGTAAGTAGCATTTTTATTGTACCATGGTGAAATTTGCAATTTTGCAGGAATTGATTTTGTACTTTGAGATAGTCATTATCCTATGAAGTTACCATTTCCATCTTTCTTTCTTCTGCTTCTTTCTTGCCCGTATTTGGCAGAAAGAGAAACCTATTCCTGTTCTATAGTCTGATGCTGTGAACGTCCTTTTTATAATTTAATTATATAAATAACCGAATCTAGTGCATTTTACAGTACATTTCCTTAAGCAAACTAGATGGAATGCCTTTTAATAACCGTATAGCCATTTGATGATTTTTATACTTGCCATTTGAAGACAGTTTGGATATAGATTGATATAGAATTACTTGAAGTACTGCATATAAATTAAACATTAAAAAGGTAGATACAGCCAGACTAAGCAGCTCAATTATAATCTTTGGTTATGCAGTTACTGCCTCAAGGACACTCCATCCATTTCATATCATATGTCCTTCTTTTGAAAGATGATCAGTGGGTTCAAGTAACATTTCAGCACACAGGAAATTGCATAATTTATAGACTTTTAGAAATGAAAACCAGAAAACTGGTTTTCATAAATTAAATCTCCTTTTTTCTTCTCCCCCCTTACAGATTGGAACACTGAAGGATTACTACCACTTCTACCATAGTAAAACAATTAAAAGGTCAGTTCTCTCAAGTAGAGGTACCCACAGCTTCATTTCAATGGAACCAAAGGTAAGAAAATCCACCTATGTGTCCAAGGCAAAAGCCTTTGCATTTTTTATATGAAATATCATACCAGAGGACATTCACCTGAATGGCATATAGCATTACAAGAACTGACACACTATCTGCTCACTAAGGTTCTGTTCCTCATTAAAACAAAGCGAAGACAATACCATGCTATTAAGTATGTGCTATTCTTGGAACACAAGGGCTAACATTATTCATGGAGGAGTACAGGAATTTTGTTAATGGACTAATCACTGTGCTGTGCTTCTCTGCAAAAGCACATGTGTAACATTCATGTCTGCAGATCTCCTGTAAATCAACCAGCTTTCAGAATGAAGATGAGCAATGTGGGATGGTACAATGTTCAGAGGAAAGTTTCTCTTGCTTTTTTTCTGGTCTTTTTCTGGACTTAGTGTATGAGGGATTAAAATAAGAATTCTCTTTTCTGTGGTATTTTTTGGCGTTTCCCACTGATCTTAATTTTAACATCTGTTTGAAAAATAGCATTGTATCTTTGGAATATATACTATAATAGGTAACTGTTGACATAATTTAATTACTGATTTATAGTTAAGTATAATATTGTCTTGTATCTGTAGCCAAGACACACTTCCGGTTTAACCCTTTAATTCCAGTGGTTAGTAGCTTCACCACTGACTGTAGAATTGGATTTCCTCTGGTTTTCTTTTAGAAAGGAAGTTTGGAAAAAATCCCTTTAGGTTTTTTTATGCTGTTCACGCAACCCATTCTTGCCAACAAACCCCCAGGTCCCTGGTGCTTTTCAGTGGTGATAACACAGTCAAGCATTTTTAAGTCCTTGGATGATGACTGTTAACTGTGAAGGATTTGTCAGGTCAGGTTTTACTTGTCAAATAATTTATGAGAAGTAGAAGTTATCAGTAAAAGACAGTTTGAATACTATAGATGTACAGTGTACAATTTGAGCATCGTACAGGAATACTTCTGCAGTCTGGAAAGCCATATTTAGGGCTGAAGTTTCTCGTGAGGATGGGACAAGACTAGGGAAGTGCACATAAAGCGTGTTGACCCCTGTGTTGATAGGGCTGAACTGCTTAACCCTCTAAGAGCACCAGCAGCTCTGCTGAGCAGCATATTTTGGGGATTAGTATGAAAATAATCAGGGCCCAAACCTCTGTTCCTGTGAGTGCTGAGATCCACCATTGAAACAAGAAGCACTACACATAGAATAGGCGATACTGCAAAAGGAAGGGAAAGTATTCACATCTGCATCAGTCCACGCTGTTTCCCATGTACGCAGAGGTGGACCAATGTGCACACAAATGCACGTACCACCATAAACTTTGGTGTTGCACCCAGCTTCCAGATACTCCTTCTGCACCTCTCTCAGCCAGCGTAGACTACTGTGGCCAGAATCGTGAGAGACTCCAAGGTACAGCACAGCAGAAAATCAGAGCCATCATCTATTTTCCAGCATTTTCCGTGTTACGCCATTTAGGTCTTGTCCCCAATCTGTGCTGCTGCTGGTACAGAATTTCTGAATAATTGTTAAGTGTCACTTTAATATTGGGAAGCTCTAGTGATGGTTGTGCAAGGTACTCAACCTTGTCAATTTTCTGTAGCCAAAGAGAAGCCAGCAGTCTAATGTGTAGATCTGGCAGAAGTGTTTGTGACTGACTTTGTGAGTCCTCCACTGAACCTGGGCTTGGGAATTCTTATGTGGCTGCAGATATGCCAACATACGGACATGTATTTGCAGAATAAAGGCCAGTTTGTCCTCAGTGTGTATAACATTTAATGATTATTAAAGCAGACTGGAAATTTGATTGTATAATATAAGCTGGACCTTTTAAAAACAAAAGGTTTAATCTTAATTAAGGCAAATCGCACAGCTGTGAGAATTTTAAAGGACCGGTACTGTATGCTATTACTTTTATGAGTGTGACTGTATCTAATGCCAATATTTGCAGCAGATTAGATGGCATGTGTATTTGTGAACAAAGGAACACTGAGGTTTGTTTACTTTCCAAATAATTTAATGGTAGTTTACTTAATGCTTAAAATACTTGCTGTGTAACATGCACTTGCAATTACCTTGATCTGTGCTTGCTTCAGATGTGAATCACTAATTTGCTCCTCTATGACATTTTAAATGATCAAATTTTTATTGAGTGGTAATTCATTATGTAAATAACCTGCATATAATGGAAGAACCGTTATGAAATCCAGTATTTCTAAACTACGTGTGTGGGTAGTGTTTGATTTCCCTGAGTTAATGCACAGGGAAAGATATAGAGGTAATATAAAATCTTGCAATTGTGGATTTCAATTAATGAATTGCTTTGAAGATCTTTGGCTTGATCTTTTCTTCTGGAAAAGCCTCTTGACACTGTTACAGACAATGTGAATAGATCCAACAGGGAACATAAACTGAAGACACGTGGATTACACATTTTAACAATTTTCTCAGCATTAACCAAACATTATTTTGTATTTAGATGAAAAGATAAAGGATATGCAGCGTGACACAATTTTGTCCATTATCATCCACATCCTTGTCTAGCAATGCAACATGTTGTCATTTAGAGATGAAATGGATTAAGTAGTTATAAGCAGAGACTTTAATGTCCCTAACATAGATTGTCATGTAGAAAATTTGAAACGTAGTTTTATCCACAGCATCTTTTCTAGGCCTGTGTATAGTTAAGTGGTGTTTTGTATGTGTTGATAGAAAAACAAAGAAGTGAGAGAAGTCTGTGGATTGAAAGCAGAGGTTATGACTATGCATCAAAGCTAAGTGTTGAATGAAATCTATTACAGAGGTTTCCAGTCTCTCCAGCTGATATGCTGCTTGTGGTTGGCATTTGGCAGGGGTCAGTGAAAGGGCCTTTTTTAGCTCCATAGAGTTTGCTCAGTAAAGTTATTTTGCTGATGCTACAACACATGAAACAATGGGACCAGGAGTGAAAAGGAAGTGGGAAGACAGACAGAATCAGTCCATAGCTGAAAAGTATCACGGAGCTCTAATTCAACTAGCAAATAGTTGAGTATATTGCTGGTGGGCCCCCTATTGAAATCAGACTATTACAGCACTTCTAGGAGAATAAAGAGCTGTGGCATGCCTCTGGGTTTGCTGCAGTGGTAAAATGAAGAGTCACAAAGTGGAAAAATTGCAAAGAATGATTGCAACCTCAGTCTGTAAGTCAGACTTTACATCAATACAAAGCATAAGGAAAATCAGGTGGAGCTTTTCTATCACTGAAGAGCTTGCATTTCCAGTGAAATGTCAGAGCTGAAGCGCCTACATGTGACAATAATGCGTAGAAGTTAGTTAAATGGACAGTATTGATGAGAAAGCTGTCTTTTTATACTGAACTGTTAGGTGAGGTGAAGAGTTTGTAGTGAAGGACTGTGATAACGAAATTTGTGACTCATATGGTAAAAAATATCCCTCAGGATCAAGTAGCATAAGTGGCACAGTAATAATCCTAGAAGAACAGAATTCTTAAGGTAATAAAAGGCAGCTTTAAGATTGATAATATATTCAAATTGATGTACATACGAAGTAAAGTTTGTTCCATTTTGTTTATGAGGTCCCCAGTGCTTTGCATCACAATGGAGATCTGAAAAAGACATGTGGCCCACAGCAATGCTCAAAAATGTAAAATTAATAATTCATTTTCCTGTAAAGTGTCACATTTACTAATGGGGAAAAAAATTACAGCATTGATGTTTATCAGTCTCAACTAAGATGACATCTCATCTTTTTTTAATTTTAATTAATTTCAGGTATGTTTACTTGTGGTTTGAACTCCTGGTTGATGGGTCAGGTTAACTCATCCTTTAGAAATGGAAAGGTTTCCAGTCTCACTTCCACTGAAATAAGAAGTAAAACTGCCTAATTTCAGCAAGATAACCTGCTTGAGCAGGGTTTTGCAGAAGCATCATGCCTTTGTCACCTCTGCTCCAGGATCAGAATACCTGGGGAAACATTGCTTCAGACATTTACATTTTACCCAGCCTGACCTAACCACATACAGAGTAGATCTGTATGACCTGGTGATAAAAAAATGTTAGTACCATGGGGGATGGGGGTATTCTTCCCTTTGCCATAACGACCTGAACAGAACTAACTGGTGGTAGCAGCATGTAAAATGCCGTGAAGCATATATTTGATGAAACAACACCCAATGATCTGGGCTGCCTTCAGAGGATACAAAAGTAATGCCAGAATCCTGTCCTTATTACTGGTAGGACATTGTGGATGTTCATGAGAGGGCAGAAGGGAGCAGAATTGTAGCAGCCACAGTTAAAACATTTCATCAGGTTGCTATGTAGTTACACCAGTTCATATTGCTAAATAATATCCTGGGTTGGTACGGGAGATAGCTGTCTAAAGAATGGGGGAAGAGATGGATTTTACCGCAAGGTGATGGTCTTGCTTCAGCAAGGAGTATGCCACTGCTTGTGCAGCGTGCCTTCGGGAGACATACATTTGATCACTCTGGATCAGAGTGTTCCTTGCAAATAGAGAGGAGGGTTAAAATTTTCAGTGCTAATGAGATCATTGTCAAGTTGTGTTTTCCAATTATTTATGAACTTAAATGTCCCAAGATTGCAGTATGAGGTTGAGTAAGGAGAAAATAAAGCTTTGAACAATTTGGATTTAATGTCGAGGGCACAAAATTCAGCAGGAATGAAGACTGTTATTACAGTACTAAAACCCTGGGCTTATAAAAGCTGGCATCATGGACTTGGAGCTTAGAGAAATTCAGATGAGAATGTTGTTATGGGTAAGGTTGTTTCATGTTGGCAGGGCTGACTGTTAAGTTGCTAAACCTCATTAGTGAACAAAAAGATTTTGTTAGCCAAATAGAATAACACAACAGTTAAACACTGGGACGAGGTGAGTAACTGATGTCTGTCTGGGTAGCCATAATCTGTACAAGCACTCAGAGGACAAGGAATCAATACTGCTCTACTTGGTTGCAAAATAATAGGAACTGTCTTGCTGTTTTCCATGTTCAGAGTTTGACTGGAGGTTTAAGTTAGTTAGTAAGTAATGCAATATTTACCACTGTGGACCCTTTATTTAATTGCCTCAAAAAGCTTTTACATGAGCAATCCTTCCATCTTTAGCGTAGTCAAAATCAAGAATCAGACTTGCTATTTCCAAGGGGCCCGTTGCTGGGTGAGTTAGAACATGAACTGAATCACAATGTGTGAGAGGGCGTAGCAACATCTCCCTTTAGCACCTGCCTCTGGAGTATTAAAAAGTTTCATGTAAACATGAGCAAATAGTCCTACAACTTGGATCTGTTTTCAGGGCTTTTCGAGATATGAAGTTGCTGTTCACTAACAAATAACTGCATTAGATGCTGCTGTAATTAGTGTTGTTATAACCACTTGTCATGTTGTTGTAAAGTTTGGACAAGTTGGTTGCTAACTTGTTTGCTTAATGGTGATTGAAATCTGTACTTACAGGGGTGCCTGGCATATTAGTTTTAGCTTAAACTACACTCCCCATCAGGAAAATCCCTGGGAAGTCTGTGCTTCTTCAGCAGGAATCAAGAATAATTTTACCATGCTGAGGCTGCATCAGACTTAGTTTCATTTCTGACCCAGTATGGACTAGACTGCAGTTCACAATGCACCTAGAGCTGGAGGAAAACCACAGTGATAAACCCCAGTGAGTAGACCAATAATGGAGCAGAATTGCAGTTGCGTTTTACAGCAGGTTTCTCCCTTGTCTGCACCAACCCAGTAGATTCACCCTACTTGAGAAGGTAGGGTGAAATGTCTAATCGTTCTGAGGAACAGCAACCTTAAATTTGGTGTTCCTTTTCAGCGTGTGGAACAGTGTTTGGTCTGTGGATGATACCAAACCAGCTCAAAGCTGAACTTTGGGTGACTGTAACATAAAGATGAAAAGCTTAATCCAGAGCATGTTCAGACAGTATCACGTGAATATACGTGGCCTTCGCCTTGTACTGTACTGGCCAAGCCCAGTGCTGTTGTAACAGAAGATAACAGTTCTTCAGACAGAAAATTTTGTCATCTAATGGTAATTTCTCTTCATTTATCTACAATAGATAGAAATATTTAATGAAGTTGATTGCAACACTAGTGTGACTGAGGTTTACTTGTGAAGAACAAAAGCTTTGTTAATGTTTAATTCTATTACTATATTAATGAGATAACTGACTTTTTCTATTCATACTTAAAGACACCCTCAAAAAATAATCACTGAAGCTTCCTAGTGGAATTACCTTTTGGTGTTTTCTACTAAAACCAGAAAAATGGCCAGTGTGAATTCAGTGTAATATAATTTAGAAAATAAAAATATCCACTGTTGTGAAGTATAGAAGTGTTTCTTGAAATAAAATTGTGTGCAGTTACCCACACTTACATTTCTTTTTCATCATGATTATCCCAGTTGTTAGCACCTGCCTCAAAAGATTGTTGTTCCCTTAATATCGCTAATTGCATGTGCATTAGAAAGAAATATTAGATTTCAGAACATTCCAATTTTCTGGTTGCCAGGTCATTTTACAGAACTCCTTGGCAATTACAATCTCACTGTTAACTTTTGGACAAGAATTGGAGATTAGTCAAGAGGTTTTAACTGGATCACTTCCTAATTAGTGTAGCAAATGTTTGAGGAATGAAAAAAACATTATTCAGCAGGATTGCATTCTGTTGTATTTTCATATCATTATTTTCTTAAGCTGGTAATGAGATGGGCATGGAAATTGAAAGACCACAGGATGGAAAGGAGTGGGTCAATATTTTGACCAGTAGTATGCTGTGAAAAACCTCAGTACCCCACCCTTTTTATCAAGTTTTCGCAACATCACAGAAACATAGTGTCAGAGCAGCTGTCAAATATCCCATTCTAGCACTCAGCAGTTTATATGGATTGCAGTAGAGCTGCTATTATGGTCTCTGGACTTCATGGTCAATGAGAAAATTGTTGGCTGACTCTAAAGAGGCAGGCAAGGACTCTTCCATCTCTCAGAGAAGTAGCTAAAATCTTCTGAGACAAGAATATTCAAAATCAGGCAGATTTCATCGATCTCTAAAATAAGCTGGATTGTAACTGGATTTTAGCTTGGAGCTGTTTTAAAAAACAGAGGATTTTTCATTTGAGAAATCATGTTCTTTGACCTCTCTGCACTTGGTAAATTTGGGGCTCGTGCCAATGGGACTGCTTGGCTTTTGCCTCATAGTGTGTGTTCTGCTGTTAAAATACATTCTCTTTCCAGTAAACATGTCGAGCAAAAGTTAGGATCAGTGGCAATATTTGTGACTGTAGTCTAGATCTTGTTATAGAAATTTGTTTAGGAACTTTCAAAAATACATAGAAATGTTCTTTAGAAGTAATGGAGAGGAAAACTCCCTTCAGGGGATACTTTTGCTGTATAGGGAACAAATATTTCTGAAAGTGAATGTTATATGATGCTACATTCACAATTTAAGATTTAAGATTCAAAATGTAACATACCTTTTAAATTTCTTGAATTTGAGGACAAATTAGGAACGTACATGTTTTCCCTTCGCTGTCAGTAGTGCAACTTCAACTATATTTATATATCTTAAAGCCTAAATCTAACCTGTTCATATGTGATAGTGGTCACAACTTTCTTGTGCAGATGAATTTTTATTGGAGCTGCAGTGCTAATCTGAGCAATGGGTAAAATCAGAAAAATGTCTTACTAGACCTAACTGCAAATTTCACATTGGCTTTAGCATTTGTCACCTTACTATAGAAAATAAAAGTACTTCGGATATAGGTAATTAGTTGTGAATACTTGGTTTGGTTCCTACCTTATGTATTAGAACATTTCAGGATATCATAGCTACAAAGTTGACTCTACATTAATGAAATAACAAAAAAAAAAAGGAGGAAAAACCTCTGTCAATCCAGTGCTTCATCAGAGGACACTTCAGCATCACAGCCATGGGGGGAAGGTTGGAGAAATGACTTGGGTAGCACACACTCCAGTATGGTGCAACATGCCATGGGAGTCGTCAGCTGGCAATTGATTTGAACAGGGACTAGTAGAGGTCGCAGGCACTATTGCTGAGAGCGTGAAAGGTATATGCAGCATGCTCTGTAGCTAACTGAATGAGGCATCATTGGGTTCCTCTTGCGTACCTTGAGTTATCTAAATGCTTTCTAAAACCGCGTCGTTCTGGGGATGAGATTTGCTCAGCACCTCTCTGTCAGAAGTTCTGAACACATGGCTGTTGCTTAACAGCACATCTGCCTGGTTGGCTCTCCTCATGAAAGCTGGGAATGCTCATCGTCATTCAAAGTGAGATCATTAATGGGGTACATNGCTTCTTGTCTTTTTTGCTTTTTAGTCTCTCTCTTTTTTTTTTTCCTTCCCTAAAACTATAGGCTCCAATTGCAAAAAAAAAAAAAAAAAGAAAACCCATTTGCAGCCGAAAAAGGATAAGGATGTTACATGCCTCTCACAGTTCAGGAACTGCTAAAGGATTTTGCTCGGCCTTAATGATGACAGAAGCACTTTAGGTAAATCTATGTGTGGGAAATTTAAATCCGTAAGATGACTATTTCATCATAGCAGTTATAAACATGTAAAAGCAGAGAGTTATAAAGAAAACTGCTTGGCAATCCTTAGTCCACAGATGCTAGTAGGTGTTAATAACATTTGAGTTTCTTTTCAGTTCCAGTAAAGCAGTATATGTTCCTGTGTTTTTTAGCAGCAAAGTGTGTTTTTAGGTGAAAAATGATAGTGCAACAAAATGTTTAAAAAAAGGTAAGGAGAATTAGTCCTTTCATCTATAATCTGTGTTCTAAGAGCTTGCCAGGGAAGGCAGCAACTCTGACAGCTGCAATCTCTCGTGAGTGTGCTTTTGCTGTTGTTACAGTCAGTTTGCATTGCTAGTGGCAGAGAGGTAGCAAAGTGCTGTTTTGGCTGCTAGGCTGTAAAATTGCTGGATATCAGAAAGAGTCAGAAGCGGAGAGATCCTAGTTTTGAACCAGGAAAAGATGCACCATTCTGGAAGAAGCTGATCCTGCAGGGCCAAATGCCAGAATATCAGGAGAGGAAGAGAGAGATTGAAAGAAAACACATTTTGGAAAGGAGCATCTCAGAGCAGACTGTCTAGGAATGTGACAGAACAGCTTCTACACACCATTTCCTGAGGGGATCCAGCTTCATCTGATACTGATGATATTGGTTATAGTGCAGGATATTAATAGAAAAATAGATTAAAGGTCAGTCTTCCCCCCCCAACCTTTCATTTGGAAAACTTTCTGGCAGCAATAAATGTTACTGATGTGATGCGTCAATGTTTTTATGCATCTGTCTGCCTGCTTCTGACAGGCAAGAAAACCATGGTTAATCCTAGTGGTTGTTATCTCACCCAGCTAATATAAATGGTGAACAGCAAGAAATCATAATACACATAGATAATTTTTCATATCTAGCATTATTAGCAGGTAATTAAAGGCAGGGTCAGTGAGTTGGAAAGACATCCCTCCCCAAATCAAAGCAAGAGTTTCCCCCCTTACCAACTTTTTGTGTGTCACAACCTCATTTCTTTTAGGGTCATTTTAAGAAGTCATTGTCACTGGAAAGCCGCTCTTTTTCCTTGGCTGATGTGTTTCACTCTAGCAGATCCTCACCATCCTGTGAGCTGCAAGTTTTAAGTGCTCAGAGGAGGTGCCAAGCAGCTATGTCCTGTTCACAGCTGTGCTGTTTGAATGTGTGTGGCCTTTGTCGCGCAACTTCACTCCTTCGTGCTTCTGACTCCCTACCTGTGAAAGGGGTACAATGCTGACAGTTGAATAAAAACTTCTGCAAATGGCAAATGCCCTGCAAGTCCTATGTATTTTATTCTGTGGAATTTTATTTCTCTTGGTGTCACACAGAACACTTTACGAATCCAAACAACGTTTTAGTAAAATAAAATGCTCATTCTAAATCCTTTCTATATAATCCACTTAAAGGAGTTATATCCATTGGTGTGTTGACTGCTGTTTACATAAGCTGTATTTAACCTAGATTATTGTTTGACATTATTTTTCCCCTTTTTTGAGGGGGAGTAAATGCTGTCACTTCCATTGACGCTGAAGTTCTAAATAAATATAAACACCAGAATATCAGTTTATCTTTGCTTTTGTAAAGTATCCAAATTAAAAATTTCTTTTTAAGTATGTTTACCAAACTGAGACTCAATCCACTGTTTCATCAGTAGCTGTTATAACAACTTTGTGTGATTGTATAATAAAACCAGAATTTTTGAATTCTAAACAGTTTTCTGTTTTCCAGGGTGTTCCTAAGAAACTATTTCTCCAAAATACAGTTGCCAATACACTCAGAGTATGTAAGACCAAAAGGAAACATTGTGGTCATCCAGTCAAACCATCTTTGACCAGATGTCATATGGCTCACCAGAATGAATTTCTATTTGAAGCAGAGCATAGCTTTTAGAAATCTTCCAATTTAATTAAAACACTGCCAGCAATGGAGAGTTTCCAAAAGATTTTAATATGTTCTTTTTTTTGCTTTATCTGGGGTTATCTAGCTTCAACTTCTAGCCATTTCAGATTGCTGTAACTGTCTGTGAGTTTGAAGAATACTCCTCTATAGCAGCTTGATGACCAGCATATGTGTTCGGACACTGTGACCTAAATGCCCATATACTTCCCTTTCCTCAGCCAGGAACGCCTCCTAGAACAACTTCCTTGTGGATCTGTTTTTCTCTTCTTTTCATCATTTTTGGGCTTCTTTCCTGGGTCCTTGCTGTGTCAACATGCTTCCATTGCCTTTGATGCAGGAAGCTAGCGGTGAGATTTGTTCTGCGCAGATGTATGGTAAACTTGTTTGTCATGTTATGTGCCCAAATACACTTTGATGAGGTGATCTGAAGAAGGCATTTAGGTAATTTATACTGTCATCTTTGGGAGAAACTGAGATTTCTTACCATCTCTTTTGGGCTTTTATAATGTCCTGGCAAACAATGGAAATGCAGTTAGGTGGCTTTAAGCTGTTGTCTGATGATAATATATGTGTCGTTAATCCACCAGAGTCCAGTTTTGTCTTTCACTCTTTCCTATCAGCAGATAAAGGAACTGGACGGATGGTAGAGATACAATAATAGTACTAATAGGAAAGTTTATGAAACCCGTTATAGTTTTTGAAGCTCCTGAAATGTCCTCCCTGGCAAGAGCAGACAACTTCTGTAGCACATCCCAGATTATATCAAACAAAGCTTATGCTTGTATACTTCAGAAGATGCATGTTTACATATTTGGAGATTGTCTTGGTCAGAAGAAAAAAGGTTTTATTGGTACAGAGAGTATTCATAGCCCATAATCACATAAAGACTCACATTTATATTAGGCCATTTTAAAGTCCTTTTATCCCAACAAAAGACAAAGTAGAAATAGCTCATAAAGATTGCTATCGAATGACATAAACATAGATAACAGAAATTTTGGCAAGACTGTAGAGACCACACTGCAACCTCATATAAGTCGTCTGATTGAAGACCGAAAAGCTTTAGTATGTGCTATTGAAAAGTCTATCCCATAAATAATAGCCATGGAAATAAAGCTCTTTATTTTCTTTTTCTCAATTTGTAATATGATGACTGTTGTGAATTATGTGCACAGAGAAATGAATCTGTAACTGACTGTTCTTGGCACCTTTCTTATGTCAGTATGTGCACAGGGACCATCCAGGAGTTGCAAAGCTGAGATGTTGCCCTTGTTTCAGCCAGGCCTTTAAAATAAATAAAAGCAGTAACCAGCAGGTTCATTAATCAAGCATCACTCCAGCTTTCATGTGGTCTGACTTGCAGAAATTGAGAGATACTGCCTCACTGGCAGCACTGGCAGCAATTTGTGAGGTGTGGGAATAGTACTTCAGTTGCAAGAACATTTGCTTTTCTTCAGCCTACTGAATGTAGGAAGTGAAACTTTAGTCCTTTTTCATTTGTCTGGGGATGGACTGCAGTGTTTCCCCAGGCTGGCTGTGTGTGTCTTTCACAGGTAGCTCTTTGCAGATTATTTCAGATGGTGATGATAATGATGTTTAAGAGCTGCAGCAATCAATATTTTAATAGCAGCAAACTTCACTGACAGCGGCAAGACTGGAGTTCAGGACAGAAAGAGGTATGATGGAGTTTGGGTCACAGGCTGAGGAAAAGAGAAATTAAGACAGCAATGACTTAAAAGGACACAGAATAGTTTCCTTCTGTTTTTTTGGGGGGTTGTTTTGCCTTTTTTTTTTTGTTCTCTATAGATTGTACCGGAGGAGGTAATGCAAACAATTCCCCTCTCTTGATTTGAAGTGATAGATCAGAGACAAACATGCTGGCCATGAAAGAAATAGGAGTATTTACCAAGTTGTGCAACAAAGGCATCCAAAATGCCAAATAACTGGTGAAATGGGGTGGTGTAAAAGATGCCACTAATACTTCCATCAAAAGCAAAATCCAATTATTTTTAATATTTCAGAACTCTGAAACTGAAGCTTGATGTAAGCACTTTTGGCTCAGTTCTGAATTTTAAATACCTACTTCTAAGTATATGATATAAAAATGGTAGGTTTAGAAAAAAATAATAGATCCTTTTCTTATGATCAGGAATATACTAAAGAGTAGCGACATAGGCACAATCAAAAAAACCCAAATGGGACCAACTTTTCCTGTGGTTTAAAGTACTCTGATCAGAAAACTGCTTGATTTGATATTTAATATATGCTTTGGGGCTGAATTTTTCCATGGTGGAATTATGTCAAAAATTTCCTTGTTGACAAAGCATCATTAAGCAAAAGCACTGGCACTACACTGAGTAGTAGGTGATAGTTTCTTCCTTTGTAGAGAGCAACAATATTGTACGAGGACAATTTCAAGGGGTTTTTGATTGGTGAAGAGACTACTCGGGAGAAGTATTTGCTTTGGAAAGACTAGTATACTGCTGTTGGATATTATATATCACTTAATTATGGAATACTTTTACGGTCTCACTAATTCTCAGTGGATTTGCTGAACTGCTGTGCATATCTACGACAATAGAAGCCATGACATACCCCTGACTGAATCAACACCTTTGGAATTACACTGGTATTTTTGACATTTCAATTTGACCCTGTGGGAGAGATTTGTCTTCCTAAGAAGTCATTTAGTAAATGATTTAGGGCCATCTTACATTAGGGTGTGCAGATGTCTGAAAGACTTAAATGATTTATGACATAAGTTGTAGGACTAGCCTAAGGAAAGAAAAAAAATCTATCAGAAATTTCTACAGGGTATTTTTTTTATATATATCATCATTGCTACAGTAATATAAACATAAAACACGAGATATTTCAACTGCCAGATGTTAGACTCCAAACCTAATTAAGTTTAGAGAGCTTAAAGTTTTATTCCCTAGTGGGTACTGGATTTAGCGTCAGCCTTTCAGTTTATTAAGAAGGTGCAAGATTAGGCCTAAGTTAGATGGAGTTATGACAAATCAGTTTGTGTTCGGAGTGATATTAATACTAATCCTCATGGTGTATTGAAATGCTAGATGATTATACTGTCCCAAGACTAGATACTAACGTTGTATGTAATGGTGTAAGCAGAGCTGTAGGTACTGTACCAAGCAGACATATCAATTAGAGGTCTTTTTTTAAATTCTATTGCCTTGTAGCTCTTGAGTTGTTACAAGGTGAGTTGTATGACCTGTGGCTATAAATGATAAAGTACCTTGTATAAACATAAGAGTTGCTTTTAAGCTGGTGCAGTAAAGATTTTCCCTTACTTTTCCAAGGCTCAGTTATTGTAGAACCTGAACCAGAGCATCTGAGCTGATTAGGGCACTTCAGATCTGAGGAAGGGACAAATCCCCAACTGCTTGAGACATGCTTTGTCTACAGCAGCTGGGGTTGGTGCTGCTGGAAGCCAACAGGCAGGAGCCCAGGCTCCTTGGAACTTGTTCTCAGCTCTGCCACAAAGCTGCTGTGTGATTTTCATCCTGTAATTTTGAACTGCTCTGTGGTCTGCTGTGGTACAGTGCACAAGAGGGGAGGCTGGGCAAAGGCTGTGGCCACGTTCACTCAGCAGTTGCTACAGTCACACCTATGAATAGAAAAGCTGCTGAGACTTCCCCAAGGAAAGAAAATGTGGGCCTTTTTGCCTTTCATTGTCCCCTGCTTTTCCAGTGGGACAAGAGTCATGGCCAGCAGCAGACACGCAGAGCTTCTCCAGAACTTCAGTGTGATGCTTGTCCTTTCCAGTAGCCTTGAGACAGAGACTGTGCATCTCCACCAGTAGCGGGGCTGTGCCCTTTCCTCTTCCCCACTTATTCCTCTACAGTCTTGCTCCTAAAGCAGGAAGAAGACTTTGCTGCCATGCACAGCTGTAGGCCGATACGTATTGATATTTGTGAAGACCTCTGAGCTCTGGGGGTGGGAAGTCTGCAGAGGGAAGGCAAAGGGTGTTTCAGATACGTTAAAATGCACAGCTGTAGGTCATTGTACCTCATGGATGTGGAAGTCTAACTATACTGCTACAATGGATTACTTGTGTGTAGCAAAGTAGGTGGAAACCACTTAATTCATATCAGGACTGACTGGCTTTTCTGTGTCTATGAGGTGGAAAAATGTGCATTGAATTTCAGCTTTGTTCCACGGGTGAGACTGTGGTAGCTTGCCCTGCTGTTGTGCAAGATGTGTTCCTTTGGGCTTAAGTGGTAATTTCAAGCATTCTTTGCTGCCTTCTTTCCTCCTCTGCTTTTCTTTTCTCTCCTCAGCCTGTCCTAACATCTGTTTCTTTTTTTATCTTGCCTTTTTCAGAATGTGTAGCATAATTATGACAACTGCTTTGATTGTGGATTGTCACTGACCCTTGCTGAAGAAGCACTTTGTCAATCAGCAAGAATGCATCACTTAGCACTGCTGGATTCATTGACTTTTTATCCAACTTTAGACCCCTACAGTTTGTAAAGTGGTATCTGCAATAATTTTCCATGCTCTTGACCTATGTCAACAGCTACTTTACCCAACTGTCTTCATCTGTTTTTATGGTGCAAACTGGCTGCTGCTACTGCTAGTCAGAGAATACTGATGGATTAGGAAAGTAGCCTGGTGTTTAATTATAATTAAAAAAAAAAACACAAAATTCTTCTTAAGCTGGGTAGTCCAACTTTTGAGGGTCTCACTTTTGTGACTCTACACACGGATGGCAGGAGGTATGCCAACAGTCTTAGTCACCCCTCCTGCATTCCTGAGTAATGGCTTGGGTCTGGTTGCTCAGTAACCAGGATATGGCTCTTGGGTATTGGCATATCCTCCTACACACTTTAATCCTAAATTTATTAACTCTTTGTTTTCACTACAGTGTGAAATGCAAAAAGAGAGTGTTGTCAAATGATATGCTTGTGTCACAGAAAATTTCATGATGGGACAACTAAGGTACATACTGGTTTTGTTAGAATCTTAGAATCATAGAATCATCTAGGTTGGAAGGGACCTTAAAGATCATTTAGGTCCAACCCCACTGACAGGGGCAGGGACACCTTCCACTACATCAGGTGGCTCTAAGCCTCATCCAATCTGGCCTTGAACACTTCCAGGGAGGGGTCATCCACAACTTCTCTGGGCAACCTGTTCCAGTGTCTCACCACCCACATAGTAAATAATTTCTTCCTAATATCTAATCTAAATCTACCCTTTCAGTTTAAAACTGTTACCCCTCATTCTATCACTACCCTCCCTGACAAAGAGTCCCTCCTCATCTTTCCCATAGGCCCCCTTTAAGTACTGGAAGGCTGCTATAAGGTCTCCCCGGAGCCTTCTCTTCTCCAGGCTGAACAACCCCAACTCTCTCAGCCTGTCCTTTTAGAGGAAGTCCTCCAGCTCCCGATCACCTTCATGGCCCTCCTCTGGACCGACTTGAACAGGTCCATGTCATGCTTATTTTGGGGGCCCCAGAGCTGGACACAGTACTCCAGGTGGGGTCTCACAACAGTGGGCAGAGGGGCAGAATCACCTGCCTTGACCTGCTGGCCACGCTTCTTTTGATGCAGCTCAGGATGTGGGTCTCACTCGGCTTTCTGGGCCACAAGCACACATTGCTGGCTCACGTTCAGTTTTGTATCCACCAATAACCTCAAGTATTGAGCAGTACTGGACACAGGGGGAAACATAGTGACAAAGGATGAGGAAAATGCTGAGGTGCTTAATCACAGAATCACAGAATGGTAGGGGTTGGAAGGGACCTTCGGAGATCATCTAGTCCAACCCCCCTGCCCAAGCAGGTTCACCTAGAGCAGGTTGTACAGGGATGCATCCGGGCGGGTTTTGAATATCTCCAGAGGAGACTCCACAAACTCTCTGGGCAGGCTGTTGCAGTGCTCTGTCACCCTCAAAGTAAAGAAGTTTTT
>VZSZ01011415.1:47523-95923 GCA_013398815.1 Ibidorhyncha struthersii | reverse complement strand
ATCTGGAGAGAAGGGTGAGGAGGTCCATACTCCTGCCAGGAATACCCCCCCCAAGGACTGAACATCACCCCCATTCCCCAATGGGAACAAGTTACCCCCTGCAAGAGACACCCACCCCTCCAGGCTCGCTGTCCTACAGGATCGTGCCCACCCTGCGTGCTTCCACGGGGCCGTATCAATCTTCAAGTGCGAGGAGAAGAGCGATGAGGCTGGTAAGCAGCCGCCAATGCAAATTCCCACCGTCACCATCATAAAGCACCCGGCACCCTGACACACAAAAGCAACACCATATGTACGAAGACAACCTGTATGAATTATAAATTGCATCATAAAAATTGATTGCCTATCCCAACCCTTCAGAAACACACCCGGGGCGGGGGTAGTGGGGGGAGAAACCCACCTTGTGCCCTGAACCGGCTGCCCCACCGGCTGCAGAAGGGGATGCTCTGCTGAGCCACCCTGCATCCCTCGTGGGTGCGAGGTCCCTTCCTGTCCCCCTTCCCCACTGCCGCGGGACACTTGCCCGCCCCTTGCTTGCTCTTTTCTCCCTCCCGCTACGCCTGGCCCATAGACAGCCTTAATCTATTTATTTCAAGCCACTTCATCCTCTCTCCCGCTTTTGTCCCGGCCCCAGCCTCTGGCTTTGTGGCAGGACCGCTGAGGTTTTAAAAGCCCCTTCCCCTATAGTTTGAGGTCTCCTTGGCTGCCTGAATTACAATGGCTAAAACAGGATTACACTGACCTGATCCTATTAAACTCGCCAATCGATCTGTGCCGCCCTCCCTCTGGCTCGGCAAACTTACTCGCCCAACTTTCCCTGGGGCTCAGCCTAAAAGAAGTGAGAGGCCACCTTTTCCAAGCAGGCCTGATGGAGGAAGGAGGGATGGAGGCTATTTTTTTTTTTGGACCCACGTGGATTTTAAACCTTGGCTTTAGCTCCCAGCATCTCGACACCAAAGAAAAACGTGGTGTTTTCTTAGTCTCATGGGTGCTCTGACTCCCAGCCCTGGCGGGAGATTAAGTCATATAGATAAATCATACAGAAAGGGGTATTTTAGCTATAAGTAAAAAAATTCTCCCTCCTATTGGTAAGGGCAACCCTGAAGCTGCTTTTTATGGGAAGTGCAGGCTTCTGGTCCTCCTTCCGCAAACATCCCAGTACGGAGAAACCCCCTGGGAATATACATCCTCAGCTCCTCTCTGCGTCGCTGAGCATGCCGGACTGAAGTCTGAGGGAGGGCTGCTCATGCTCGAGGTGCCCGCAAGCCCCTTTGGTACCCGCTGGGGCTGCGACCCCCAATACAGCTGCGTGAGCCCCTCCCCTCTGGTGCCCGATTTCCCTCTGTGCCCAGCGGACTGCATCGCCGGCGCAGGCAGGGCTGACCCAGCAGCGAGTCCTTCCTCCCTTTCATTTATAAAAGGAGTGGAGGAAGAGGAGCGCAGACCCGGCTTAACGACGTTTTCCTCGTCAGCAGGTAAACGGACCTCAAATCCACGGCATTATTCCCTGCCAGGGGATGCTCTGCATCGCCTCGGTGCTAGGGCACGCCACCATCTGCAGAGGAACGGGCGCCTGGAATTAATCCCCTGCCGTCCCCCGGGAAAATAATTACAAGGCAGGGGAATAATCTAAAAATGGCAGTAAAATATGGGGTGTTTACGCTGGCCTGCCAGGATGACTGAATTAGTAGCAAGGGGCCTGAATTAGTGGCAAAGGGCCTATCGCCGACTCTGGGGGAGCAGTTTTAATGCTCAAATCCTATTAATTAACAGAGCGAAAGACAAACCGGGGACTCCCATTTATAATTTTCTAGGAGCGTGTTATCAACAGCGAGGAGCTGGAGCTCACAGGGTGAATATCCGTTGCCAAACAACTGGAGCTCTTTCCTCTTCACACCCCCAAGCTGCTCTAAAGAGTACTAATACCCCCAAAACCGACCTTCCTAAAAGGGGCATTAGCAATGATTTTTTTTTTTTTAAAGGTCGTGTATCCTGATGCTATCTGGGGTGACCAAAACTGCATCTGCCCGACACTAAATTGAAATCTTTGCTGTTTTGCTTCCTCTTGCAGTCTTGTTCAAGATGTCTATTCTAGCTTCAAAAGCATCTGAACTCAGAAATAATGCAAGAAAAAGTCGGTATAGCCCCAAAAAAACCCTTTAAGAAACATCTGCCTCCCTTGCTGGTATTCCCAGAGCAACCAAAAGAAGCCACTGGCACGGTTAGGCAAATTAAGTAATTGGGTTGTTTTGCTGGCAACCTTGACTCAAAGTGAACCGACTGACTACTTTGGGCAATGACATCTCTTTGCCCAAAGCCTTCTTACACACATCCCTGAAGCATCCTTAGGGCACATCCCATCACCCCAGATTGGCAGCTGGGGGTAACATACCTGTGAAATACACAGCCCCCTTCCCCCTGCCCCTCCCACCCCAAACCCCTACATTAAAATTACCACGTCACCCTCCTGTCAAAATTCAAAGTCCTGCGCTAAAGCTGGAAGGCACTTAAGAGATTTTATGTAGCAGTAACTGTTGTTTTTTTTTCTCCATTGCTTGGGGGGGAGGGGGAAAGAAGCATCCTTTTCTCAGTGTTTTTTGCCCAAAACATCAAGAAGATTTGGGTTGAAATTCTCTCCTCCCCCCACAAACACCAAGGCAGACCCCCAGTATGCAGCAACATACCCCAAATAATTAAAACACTGTGCAGCCTCACTGGCAAGGACCGGTGTAAACAGTAACCCAGTGCAACTGGTACCACTAACAGCATCTTTCTGGTCCTCCCCCCACAGGTGACATTCATGTCTTTGCACGGAGAGGACAGATGATAGCAGAGACCTTCTGCAAACTGTCGCTGCCTGTAGATATGCCATCGACCGCCGAACATTTACAAATAGCCTGTTCATTGCTAAGAAGCCACTTGGGCTTTTATGAACGTCGTTATGGCTGCGGTCTAATAGTATCTATCAAAAACATTGTCTTTCTGAATTAAGGTAATGGTCATTTTTAAGACACACATCTGTATTTTTTCTTAAACAGATGCTCGTCTCCTAAGCCCACAACTGCTATTTCTCCCCCTCCCCAATTATTTTCATATTTCCCCATTTCCAAAGCGGCAATAAGTTCCCCTGGAAGAAGGGTAATAGGAAGTCTTTCTCTAAGAGAAATTGTTAATTTGGGATTTATAAAGGACTTTCCTTAATGAATAATAGTTGAGATCGATCTGTCTTCCTGCCTCATTCTGCAAAGTAACATTTGTAAAGTAAGGTGATCCCAATTACTCCCTCTAATAACCCTCTCCAGCAAGAGATTTCAGAGCTGCAGCCATGAAATTCGCCTGCCTGCTTTTGCTCCCCCAGTGCCATGAACATCACCTGCACCAGGGCTTTCTGGCCTCATCCAGCTCATCATTCCCCTTTTCCCTGACCGATGTGGACTGGCTCCATCACCCAAAAACCCCAGGGTGGGATGCCCCGCAGCCCTCCGAGGAGAATGCTCCATCTGGATCCTCCCCAGTCCTGCCAGCCATCACCACTGGCTGCATTTGGGAGGTCCCATGCTGGGATTGTCACCCCTAGTCTCCAGGGTGCCATGGTCTGGAGAGGGTCTGCAGCCCCTCAAAACGCCCAGCGCTCTGACACCCACCCAGCTCCTGGCTTATCAGAGAGAGGTGATTGAGAAATGACTTGGTTATTGTCATTAGTGCCTTCACGGGGAGAAAATACTGGCACGGCAGGACTCTTGCATCAACAGGAGGATGGGCAGCACGAGAACTGAGGCCAGAAAAACTCAAATTAGAAGCAAAGCTCTTTTTTTCTCCTTTTTTTTTTTGCTTAAAATATGGAGGACCATTAAAGATCAGAGCCACCTAACAAGGCGTGGGGGGTCTCTCCAGCCCTTGAGGTCTTCAGCTTGGGGCTGGATGCCTTTGGGGAAGAGATGCTTTAGCCAAGTGCAGGATTTTGCCATAGTAAGTGCCTTCTCCAGATGTTTTGCCACGTCTCTGCTTTCATCCTGCCTTCCTTCCCTTTGGTTCCTCTCTATGGCGGGGGATGATGGTGTGAAAATCCCATTCCCTTCCTTCCTTTGCTTGGTGTCATTCCCCACGCATGTCCCCATCCCACATCCAGAGAGTGGTGGGTCTTCTGGAGGTACAGGAGCTGAGGGAAGGGACGTTTTCACCATGCTTTAATTAACAAGTCCAGCTTCCCCAGCTCCCCAACACTCAGGAGGGAGGCAGGCTCTGCCACAGCACCTGCACTCCCCTTTCTCCTTGCCTATGCTCAAGAGACATCCCTCATCAGCCCAGAAATGCTCCAGCAAACCCAGGGAACACTAACACCACTTTCCTGGTAATTCCAGGGGAAAAGAAAAATCCAGAAAAATTCCCCCCCTTTTTTTTAAAAAAAAAAGACAAAATAAAATTCTCTTTTATACCATCTTTGCACAGCTGGAGGGAACTAAGAAGAGCAAGTTGTAAGAGGCTTGCTCTAGGTCACCTTCAAAAGAGATGACCCATGGACAACACTGCCTTTGGATGCCTTGTCCCTGCCACAAGGACTATTTTGGGTGTTCGAGCTCTGTTACACTGCCAGCCTGCAAAGGGCAGAACATGCCCCTTTTCTATCCTTACCTGCAAACATCATCCTCCCAGAGAGCCAGAGCCAGTCCGAGCTGGGCATGGTGCTCGGACCCCCCCTCACCCTGCAGGGAGGGGATGCTGTGGGTGCACCCTGCCCGCATCCAAGCTCAGGCGCTCGACGGGCAAATTTTGCCAGCTCTGAGTGCTAGAAATGGTGAAATCTTGACATTATTTGTTCACCTGGCACAAACCTCAGTGCTGCCAGTATTAACTGGCCAGGCCGATTAGTGGCAGCCATCAGCCAATAAATAAATTGGAACCATCTCCAGACCTGATTAGCTTGCTAATTAAGCTCAGTTACAGGGAAATCTGCAGTCAATCAGCCCGGCCATTACCAGTTGGATCTGCAGAGCGGGAGCTGTAGATGCTGCATCTCTGGTGGGGAGGAGGAGGAGGGGAGCGTGCTGGGGGTGGGAAGGAAGGTGGGACCAAAATCCACTTTCCTCAGCAGCAATCGGAGATGCTCATCTGTCCAGAGCAATCCCTGGCAGCCTTCGGTGCCCCCATGCTCGCCTGGGCTCCTGCCCTGATGCTGTCAGGGCGGCGCAGGGGGATTGCCCCGTTCTGCTTAAGTTGCTGAGCTGCTTGGCAGCACAATCCCTTTCCAGTCCACAAACTCCCAGAAACTGCATAATGCCTCCAAAGACAGCCCATTCGGAAGGGTAAACACAGCTCTGGACGTGGGGGGGTATTTTCATTTTTTGGCTGGGCCAGGCTGCTTTCCCCCTTTCCCATGTTAGTGTGCAGCTCTGACACTGTCCATCAACACTTTGGTGACCCACACCAAAATGCTGATGGACATCTTTGTCCCAGCACGGAGGCCAAGGGCTCTCAGTGGCTTCTTCTTGCCTGCAAGTAGATCAAAGCCCTCCTGTACTGCCCAAAGCAGAGGTAGGATTTCAAGACACATACCCATCCGTTGCTGTCAGTATTGCAGGAGAATGTGTTCTGGCATTCAGAGACCCCCATCTTGGCAGCTGCCAATGGGCATTGGGCATTTTCTTGTTTCTCTACCATGTCCTTCCTCCGGCTCTGGCAACTTGAGGTCGGTTGGGATGCCAGCCCCTCACTTCATTAGATGGAAATACCTGGCCTCTGATTTCTGCTAATCCTCCAAAATGATGTGAGTTGTTTGCTCCCATGCCAAAATGACAATAAATGATTATTTTTTACTGCAAACGGTGATCAGTAGGTTATCTTCCAACTGAGCAACAAGCAGCCCTCAGCGTCGGCAGCACCAATGCCGAGCCATTTCTGAAGAGGCTTGAGCAAGCCCCAGGCACATTACATTCCCTGGGAGCCCAGCGTTAATTCCCCGAGCAGTGGGAAAGCCCCGCAGATGGTTTTGCAGTTCTGCATCCCTCTGCCACTCCTGCACCACCTTTTTTCTTCCCCCACTTTAGCTCTTCTCATCCTCTCTTTGGCAAACACAAGGAGTCTCCCTGGCTTAAAAACAAACAGATCTGGAAGTCAGGGAGTGGACATCGGTGGGGGCAGAATGCAAATAAATAAGTGCTAATTGCTGGCTGTGGCGCTGCGCGTCTAGAGCGGTTATTGTGACCACATTTATTGGCCAATTAAGGACTTTACTGGATGTTAGGCGAGATAAATGACTGCCTGGTGGGTTTCCCAGTCCTGCTGTAGGTTTGTGGTTTTCCTGCTGCATGTTCAGTGGTTTCACCAGGAGTAACTGCGTGTTCCTAATGTGCTCTCCCAGTAACTCCTGCAGTCTGTGCTCTCTACGGTTGGACTTAACGATCTTAAAGGTCTTTTCCAACCTAAATGATTCTCCAAAGTCATATTCTGTGCATTGCTCCGGTAGGAATTGCAATCCCATAGGAATACTTCACTGGGGAAAACCCACATTGCCTGCTTCTCCCTGCAAGTATCACCTGCCTCTGATTCATCACAGAAATAGAGAAAGAAGGGCAAAATGATGAGCTCGAAGGCAGGTGGATGCTGGGCTCAGAAGAGCTTTGTGTGGAACTAGCTGCTCCCCAGCCCAGATTTCTGCTGAGTTTTTCACAATCAGGGTAATGTCAAGTTTCCGAGCAGCATCTCTGGACACCACTTCCACCTCCTGCTGCTAAGTCATTGAGCAACTCGTCATGAGCGACATGGGCTGCCCCTGGGAAGAGTCCTCAGGAAGATAAATAGGGCCAAGTCACTCCAAACCAGGGGGTCCTGCTGCCACCCTTCCTCCCCTGAGTACTGCAAAGGGAGGGGGGGAGGCGGGAGGAAGATGGTGGTGGTTCTTCACCACTACTGCGGTTCAGCTGAGGAACTCCTTGATGTGGGATGCTGTGGATGCTCAAAGCTTTCAAGAGCTTCAGGGGATCAGCCAAATTGATGGAAGAGAAATCCACTGAGGATTACTAAACTCGCCAAAAACTTGGGCTTGGAAGTCCCTGAATTTTAAATAGTTATAGGCTGGGGAAATACATAGCAAAAGCCCCGTATAATTTGATTTTACACTCTCCTCCAGCATTGGCTTTTGGCTACAGGTGGAGAAAAATTGGTGTGGATGGATCTTTGACCTGGCTCTTCAGGGTGACTCTTACCTGATATTCATGAAGCATAAAATGTTTGCTTTTGTTTATGAAAACAGCTGAATTTGGATGAGCTTGGCTCTCTTCTGGAAAACAGAGCTCTTTACCAGGGAGGGTCAGCCCCACCACATTGCATGTGGTTGCTGCGTGTGCTGTCCTCAATCGTCTCATCCCATCATACCAGTTTGGATTTGTGTTAAAGAGCAAACAAGAAACAGCAAAACTGCCAAGGAAATATTTTGAATGAGGGCTAAAAGCACGTGGTACCTACAGAGCAAGCATCTTCTGAGCTCTGGAGCAGGTTTCTTGAGTTGGTGCTCCCAGCATCCATCAAAGATAATCCTTTGTAGGCAAGGGTGGAAATGCACAGCAAGGATTTATGGCAGAATAACAATCCAGTCTGTACAGTAATTGCTTTTTTCTTAAAGAAGAAAAAGAAAAGAATAAAAGGAGGCTTTCCCCCTACTGTCATTTTGGGAATCAATAGTTTTCCTTCAAAATCTCTTTCTGACCCCTGTTTTGCAGTAGGATGTTTTCTTCCCAGGCAACTGTGAATGCCACCACCTGAGAGCATTTCAAGGGTACATGGGGGTGGGCTTGGGGTAGGTGAGAAATGTGGGAATGAAAGACATCCTTAAATCTGCTCCACCATCCCTGGCTCCAGGATCTTCCAGGAGAAGCCAGGTCTTAGGAGGGTTGTTAGAGAGAGA
The DNA here is from genome assembly GCA_013398815.1 of Ibidorhyncha struthersii. NCBI lineage: Eukaryota > Metazoa > Chordata > Aves > Charadriiformes > Charadriidae > Ibidorhyncha > Ibidorhyncha struthersii. Next base: position 88,023 of record VZSZ01011415.1, on the reverse strand, counting down.
GTGGCCAGCCATGCCCATCACAAAATCAAACTCCGTACCCCTTTAGGAGGGCAAAAGAGGGGAGGGATGGATGATTCCTAAAAAAAGCACTACTATAGCTTTACACCCAAAGGGAATCCAAAACAAGTTCTCCCACATTTGAAGTTCATATTTCAAATGTGGAAGGGGAGAACACAAAGCACTCACATACTGCTTCGGTGCAGTAAACCTTGCAAGAACAAAGGCATACAGTTGCTGCATGACAAAACAGTGACGTAGACCCCCCAAAAAAGAAAAAAACCCAAACCAACCACAAGCAGTGCTGTAGTTTTTCGTCCCCCACAGTGCTGCTACAGCCTCCCTGGAGCACTTGAAGAGCAGAAAAGGAAACTGAAAACCTCCCCCAAGTCCCAAGCAAATCCCCATCAGACAGGACAGAACCACCAGGTGCAGGTGGAAGATCTGATGGGATGGGCAATAACCTGAGGAATGAACAAATTTAGGCCAAGACACAAGCAGACACAACAGATAAAACCAAAAAAAACCAACCAGTCCCACACTCTGGACAGTCCAGCTCAGTCTGTGAAGATGCAAGCTCACCTTTTAATCTTGGTCAGGTCTTCTCTTGAGCAAAATCCCACTACGGTAAGGTCTCTGGTCCATGATGCATTGGAGAACCCATCCATCTTGGTATCAGTTTTAACCGTGCTGCCCTTTGGTACCAGCCCATGTACCACGTTGGGTGCAAGTCCAGGAAAAGAGACATCTCCAAACTGCTGCTTCTCCACTGCTTATCTATAGCTATCATATCCCTCTCTTTACGTCTCTTTTTGAGGGAAACTCCCCACATTTTTCCACCTCTTCATAGCTTTACTCATTTCTGAATATTCCTAATTTCTCTGTGTCTTTTATAAGGTGGGAAAAGCATAAGCTGTCTTGCTCCATGGTGCCTTTATGGGTCTTAAAATCTTACATTTCTTTATTCACCCCAGGGCACATTATTAACGTTATCCCCATCAACGAACATTCACTGAATCTTATGTGCTATTCTCTATGTACCCACCCACAGCTCTCTTGACCTTATGTAGTTTTTCTGCAGCCATCGATATCGCTAACCGTATAGCCAACCCACTGAGACACACTGCTCCTGGTAGGGACCCTTCTGGCATGTGGCTAATTGGCAGGCTGCTCAGGTGAAACACCATCACCTTTTGCTTCCCTCTCCAACCCACCTCTCCACTTTCTGTACCAGGGCAATATTTTGTCTTCTCCTTGGGCCTACCCAATTCCCCATTTCTTCTCGTGATGCACTTGGGCCAAGACCTTTAAAAATGTAAATAAATGCCAATCAGTTGCCCATTGTTCAGTGCTTTAAACAACTTGTCCAGAGATGCCTAATACAGAGCCATGATTTTCCTTCAAAGAAGTGATAAGGCCATACCATATCATGACCTTAAAGATGTTTTATTATTCTTATTTTAAATGATCATTTCAACCAATTTAGCAGATACAGATGTAACCGTTACTGGCCTAATTCCTTGGATCTCCTCCAGAGACTCTTAAAGCCTAGGTGCAACATTTACTACTCTCTCTTCCTCGGGGAGAATAACTGTTTTTAATGAAAGCTTGCATATTTTTGCTGGGAGATCTGTCATTCAGTTCATAAGCACTTTCAGAACTCTTAGATATACACCATTATGGTCCCGCTGACTTATTGCTTTTTAATTTATCAATTTGCACCATTACTGGCTCTTCTGACATCCCAGGTCTCGGATAATACTTCATCTTTATTACTGGCAAAGAGTGACAGTATCTCATCATTAATACAAGGAGCAAGTGGGGCCAGGGCAGGTGTATCTCAAGAACACGGCAATGAAGACTCAAGCAAAGAAGCAAGCTGCGACAAACAAGTTTTCTTGTCTTTATTAGAAAGAGACCTATACAATATAGCAGCCTCTCTCTGCAGTACTTTACAACTTTTTTCTTTTTTTTTTTCCTTTTATTTTTCAGAATACTGTACAGCTGACACAAAAATCTCAATGCGGAGAGAGAGGAAAGGGAAACATAATACAAACTGGCATACTTAATCAAACCAAAATCATATGAAACAACAAGGAAAGTGAAATGTTTGTCAATCGGTTTAATTACAGTACAAACAACATAAATAAAGCATCATCGAATCATTGTAAAACAAACTTGCTGAATGAGGTAATATAAAAACAACAACAAAAGACATTTTTTTTAATAATTTCCACACTGTCTTGTCATCATTTATACATTACTATTTACAGAAACAGACAACCCCTCCCACCCCCAAACTTGCTATAAAGCCTGCCATGTGCTAGGTATCTTCTGCCTCTACCCCAAACACAGGTCTCAGGTGTCCCTACTCACCTGGGCTCCCTTTCTCCCCATCCCAATCAGAAAGACAAACATCACAAAGCAGAAAACCTGAAAGACTTGGGGGCTAAACGCAGCTGAACGTAAAATCTAGCCTTTGCAGGCCATCACAGGGTATTAAGGAATAAAAGAAAGCAACAGTGTACCCATCTGCTTCCCAAGTGGTGCCGATGGTGCTTCCCAAAACAGAGTTGCTGGCTAGATTGAACCTCAAATCACAACCTTTCTGAAACCAGGGGCCAACTTGGACTTCAGAGAGGTCAGGATACAGCCCATCTGCACCCAACTCTGCCGCCCCAAAGCTGTTTTGCCTTGGACTCAGCAAAGCATTTGGTATATGCTCAGATCCCATTGAAGTCGAGAGGTTCAAGGCAGCAGGCTGCAGAATCAGGCCCCCAGCAATCCCAAACTAGAGTCCAAAGGCAATTGTCACACAAAACAAGTCCCTGGTGTTTTAAAAGACACTCCTCTCCCAAATTCCCCTTCAGTTTGTGCACCCACCTATGCAAGCCATCTACAAGTGAAAGATGCTCCTGACATTAAAATAGTAGAAGAGAGCTGGACCGAATGTATGCAGTCCCCTGGAAACTTTGCATTTCCATGGAGCAAAGCGCTGTGCTTTCAGAGGATGGGTACATCCTATTTTCCCCGTGCACTGGCAAAATAAGCTCCATAGATTCAACATGTCTTGAATCTCTGGATACATCGGAAAAAATGCTTGGAGGGGTTTTTGACAGCATTTCAAAGAAATTACTTTGTCACAGGTGCAAGAAGGGGAAATAAAAGATCCTCCCATCATCTCTGCGCATCCATCCATGTTTCCTACCATACTTGCCTAGCTCCAGCAAACATCCTTCTTGCTCTGTCCCTATTGATTTCCCCTGATAGGACTATAAACTGAAAGCAAGGGTAGAAACGGTGTGAGCACCACTTGGTCAAGTCTTCCTGAACTACTCGGTACACATAAAGCCTTAGCACACTTTAGCTGAGGTTTGTGGCTCCTTCATTGCAAAATCTTGGGGCAGAGTTTAATGGCCAACAACACACGGAGGGAGGAATGAGGAGCTACTCTTGGGGAAAGAGCCACCTGGAGAACGCTTTTCAGAAACATTTCACCACTGTCATCCCCAGCAGTCCCACAAACAGCATCAGGACCCGAAGCACTGCTGAATCAGCTGCAGGAGGGCAGCCATTGGTCCCACACTTAAATTCAGCCAGTAAGCTGAGTTTCAAGCAAATTTATATAAAAGAAAGGGTCTCTGAGCAGCAAGTCCTCTGTCCTTTTCACCTTTGGCACCTCCTTCCTCAGTGTTTCCCATGGTAACACCCCCAGGGCCGGTGAGCTGGGATTTCTTCTCTCAAGCAAGGGGCTACTTCAGTCCCAGTGGACAAGCTAAAGGTTTTCTGAAGTTGAGTGCTGCTGTCTGAAGGAGCTGGATTTTTTTGAATACCTCTGAGGCAGGTATCTCTGTGAGTGCTGAGCATCTGACAGCTCGCAAGAGCTGCAGTAAGCCTGCACATTATATTCCTGCATCATCCCTCCATCCCCTGAGCAGGTGTCCCCCATCCTGCCCCTGCCTCCTGCACTCTTGGAAATGGCTGGTCTTACTCAAGTGGAAACTTGCCCATTTAGAAACATCTAACTGAACACCTGGCTCTAGCTATTGATTTTGATTAATGTGTAAATGTGCACATGTACATTTCCACAATTGCTAATAGCAGTATGTAGAGCATATATGCATATATAAGCACACATATGCACACCAAATGCCAAGCACATGTAGCTAGCGACCTCCATGTGATATGCTGCCTTTTCTTTGGGACTCAAACCACGTTGACTGCACTTCATCCACCAATTCAACTCAACTCAACCCCCAGTTTTGGAACTAGTTGCCAAATAACAACCCACCTTCAGCACCAAAACCCTTCCTTGGTCCTGCATGAGCTTGGGGTTTGCCTTCAGCACAGATCAGACCCTATCAAGTTGACTGCTGTGAAGGGTTTTACCCCCTGTACCTTGTCATTCAAGAGGACCATGAAAGCATTTTCAGCTGCTTCAGTTCTCAGAAACAAAATCCCACCATTTGGTTCTGGAAAACAGGGCATACACAAAAGAGCTCATGGTNCTCTGAAGCACTGCAAAATAGTCAATCCTTAGTACTGCTAGCTGGACACACATCCAGAAAGTTCATGGCCAAGAGAAAGCTGAAGCTCTGCCTCTCAACAGAACTGACCACTACTGCTTGAGTATGCCACAGGGATTTGGGAGACATGCGGACATACACAGATGAGAGGCTAAAACTGCTGAAATGCACAAAAACATTTTTATTTCATCCGCCCACAAGCTAAAGTCCCCCTGAACATTCAGGGAATGATAGTAAATAATGGGAATTAATTCACCCACATATTGCTGTCACCTGAAATGAAACACAGGGGCCAAGATGACCAGAAGCATGCCTAGTGATTTGGGGCTTAAGATGGCTCTGAAAAAAACCAAACCAAACAAACCCAATCTCTTTATTTTCAGAAATCATGCAATTCTCCTCTTAAAACATGAACTATTTATAGGTCCTGAAAATCTTGGCCAAAACCCTTCGAACCTCCCTTTAAACCGTGAGACAGATTCAGTCAACTCAAGGTAAACTGTTGTGAGATGAGACTACCCAATATTTACTTTAAAAACCGCCCATGCTAAACAACAAAACAAAACCTAGAATGTTGTAATACAACAAATCCACCTACCTACAGCTTTGGATATTTTCCTCTATTACCTCTATATTTTTTATTCTCTAATAAAATCATTCAAACCAACCTTCTTTTTGTAGCTTAGAATTTAAGAAGTCAAAACTCATTGCAGAATCTTTTAATTTGGGGTAGTTTAGTGTTTTTCTACCTTGAAAAGAAGTTTAATCTGGAGGTTTGGGTTTTCTCCTGCCATGCAGCAAGCACAAAAACATCCCAAAACGTTTTTCTACACAATAAATTTTACCCACAAATCACCAAGAATGGAAGGAGATGTTGAACTGAGGATCCAAGACTAACAGCCAGAGATCCCATGTACGCATCACTGTAGCAGCCACCAGAGGGGAAACGAAGATGCTTGACAATGAGATGGGAATGGGCAAGTTGTCTCCTACCCAGCCAAGCTGCCCCAAGTTTGGTCCCCAATGCTGTCCTTCTCTACCTTGAGTCCCCTCCAGCCACAATGACCATTTGTTCCCTGTTAAGGTGCAAATGCGGCTCCCCGAGACATTTGGAAAGGGCCCCTTTGGGACCCCCTTGTGAAATCTGTGCTTGTCTCCACTATTACTACTTTATACTAGAAACTACAAATTACTTCATTTTGCCCGATCTCCATACAAATATAAAAGATGAAGCTATCCAAACCCCGTACAATCTAATTATTCTACATTACAGTGCCAGAGATCATTTCTAAGCCCGTATCTGCATTCCCAACTCTATTCTTCTCCCTACGTTACTCATCTTCCTCTGGCCAGGGGCAATCTCCAAGTGCAGCTAAAACTTTTTTCCACTAACACACATAATTTAAGGAAATGGGTAAAAGACGGCAAATTAAACAATATTAATGTTTACACAGTTGTTATTGGCTATGCCCAAATGCTTAAAAATCTTCTCTACCTTCGTGGAACTCACCTGGCTTTCTGAGCAGCACACAGTCCAGAATATAACAAGATTCTCCAAAAATAGCTTTTTTGCTGCTCCCTTTTAGCTATGAAATCAGAAATCTGGTAATGGAAGCCCTTGGCCAAATCTCTGCACTGGCAGGACCTTGAATTTTCCCAAGGTTAGACCTTAGTTCTTCATAAACAGCGAGGAGAAGTAAACCCTCCTCAACCGCTGGAATATCAAGGTTCAGATGCCGGATATGACACATCCAACGCACCTCCACCATTCAACAGCAATTAGCTTAAAATAAGCAGAAGGAAAGTGCTGATGTTAATAGCAAAGGCTGACTTGCCTCTAGTGTTTTAGTCATCATGGATAAAGTGCAGAGGTAGGGGGATTTAAAGGTATCTGGGATGATGAAAAGGGTTAAACGGGGGATGCAAAGAAAACCACAGCTGCAGACTCCATTTTTGGATAAAAAAGCTTTAGCTCACATGTTTCTGCTGGGATTTCTTACTGACTGGATCTCAATTTGTTTTTAATTTGCTCATAACATGCTCAAAGGGCATAAACAGCCTGGCAAGTGGGTTCTATAAAAGCAACGAGAGGGGCTAAACACAAGATGACGAACAGAAAATGGATGGGTTAACAGAGTGAAAGCAAGGGGAATGCTTCCTGCAGGTTCTCCAAGTGTCAGTATATATTGCTTGTTTCCGCACCTGGACGGCTTCAAGAACATCCTTTGCAAAGTGCAAACACATCCCCTGAAAAGCATGCAGAGCCTGGAGACCTCGGCTCACAAAGCCAAGCCCCGCTGGGCTCCAACCATGAAGAGCTTCCTCCATTCTTGCTCTCAGCTGTGGTGGGAAGGAGTTTCTCCTGCTCTGCTTCACTATGCATGAAGGGGATGGAGTCTATGCTGGCCTGACTTCCTCACTAGGTGGCCTGTCCCTAGCTCAGGAGGTGCCACGCAACTTCTCACAGCCACCCAACCAAACCCATTTGAAAAGGGGATGCTGTTGGACCCTTAGGGTCTGTTCTCCTGTGGCTGGAGCATCACTCACCGTGGTGCCAGAGAAGGTCTCTCCTGACTTTGAGAGATGGCGCTGGGTGATCTCCTGTCTTTCAAAGGGATCACTGTTATATGCACGACCTGGTATCCTCCCCACACACCCCCAAACGTCTGGGGGAAGTCATCATATAGTCTACGCCACTTCAACATAGGTACTGCCAATGCTTACACCTCCAAGGGAAAAAACCCCTATGTTTGTCAAAAGCAACTGTGTTACTGCCTAATTAAAGTATGAGGCTATTAGTTGGCAAGCCTGGATATATAATTTTTCCTATAATACAGTGGAATTTCCTCTCCTTAAAATATTCTGTGTTTTTTTAATGTTCGCCTTCAGAAAATATTTATGAAAGGAGTGTATAATTCTTCTACCCGAAATCTGCATGACAGCCTGGTTGCCCCTGTTTCTCAAGCATCCCACTCAGCTTTATAAGAGGAAGGTAGCCCAAAGAGAGCATTAAATTAAGTAGAGAAAATATTTTCAATTAGGAGAAAAACCAGCTTGGAAATGGAACATGCATTGAGAACTTAATGGTGGCAAATGTGCCTACTGTGTATTTGAAACAGTGAACTTGGGTTTGGGATAAAAATGCCCTTGATGGTCCCAGGGGAACTGCAGGCAGCTATAGCACCTCTGGGACCACAAGCCACAATTCCTGAATCCCTGCTGTGTCCCCCCGGTAGCCGTGTAAAGCTTGTGAGCACCAAGACACAGTGGGCTTCACAGCATCCCCTTCAGCTGCACATTAGATAGGTTGTCCCGTCACTGAAGGACCACCTGTCAGTACCAAAGATCAGGGAGCTGCATGGGAATGATGGAGAAATAGCAATTATAACAGACACCCTTCCCTCAATCAAAAAAAAAAAAAAATTATCCCAGTATGAAGAGAATCAGCTGTAGCCTTACTCTGATGCAGCCAGCCTAGGCTGGTTGAAGAAAGATTCCCCCCCCGCCCCCCAATAGTCAAAGTACTATACAGTAACAAAGTACAAAATAAGAACACCACTGAATAGGAAAAGCTGGTCAATATTCTTGTGCTTCCACCTTGAGGCTCACTTTTCTTCTACAGTTTGACGACTTCGCATCAAATCTGTAATTTTCTGATCTTTTTTCCTTAAGATAATCACACTACCTTTTTTCCTTCATATTTTGTCTACATAGAGTTTATTCAGCAATTGCTATGCTCCTGCCATTTGTATGCCAAATGAAATCCAGAGCCCCAAGGAAGAGCACCACTGAAGGCTTGGGAAATACATGTGAATAGGTAGATTTGCAAATTACTATGCTGTGTGCACCTCACTGCCTTCACATAATTGCTCCTTTGCCATCGAATTCAGTTGAGTTTTCAACTTTCTCTGTGATATACCCTTCCCCCATCTTCACATTGCCATATGCCGCTTAAAAAAAATCACTTTTCTGCCTGCCAAAAACCATACAGCCTGCTTCCCTGTGCCAGAATCTTACTTTGTTGAAGACAGGAGAAGCTGGGATCTGCCCAGTAATACCAAAATAATCAAATCAAGTATTAAAACTTGGAATTCAAATGAACTGTCCAGGCTACTTTCACAAGCCATTTTTCTTCCAGAATGCAGCCAAGTTGGGAGTCAAGCGCAGCCATGCCCTGCCCGCCACAGTGAAGGCTATCAATTCTGAACTTAATCAAATCTGATCTTCCCACAGCCAGGCTAGGGCTTTTTGTCTTGGCTTGTGAAAGCTTTGTGACTTCTGGAGTAAAATATATTTACAGCGCTGAGAAACAGCCTCTTTTTCCTTTCTAAAAGGTCTTGCACGCTTTTTTTTTCTATGCCAAATGTGCCATAATCTCCTTCTGATATGTTCCTCAAAGGCTTGCGATGGAAATAGAGTTCACTGCTGGGAATATTTTCAATGTACAATGATCTGTAACCCACAGATCCTAACTAGGTGCACATTATTTAGTTCACATCCATTACAGTTTATAAATTAACAGAGATGTCATTTTCTGTACAAAAAAGTTATCAATGCATATTTATGTGTTTTTTTTATTCAAATAGATTTTACATACATATAATCTAGAGACACAATACAAAAATCTGTATAAGTTAGGCAATGCATCACAGGAGTGACCAAAAACTCAACACATTTACCTTGGCAAAATGACAGAACCTATTTTTGCTGGCTGAAAAAATATTAGCCTTTAATGCGTTTATTAATTTCACTAAACGTACTTGAAATGTTTTTCCTTAGCGGTATTCATTATTCCTTTTTGTGTTTCATAGTTACTCTTATTTATTTTTTCCATTTTGTTTTTACACCAAGGAGACTGCAGTCAAATAACACTCAGCAACTCATTTCCTCTCTTTGGACTGAAAAATTAAACAGATACTAAATTATGACAGTGAATTTAGAAAGGAGGGCTCCAAGGGGTTGAAAGAACATGTCTGAGATAATATGATGCTTCTAAGAATATTGCAATCACATCCAAGCAATCACCGAAGCGTGCCATGTAACTACCTCCTCAGCTAATATGCTTTTTTCTCCGTGATGACTAATCATGTTCTATTAAACAGCGGTAATGCTGGAAGAACTCAACTATACAAGTGTAATGAAGCCAGTATTCTCCCCGGACAGATTAGCTACAACTGATTTGACACATACCATCATAGGAGCTTCAAACCTGACAAACTCTGTGCTTGCTTCTGATTTATGCCGTCAAGCTCTTCAGAGAAGAGAATGAAATCCAGGCGTTGCGTTTGGTAGAGGTGAAATGTACTGATGTGCTTAACTGTCAGTTACGGAAAGTCACCATCTCTCCTTCCTTCTTCTCTCGCTCGCCTCTCCCTCTGCCCCTTCCCTCCACACTTGGGGAGCCTGTGTCCCCTCCTGGGGATGACTGCTCTCCCATGGTCCTGGTGCCAAGCACGGCATATCCTGCTCAACCCATGTGCTCTCGCCCGCTTGTTTCCATCATTCGAGAGCTGTCACTGAAACAACTGCTTTCCCTGCAGCCCCTTTTGCTCCTTCTCATCCCCTTGTGCCGTTTCCGCATGGGACAGGGATGTACCAAAAGGAAAAGGGAAAAGGAGAGTTACCAGACTCACAGAGCAGAGCTGTGATGGGGATGGAGGAATATGAGGCTGCGGATGTAATTCAGGTCAGCGAATACATGACTGAGCTCCTCAGATGATGGTGGGCATCCTTCCGCTGCTGTTGTTCCGATTATTGTTCTTCCTGGACAAGTTTGGAGTGGCCATGAGGACAAAGCGCTCATCGGGGCAGCCGTACTGGAGGAGAACGTCAATGCACTCCTGGCTGGAGGCCTGCCGGGCATAGGCCAATGCTGTGTTTCCATGGGCATCGCGTGCCATCACATCGACGCCATACTACAAAAAGAAGAGATGTGTTGTTGGAAGCTGTGGTGCCAACAGAGCATTAACACGGAGGGAGTGGACCCGGTACAGATTGTTTTGAATATAACTGAGGATGGGGAGAGGGAGAAGAGAGCAGGCAGGATACCAGCCTGACAATGTGAGCAGCACCGAGTCACATAAGGTTTCTACAGGGAGAGGCTCATGTGTTGAACAAAATTTGCCATGGTGAGGTTTCAAACAGGTGCTAGGGAAATCTGTCCTTCCTCATTTCCTACGGTCTCCTTTACTTTCCATCAAGGAGCAGCAGACAGGCGTAAATATACTTTTTTATACTTTTTTTATACTTTTTTATTACATTGCTGTCTTTTGAGAACACACAATGAGGAACATCGAGACTTGGGACCCCAGCAAAAGCTTTGTGGAACCTGCAGGTAGGAGGTTGGGGACATCCTGCTGAAGGATACAGCCAAGTGAAAGCCAACCCAGCCAGCCCCCTTGCCCGGACACCAAGTACTTACCCAAATCAAGAGTTGCACTAATACCACATTTCCTTTCCTGCACGCCAAGTGGAGGGCAGTTCGCCCATCACCGTCTCCGCAGGTCTCGTTCACCTCTTCCCGGGTCCCGTGGGCAAGGAGCAGGATGACTGTCCGCAAGTCCTCCTCGGCTGTAGCCCTCAGGAGATGCTGGCCCAGAGAAAGCTCCAGGCACTGCAGTGGGGCAAGGAAGAGCTTCTGCTCATATTTTGCACGTATCCAGCGCTCTTTTTCTTCCCTAGAGAAGCCAAAGGAGATATGTCACACTAATCTGGTTTCACTGCCTCTAAACGGTGGCAGTTCAGCTATAGGTATGCTAGCAAACAGCAGTTAGCAAAAAAGAAAATTATTCCATGTTCAAATTTTTGGCAAGAAAGCCCCCATAGAATCAGTTCATACAAACCTTATCTTTGCAGTGATATTTGTGTCACCCATCTCATCATTACCAAGTTGTATTACTGCAAGTCTGAGATCCCCCTAGGCGGATGCCATGAGCATGGGGTCATAAGATCACAACAGCCAGGAGGTCTTAAAAACCCCTGGACTTCCCTGAGGGCTGGCAAGAGGTCAGTGCAAGAGCCCTCGCCATCACAAAGACCAAAGACAAATCAGGCAGTTCCATATTAGAGTTAAGGTGGGCTGCAAAATAAGTTCCAGAAAATGCACCAAATTTCTGTATCTAAGACCAGAAGCAGCCAAGCACCTGGGCTTGCATTTTCAGATGGGAGAGCAAGTCCTGAAAGACACAGCCTTGCTTGCAGGGGTGCTTTTTCCTTCTCTAAGTGGAGTTATGTTTCCAATGCAAAAGGCGTATAGATGGTTCCTCTGTTTGTTTTTCCAAAATGCAAACCACCAACACAATACTTTGACGTATCAGGAGGAAATGGTGCTTCAAAGAACTATCAAAAGCTTTCTGGATGCTATTAGGTTACAGGATAACAAGGACTACAAACAAGCCTCTCAACTCTCCATTAAAAAAATTACCATACAATTATATGATTTAAGAGATCTAGCCTTAGACAAAGTCCCATTTAGAGGTACCTCAGGTAATCTGTCCAGCCTATGAAAACCATATACATCACCTAAGACAGGCAACTTGTTACTGGTGACAGATTTTCTCCTCTGGAGTACAAAAGGCAAAGCTCTGTTTACGCCTTTCAGCCATGTTTACACTACTCCCAGTAATCTAGTGTCAGGTTAGCCCTAATCTCTTTTTAAATACTTATGTAAACAGATCCTTCCAACAGCAAATCTGGATTAGTTTTGCATCATTTCCTGGTACATGCGGAGTGACCTTGCTTTGACCTCCCCAGATGCTTTCAGGCACAGCTTCCCAAAGCATCCGCTTCCCTATCCCACCACAATTTACCTTACAAACAGGTCCACCGGGGCTTTTTTCAGAGAAAAAGTGCAAACAGAAAATTAGCATAAAGAGTGCTTCGTTTAAATCAAACCTTTGAATGACTCCTGCAAGCTAAAAGACACACCAAAACCCCCCATATTTGGGGAGATGCAAATTAACCTTTGATGGCAGGATCTGATAAACAGAGTATTATTTCATGTATTCCAGATGGAGAGGAGGAAGAAAAGGACTTCTGTTACTACTGCATCTTTAATTCATGTTTTTTGTATTTGTGTTTTTTTAAGGTAAAAAACCAAACCAGAACCAGTGCCAGGAGGAGGATAAAGTAACATACATGCAATTATTTACAATAAAACTGTTGCAACACTGCAACAGTTCTAGTTCCAGTATCCATCTAGAGTATCTTCATGAAAGTTTAGCAAACACTTCATGTTTTTTGAACACGTATAGAGGTATTGAGAGTATAACCAATATATCCGCTATGTGTTTAAAACATGCCAGACTGAAAAATGAAGTGATTCAACCTGCACTGTTTTACAACAGTGGCGCACATCGGGGTTTAGGGAATTTATATTTCATACGCCCATACGTCCTAAAGGCAAAACATACCTCAGACACATAACTAATAAATTTTTTTTAGCCTAGTCAAGAGTCTGCAAATGAATTCCCCCTCTCCCCCAGACCATCTTTTGAGCAACAGTAGCTTTTGGCTCCCATCAGAGCATCGGTTGCCGCGCTCACCATCACTTGAACACAAGTCCCTTTCTGTTTAGAAATCAAGCTGTTTTACACAAGTCTCCCTCCACTCCTAATTCATCTTAAACATTAATAATAATGCAATGGTATGTAGCAAAACAGAGACAGTAAATGCCAGGTTCAAGCGCAGGCTTTCAGAGCTTTAGGCTGCTGGTTTACAAATTCATTGGCATGATTTTCACATTTGCTGTGTGTTGCACAGGACCAGCACAAAGACATGTCAGATTGGGCAAGGCTGCAAGAGAGCGGGACAGACCTGACCCAGTCCTGCTCAGGTTTATCCTACTGTCTCAAAAAGCTGGGAAAAGAACAGAAAACCCCTTTAAAAATAAATCTAACAAGAAGGGGAACATGCCGCCAATTACATTAGTGATGGAGAGGATGCAAATGGTCCTTCCTTAAAGCGCTCCCTTGCAACACCATCAAGTAACCTGTAAATGCTCTGCATTAATGCTGACTGTATGCTCTGGTCAGGATTCATCCCTTCACCAGAGGAAATCTGCTGCAGAGCCGGGCAGCAGCTAAGGAGATGTGTCCCTCAGAAGATGCTCACTGGCACGGCTGGCCAGAGCAGGACACTGCAGCCAGCAGCACGCTGTGCCACTGGGCTACGCTCCCCTAAAAGTTCAACCTTCACACGTGGTTATTTTACCTCACATGTTTCCCTTTTCAGAAAGCTTGACTAATTTTTCTTCACCACTCAGGGCACAAAAGACTTAATTCATTAAGGCCCAATTCTACCTTTGGACTCCCATTAACGGTTGTGGTAGGAACACAGCCAACACTATGAACAAAAATACAGGTGTTTTAAAAGCCTCAGACATTTGGGGGCAGCATGTCACTGACATAGGCTATTGAATGAGATTTAGATCTTATCCAGCTGTACAAACTGGGCACAAGAAAGATACGCATTTTCTGGTAGAAAACAAAACTTTATCATAGATGTAGGAAGAAAAGCATGGTCACCCATGTCTCATGGACAGACAAAATGCAGAGGGATTGGTTTCGAATGCGTATCTAGAAAGCCAGCGTCCATGGACACCCTCCCTCCATCTCTGGCACAAACCACTTCATTTTAAACAGGAAGTCCTGTGAGCTCTGCTCCTCACATTCATCTTAGAAATCCCGACAACAAGACATAAATACTGTAATTGTTGCTCTGATGCCCCAATTTCACTTCTGGGATCCACAGCTTGTCTTGGTTGAGGTTTCATTTCCCCCAAGGAAGGCCAGTCCAAGAGCAGAGTTGTCAGCAGTAGATCACTTAACCTCATTGCAGTTCCCTGGAGGACCACTGTTCACATCCCCTGTTAGCTAATGAGCTAAAAAATGAATTATTGGAGCGGTCAGCAATAAGCAGGAAGAGGAGGCACAGTGTTTCATTTCAGCCAGTGCTGACATACCTTTAAATAAATCAACTGCATAAGAGTATGAGGAAATGTGAGGGAGAGCAACTAATCAGGAGAAAGACACCAAACCAATCCCTACAAATAAAGGAAATGTACATCAGCTAGTAAATATTTCCCATGTTTTCTTCCTTTAGCTGTAATCGTGGTAGCTTCCACTCTAAATGACCCCCTCAACACCAGAGACTTTCAGTTGTAGTTGTGAAAGCCAAAACAAGACTCTTTTACTGAACTTCTAAAATCCAGCCGAGTCCTTTCTTAGGACCAGATTAAAGCAAGTGTGCTGGAGAAGCAACATCATCATGCGCTCAGATGGTCCCTACAATACCTAACACTGGAGAATGTGTGAGCTGCCTCTTCCTCATATGTCCTAAAATGACTTCTCTGTTCTTCAGTGATCATGCCAGCTGCTATTTTTTCAATGCACATGCATAAAGAATTAATAGATTATAAAATCCTAAGTAAACTTAGAGAAAGAAAAAAATATAGTTATAAGATCAGGCCTTCTTTGAGCCTTTTATCTCTGAAGCTGTGCAGTCAAACCCAGACTGCTGATACAAACTTCAAACCTCACTGGTTATACAAGGGCCAAATATAACAGAGTAAGACTGCAAAATACTCTGTGGTACCAGGAGAGGAATGAGCCACTAAGCCTTGGCCGAAAAATACCACCAAGCTCTTTGGCCTTGCAGGAGTCTCCATCACTAGTGAACTCTAAGTACACACACAGTGGTGTGAATAATGAAATCTCTGCCACAGCAGCGATACCGTACACAGGTAAAGGGTTATTAGAAACAGATGAAAATTTCAGTTCTCAGTTTATTTTGATCTAATTAGGTGCTTGCTTCTCAAGATAATGTCCAATTATTTAAATTACTCTGCCAGCCACATCACATCATTATTATCTGGAAACATAAATACTGGGCACTGTAAGGGGGGAGGGCTAACTAGGTAGCATGACAGAATATAAAAAGCAGATTTGCTTAGAGCACAGCTTTGCTCCAGGAGCTACTCTGCATTCTCCACTTGTGGGTTTGCACCAGAGATGCTCATTTAGAAGCCCACATCCTACACAGTTCAGCCCCGTGTAGTGCATCGTGTAACTCTCCCACCTTCGTTAAACACGTGTGGTTTTACACCCAATAAATCCAAGCAGGAGCCTCATACCACTGATATCGACTCTCCATTCTATTCCTCCTCACTCCCATTCACCTCTGCCTTCAACTTCATTTGTCCCTGACATATGCTTGGTGGAGGGGCATGAAAGGTAAACACGAAAAGGATGTGCAGGGTGGAAATAAAAGCCATATTCATATGGCGACTCAGAATTGGTTGTGTAGGCAACTGCATGCGGAGGGAGAGCCGGAGAACTTGCCACCAAAATTCAACAGCTCCAATGCAAGAGCTGCCTTGTTCTTACAAAAGTGATAACAAGGATAACAGAAATGCTGTGTCACTTGCTTGTTCTCTAAAATGACTCACTGTTTGTTAAAAGGTGCGATGAAATTTTGAAAGGTTGTATTAAAAATGCAACGTATAGCAGGTATTGGCCACAGCAGAGCATTGATTTCCCACAATCAGAAATACTGAGCAGGCTTGGTGCAGGCATTTTGAAGTGAAGTTTTATTCTCCACACTTCTGACAACACTAAAAAGCTCTTGAAATTTCTTATCTTTTCTTCTCTCTTGCTAAAGAAAATAGTTCTCTAACTGAGAAGGCCTCTAAATGGTCTCTCTAGCATTGCCATGCATGTGCCGTGCCCATGCGTTGCCATTTCTGGTTGCTCACTGAAGTACAACCATTTAATGCAGTAGTAACATGGCCAGCTCAGCAAGAGCACTGCCAAATTTTCTCTCCTGTTGGCCAGCTGACAAGATTAATGTGTCTCTTCCAAGAAAATTAAGTAAATCTAACCCCCGTACCTCCCAAACTCCTGCAGAGTCCCAGAATGTGTCACTAGCTTCGTGGTTCAGCATTCAAGAAGCATGCATCACCTAACGACCAGTGCTAGGCAGCCGGTTGTGCCGAGGCTTGCCGTTTAAACAAACCCCTTTGCAATGACCCAGCATGCATCTGATAAACCACATCGCTTTGGACAGAGTCGGTGATGCAATGTTGGGATAGGTAAAAGAGAAATGTCGGGGTGGGGGGAGACAGGATTGAAATGTTGGGAAAGGTTCATGATGTTTTTAATTGCAACTAGCAAAGCAGGGAGAAGAAGAGAAGGCAAGAAGAAAGAGCTAGCAGCAAGGAATTTCCAAAGTATCTTCCTGACCCAAGGAAAGCAGGAACTGGGAGGAGAGGCATGGAAGAGGAGCTGGGAACAATATGCTGAGAAAACACAGCGACTTCCTCTCTCTGCAGGAGAAGACCCCACTCTATTGCAAAGTAAGTGCTTAGCAGTTGACTGCTTCCTAGCATGCATGCCTTCTCTCCTCAGCTGCGTTGCTAAGGGGGAAGGCGCAGAAGCCCACCGGGGATATATAGGTCCCTGGCAAACAAGAGGGCTCCAGACAGCAAACAAAGACCGATAGGCATTTATTCCTTAATTACGAAAAGCTTTTAAGAAACAGGCCACTGTAAATCCCGCCTGCCGAGGAAAAGGAGGCAAAGGACCAAGATTTATGTGTGCTGGGGCAAAGAGGAAATAAATATCTCTCTGGCTCCTGATCAATATTATGAGTGTTTTGCCAACCTACAGGGTGTTTTATGAGCTGTAAGGACAGAAAGGGATCATTAATAATTAAATAAAGTCAACCTATTAAGCTTATTACTTCTTAGAAGTTAAACATCCCTGACGGACGAAGAGCAGCCCTATAGGAAAGCTGCAGATAAGCCAACTCGTGTCTTGTCTTGGACTCTGGACCAGGGCTTTCCAGGTGAGCAGTGCAGTAACCCAGCTTGGAAATTATTTAATTACCGTCTTTGCCGGGGAAGTTATCTGGCTGAGGACAGAGTTCAACCTGCTGTCAAACCTGCAAAGTTTTGTCCACCAGCCAGGAGGGGCAGAGAGACAACCCAGTGCTGTAGAAACATTCCAAATTCAAGTTACTTCTCCTACCACCAGATCTATTCAAACAACCAAATCATCAGCCCCAAAAGACACAAATAAAGGCTGTTTCTCATCAGAAGCATTCCCAAAGCACCTTGCACTGTCAGGGAGCTGTTTTCTGAAGCCCACAGGTCAGGATCTTCTCTACCATTAGCTCTACTACTACATTTTTCAGTTTTCCTTTTACAGCTGTGTGTTTGAGGGGAAAAAAAAAACGCCCTACTGTGCATGACGGACAGAGACTGCTCATACGTGCAAAGCTGAAAGTGCTTCTCAAATTAATCATGTCTTGCATGACACTTACCGGTATAATCATAATTTGGATTCAGCGGAGCTTCTCCACTTTCTTTGCCCTTTCTTTTGACAGTATCCCCCTACGTAGGGCTCCAAAATAGCTGTTATTTCTGCACTTCTAGGTTAGCCTTCCAGTCATGCCACAGAGTAACCAGCAGCTCTCCCTTATGTGTTAAGACATCTGCAGGATTTATTACTGCACAACATTAATTACCAGCCTGGCCAAGACATCAAGGTTTACGAATTTCAGGCTTTTTAGATAAATATCCTGCAATTGTGGGCTCTGATATATCACATAAAATTGCAGCAAAATTATGTTTTGATTGCGCAACACTCAATCTAATAATTTTTAAGGTATACTTGATAAGATATATCACAGCTGACGTTTACTCTGTATAAAGTTAAGCAAAAGCTACGTGACATACAATGGTAGGGAATACTGCAGATACGAAGAAAAGGCTTATTAAGTTGAGAATAAAGATCCTAAGTGTGACAACTATAATCCCTGCAAGCTGGTTAAGTCTTTCCTCAACACGAATCCAAGCTCTTTTTGTTCTGTGCAACTATGTGAAATGAAAACAGTCCCTAGAGATTTAACAAAAAGCTTGAAGAATGCCACAAATTGTACTTTTCCACTAACCCCAAAAGCCCCAGATTTTTTTTTAAACAGCATTGCCAGCAACATTTAGGAGGGGAAAAAACCCAAGAATGGTGAACTCTAAGGACTCTAAACACTTAGCTTGGTGAAAACAATTAAAAGAGCGCTGGGATCAGCGGAGGAAGATGGGTTTCTGCTAAGATGTGCAAGGAGAGACCTTATGAGAATCTGGAATACAACAGCCATGAATGACCACTCCCTTCCACCCACCCTCTGCTGACCAAGAGAAAAACTACTGAATTCATGAGCCAATACCTTTTACCTCGATATTGATGTACAAGCATATAAACCCCCACAGAATATCTAAACCGAAACATATCACTGTGCTGGCTACCAAAAAAAAAAGGCTAATAAGTGAGTTATCACTGTGTGGTTGTAGATACAAACATGAACAGCTTCCATTTCTTGGGTGGCCAACCTCAACACTTGGCCATACTACAAATATTACCTAAAAAAAAAGCCAAAAGCTACTCTACAACTGTTGCATGAAAATGCTAAAGCCATGGAGTACACTTGCTTCTTGCTTGTTTGTGGTAATATATACACATATATATGCAGAGTATAGTAATTGCAAATATATATATAATGCATTTCATTATTCATGTGTAACCATACTTAACCTGATGCCTTAAGTGTATAAATCAAATTTCATTGTGCCAATACCGAAACACAGACTGAAATTTCAGTTTACAATTTGATATACAGTAACTCAGTTTAGAAGATTCCATTAATGTGCAATTTGTTAACATTAATTTTCTCCTGTAGGAAGGCTATACTTCATGCGGTATTATTTTATATATAGCTCAAGAAATCATTGCATACTTTCCCCCCTTTTTTTAGGAAAAAATACGAAAATGCCACTTGAAATCAATTTTCACACAAAACATAGAAGTAGTTTGGAACAGATAATGGAACTAAAAATAAACTATTAGGAAACATTTTGTGGAAATGAAGGTAGTCTGTTATCTTGGTTATTTATGTCTAAAAATCTGTCTATTTTTACCCCAAACCAGGTTTCTGCTTTCATATTCATATTAGAAGAAGCTCTTATACAGTACTCAGAGGAGGGGGGTGGAAGTGACATACAAATATTTCAATGCATAAATCTCAATAATCTGTGCCAGGTGAGAGACGGAGCGAGGTCGCCAAGTGAGGTTCCCACAGACCTTGAGTAATGTGCCATGTAACAGGGATGTACATCAGCGATGTGCTTTCCAGTGGCTCCTCCCGTGCCGCAACTATCACAGTGCATTAAGGATACCATAACAGTCACTGATGTGATCTGCTTTGGAACGTATCACATCATAAACAGATGAGAGAAGAGAAATGGAGCTTTTCCTCTGCTCATAATGCTGTAAAGTGGAGAAGTAGCATAACTATGAGTGCACCAATGCCTTATAAATAATGAGAGGGAGGGAAAAACCCTCCGAGGTCTACCCAAAGGGCTGACAAACTTACAGTGTAGAAATTAAAGAGATCTCAAGTGAGAGCTTGCTTAGCACACAAAGGTGGCTTCAATGATCCGAAATGGAAAAAATATGTTGTGGGCTGCAGAAGGGGAATGCAATCTTTACCCAAGGATCAGGAACTGGAAGAGGATAGTCTAATTATAACACTTCACAAAGACCTTAAAAAATTTTCTTCACAGTTTCGATCCTTTTGTTACCAATAACTCCTGAGCAATCCTAGTTTGGTTTACAAGAAACAACAAAAACCCTTTCAGGGGGC
This sequence comes from Ibidorhyncha struthersii, assembly GCA_013398815.1. Classification (NCBI taxonomy): domain Eukaryota; kingdom Metazoa; phylum Chordata; class Aves; order Charadriiformes; family Charadriidae; genus Ibidorhyncha; species Ibidorhyncha struthersii. The sequence continues at coordinate 67,804 of VZSZ01011415.1, read as the reverse complement.
TTTAATATTATGTTAATTCCAGCAGAAGCAATAAGACGATACTCTGGAGTATTTGCAAAAAAAACCCCTCAACATTACACTGAATTTATATAAGACATAAAAGAGAAAATACAAGTAATAAACGTTGTATTTGAGCATAGACTGTGAAGGAAAACACATTTTGAGCAGCAAGCAAATAAAAACAAATGCTTGCTCTGCACAAGTCAGTAGTGGAAAGTAGGCATGTTGGCAGTTGAAGGTTTAGAGCGCTGGGAAGTACCCAGACCATCCCCATGGGCAGCATTTCCGTGACCCACATTCTTCAGATGCTACAGGAACCTCTCCACTGTTCAACTCTTCCCTAGTGATTTGGAGTTCTCCCCTCACCTTCCAACGTTTCCCCATCAACAATTCCAATATAAACCCATACCCTCCTCCTCCCCTCCGACACATTTTCCTTTCTCCACCAACACACCCTTGCCTGTTCCACTATGCCACCTCTAATGGTTACTTCTTCAGCTGCTTTGGTCGCTTCTTACATCTAACCGATGCTAAGGACTCTACAGAAATTGTTAATGTCATCAGACTCTTCCATTAGTTGCATTTTTAATGACTATTTTTATTTAGTAAAAATGATGCCTGTCTTGGCAAGTTGGATCTCCTGAGGCATTCTCTCCATTTGTCGAGTGGTAAGACTTTTCTCCACCTCAGTTTTAGCAGGCTGCAGGTGTTTGCTGCCTTTCTGAAACTACAAATGATAATTAGTTTTAAAAAGGCTGATGGTAGATCAGCTCACATTTCTGAAAATGCAAAGGAGATGAAGAATTAACTTGAGTAACTAAGACTAAAAAAAAAGAGAAAGAGACTTGAGAAATCCTCAGCAGTTAACATCTCCAGAAATCCATGAGGTTTCCTCTGTACCTAAGAAATGAAACCTCAATAATGTTTTTTTGTTTGCATGTCTTCAACAATGGCACAGGCAACATTGTGGTTGCCCAAATGTGCCACAAATGCGAGATTAGAAATGGACTTGGCTTTCAAAAGACACTGAGGCATTTCTAATTGCGCACCTCTGCCTATTAATCACTTGCAAACCTTTAGGCTTTTATGATTTACAAGCCATACGGTTGGTGCTTAACAGTGGGAAACCCGCATAAAACCTGACAGCAAAGAAAATCTGTACCGGAGACACCTGCCAAAAGTGACAGCAAGTTCCACTTCAAGAGCACCTCCAGAGAGAGGTGTGCAGAGATTTAAAAGCTGTGTGCCAGAATTGAAGAATTAAAGCCTCTTGCCCAAGCGCCCTCAGTGCATAAGTGCCCTCTCTCTTTCAGCTACTTCCCTGCAAATCCCTGTTCAGGACACATTTGGAAATTGTTTAAAAAAGATAAAATATCCCTAATCTGTTACCAATTAGAAGAAAAATGTGAATATTATTTTCTAATTTGCAACTCAATCTTAAAAGCAAAGTCACTGAAATAATTACATCGGCTCCTGAATATTTGTATTGTGCTCCTGAAAAAAAGTAGTAGTAGATATGTCCTCTTCTGCCTGATATGCCCCAGGGCTGAATGTATCAATAAGTACATGAAAGCCCTGAATGTGAAGTGCCAAAAAATTTGTAATTTCTGATTCGTGGCAGCTGCAGCCCAAGGGCTGCCAAACTGATTACTTTGGCCTCCTAATGGTCTATGTGCAACTCGTGTTTGTGGCAAGGAGGAACAAGCCAAGGAGGATAGAAGCTGAATTATAAACACAAGGTGCTCAAGTTGTCCACTACAGAAGCAACCGATTTCCAGCTGGCTGTTGATATACAAGCTTTAAGCCAGGATTTATAAGAGCAGCGATGTAGGCTTCTTTTTAAAACCCAGACGCGGTGCGACTTGAGTGACTAACTCCTGAAAACTGGTAATTTCCTAGTGGTTAGCAGGAGAAGGTCTGCCAATGGGAAAGCAGAAGCTGCTAATAAATTTATAGTGCGTTATATGCCAATTAGACCCCTTCAGCCCTTCAAGAGGCAGTGCCACCAATCAGGTTATCATTCTACAAATGCACTCTTTAGAGCTGATCTCATCACAAATCAATCCTGCATTTAAAGTGCAATTCTCATTAGTATTACCCGGAATGCACTTGTGAAACAATGCAAGCAGGTATTTTTCTTCTCCCCTTTAAGTGCCCTTCCCCAGCGTCTTGTGCACAGCTATTTACTTCTTGTACACAGTCACGTCTGAACTTCAAATGGTAAATAATCATTTTGAATACCACATTAATTCTGCATCGAACCAGATTTATTACACACATCATACTTGGGAGTTTCACCGTCATTCACAAGACAGCCGTGAATCTCTTGGTTAAATTACATCCTTGTATCTGCCCATGCACCATGCAATATTCTATCAATAGCGTGACTCTGAGCACATCCCTCAGCTTCCCACCCCGTGACATCCACAAGTGCTAAGACACCCGATGCTACTTATTTGGGCATTCAGAAAAAGGAAAAACACAGAAGCAGAGAGAAATAAATAGTCTGTATGGTTTAGCATCTTCAGCACACGTACAGATTTACATTAAACCTCTGGTCACAGCTTAAGCCACATCTTGGTGCTTATAGCCTATGCAAGCAACACTGTGTTTTGGATGCTTTGCAAAGCAAGTTTGCCTTCATTTTCTGCTGAAGAAGGCTATAAACAGACTTTAGTTTCAGCTTTGTAGCCTATGGCGGTACAAAGACGCCTCCTGGTCAGGAACACAAGGCAACCTGAGTAACTCATAATGCATTTTCCTTTTCTTTTCCTTCTCAAACTAGATTCAGACACTGGAGAAGCACACTCAGAAACCTGACCCAACCCTAGGTGGCCACCATGTATTTCAATTCAAAATTACTTCAAATTTATTCTGATTGAGCTAAACGCTTTGTGATTTGCTCTCGTCAGCTGCCACAGCATGCGCACGGGTAGCAGACAAACATACGACTGTAGTTGTTTTGGCTCCGAGCACTACAAGATGTGCTTGTGGGGACTCACGAAGAGGGTCACAGGATCTTCTGAGCTTGTGAAAAGAACAATGAACCACCATCATCTTTCATGGTGCTTTGTCCTCCTCCTCCTCCACTGGGATGCCCAAAAGCATGAGGACCATGGTAGCCAGTGCTGGAAGCTCACCTCGCTGCACCTCCTTGACAGATTAACATCCACGTTATGTGGATGTAAGGGACAGGAACTCTCCAGCACAAGAATTACCAAAGCAGCCTTCGCTTCCCTGCTGCCTCTCATGTGCAGCTAGGTAAGCTCATCGCTAGTCACGGCAGGACCAAATTTTACTTGCCAAAATGCCCCTGCCCCCACTCATTTTAAATGTCGTGGAGGCTCTTCACAAAAAAAAAACAAACCCAAACCTTAAGAAAAGCAATGCGTGATGCCCCAGCCTTGGGCTGTCACCTGCATCTTATTTCTACTTAACCTCTTAAATAACATTGGAATTCACTTTGTCCCCTGATGGGCGCTGTAATGAGAACCACCTGTCAATCACAGCTCCATTAGCCTGGACAGACTTTCACTTCCTGAAACAATTTATTGGATTCCCAGAAGCGAACGGACCTTCTTCCTTTTGAGCTGGGTTTTTTTGGGGGAGCTATTCAGTGGGAGCGGGTCTCCCTTCTGTTCCTGCTGAGCGGTCATTGTTTCCCCTGTTTGCTCATGAAAACGGTTTCCTGAGTTGACCCACCTCTTCTTGTCCCAGGCAGGCCGAGTGTTTGCCAAAAACTTCCTTCGACTGCTCAGTTCACCGGCGCTATACAAAACACACCAGCTGTTTCCAGCCACTGGGGCAGGGGAAAAAGTCAATTGTACTGTTAACCCCTTCCCAACAAAAACCCTCTGCAGAAGGAGGTCTGCTTGGGTTGGGTGGTTGGTTGCCTGCGGAGAGCTAGAGGGGCACGAGCCTGTCATCCTTATGGCAGATGAGCAGGACTTCAAGGTAGCTCCTTCTTAGGAAAGAAGTATCTGCTATCATTTAGCGTGAAAACGAAATATAATTTCGTTTTCCTCTTTCTTTCTCCTGGTACACTCAAATTGCAGCTCAAAGAAAAATCTTACTAATAGAGACTAAAACCACTTTCATTGAAACATTATCTTTAAAGGAGTATTTTCATTTCCCTGAATGTGTGCAGTCCTTATGAGGTTCATTTGCAATGCGCCTATCTGTTTTGATGAGATAATAAAATGTATTTTATTTAAAAGTATTTCCACTTTCTCCCAAAGGAATTTAAATGGTCAGTTAATCTTTCTGCTTCAGAACAACCCACTGAGTAAATAAAAGAGGGCTCAAGATTATAAAAACCAATATTTTTTTCATTCCAACACTGGTCTCGAAGACTAAAATACAACTGTACCTGAGCATCAGCTGTATGCCCTTTTAGTATAAGTCAGTTTAACTTTTAGCCTGGGAAAGAAAAAATGGAAACAATATGATAGTTATCTCTAGCCTTCTGTGATTCTCAAGTCAATAGTAAATGGGGGGACTCGTTAGTGCCATAGTGATCCAATCAGGATGAAATTATGCAGTCATGTAAGAAATAATATCTATTAGGCTAATTTAATCAGCGAATACTTTACAGATGAATTAGAATGCAGAATCCAATTATTTCAAACATTTGGACTGTCAGCCACTGTGTTTTTGAAGCAGTGGAAGGGGAGAAAAGGAAGGTTTAAGGATCCTTTTAAGACAAGGGTGGCTGGGCTGTATTTATAGCAGGAGAGCTTATAACAGCAGAAAACTGACAACTACAATCAGCACCTTCCCTGGCTCAGAGGGCTCACGCCCAGGCAGCTCTAATCTAACCCCTCTCCGTTGCTCCTGGGGCACCTTCCTCTGGGATATTGGTATGGACAGCTTGATTTGCTATTTTCAGTGGCTGATAATTACTATCTCAAGTCTTGATAATTTCCCCTTGCCAAGTCACGCTTTTAAAAGAAGGCTTACGCTCCAATTACAATAGGTCTGTTTTTATTTTGAAGAGGTGTGCCCCGGGATTGGTGCAAAATACCCTGGTGCTGCAAACTCCATTGGTCGCAGATAGTATTTATTCCCCTTGAAAATTAAGAGCTTGCTTTACAACACCAAGCAAAGGGAAATGGTATACACGTAACTACTACTAGAAGGGGAAATTAGTTTAAAACGCACCTTGACTCAAATAGGAGAGGACAGAACTGAGGGCTGCGAGTACACACAAGTATCCTTGATTCAGCGTGACTCAACATCTACTTTGTTGATGCTTTGCCAAATCACAAGAGGATCATAGTGCTCACCAGAAGACCATCACTCCTCCACCAAGGAGGCTTTTGGATTGGGTCCTTGCCACAGAATAAAGGCATAAGAAATCCTACATCCACAGCCTCTCCGTGGAGAATTTTCTCCTGAATCCACTGGAATTAGCATTTTCATAGAGAAATACAGCAGCCACCCTCTGGGTGAGAAGTGTCTGTGAGAAGTCTCATCACCTTTTATAGTTCAAGGTGGGCTCAAGTCCCTCAGCACTTCTCAAGAACCAGTGAAACATCTTACACCTACACCAACCAGTCCCATCACATGGGGCCTGCCCATCACATTTACTATCAGGCAGTTATTTGAAGAACTGAAGATGGCAAATGAGTACGTTTTGCTCAAGTCTACAGGATAAAAATTACTCCCCCCTCCCGACCCTCCCAACATTAACAGACAAGCTACTCCTGAAAGCTATTACTAGCTTGTACAGAAGAAAACAAGGCTACATGAACATGATGAAGTCTTTAATTAGCTCCTGGACTGTCCTCCACAAAGCACTGAATGAGCTTCATACTGCCTCATGCCATGCTGTTGGCTTAACTATTTCTTTTGAATACTTGAGCAATATCATGCAGGACATAGAAAACCTTGCGCCTGTTGCAGAATGTAGATGCCCTGTTGCTCTGTAAGTTCTGTGCTGCAATTCCCAACGTACCTGTGATCCAAACATTTTTCTGCCCTGTCATCTGGAGCGGTTAATGGACTCTCTCATTGACTGGCTCTTGCTTATTTAAACATTTAATGCTCTTGTGATGCCCAAATTATGCCTGTTTCACGTGATGGATTAGCTCAGAATACAGCAGTGACAATTTTCTGCAATCTGTGGAGTATCAAATTTTGATTACTTCAGGAGGAAAAAGTAAAGTTATAAGTAAACAGTTTTGATTGATAAGGAACAGAGGAATACTTAATGCGCTGGTTCATTGGAAGCCTTGATGAATGCCTGGCAGGACTATGATGAGTCTACACAGAAGACATACAACAGCTCTGGAAAGATTTAAGGTATTTATTGCTCAAATAAAACAAAACCAAGTGAGATGAGTAGGTGAAGTAGCACAGGATGATTGCAATCTGCTGATCAAGACCAAGTGCAATTCTAATTTTTGCACAGCAAAACCAAACTAATTTTCCAGCTTGCCTATAGAACACTGATAGTTATTTTAGGAATTTCAGACACTGCCTTTCTTCAATGAGGAACTGAGGATCATTCAAGATTCAGATCTTCATAGCAGATTATCTTCTAGTTAATGCTGGAAGTTGTTCTACTTTTGGGTTGTAAATTATTTAGCAGTACCTTTTAAGATAAAAATATAAGATCCCCATGGGCCTTACCCCTCCCAGTAGCTGCATTTTCAGCTTTAAGACTATCAACTTCAAGCTGAGAAAGGTTTTCCAAAAGGAGTATTCCTAGCGTGGTGATCCAGCTGCTACCTGCTGAAGTTTGTACGCACTGATGTCTAGTAGAAATACTAACTTTTGCTCCAAAGCAAGGTGTAGAGCTTCTCTGAAGAGACAGACTGCTTTCTTATCAATTACAAATCTCTCTTATTCAGGGCTTCGATGGCAATAACATGTCAACAATCTTTCCTGTCTTCCTGTGATGGTAAAAGCAGATGTGACCTTTCCACTCTGAAACAGTTGCTGAACCGCGTCTTTGTGAAAATCCCTAAAGCTCTCCCTGACTGTGAGCAAGGAGGGGACTTTGTATTGAAAGCATCTTCCCAAAACAGTTCAGACTAAGGGATTTTTCTCAGAGGTACAAGGAAGAAAAAAAGCCACCAGTGAAGAGCATGATGCGTTTGAAGGGAGGGTTGCATCAGAAGAACCTTCTCCTCCTTCAGAAAAGGAAGCTTACTTGAGTCCACAGTGCTGTTTTGCTATTAAAAAAGGCAAGTTACAGGTATGCAGTGAAGAGAACCCAGTTTTTATTTTCAGTTTACTGTTATTGATGGAGTTGATGGATGTTTTGGACAGAGGAGTCTGAAAGGAGGCTTTGTGACCCAAGATGATTAAAACAGTTGTCTTGAGTGGAGTCTATTCTGAAAAGAAGGGAGACTCCAACTAATCCATTAGCAACCTACCACTGGCAGACAGATGCGCTGATTAGAAATGACAGCTTTGCAACAGGTTCGAAATCAAAGTGCAGTAAAACTAGGTAGCTGTCGTATGTTGTTGAAAAAGCTGCCTGAGAGCCACAACTATCCTGGCGATTTTCAGCTTGTCTAGCTTACCCCCTCCAAGAACCAATGTGGTGTGATGGGAACACCAGGGGCTTTGCTGGCACTCCAAGGAGGATAAAGATGATCCTGGTAATGAAATGAAGGATGCTTACAACTGTATTTGCAGGCTCAGACCACGGTGGCTTTGGAGGATGCTTTGATAATTCAGATGCAAAGTAGAACCTAACGGCAGAGTCTGTTATTGCTGACTAGCAAAACAGACCATGCAAGAGGGAAGACTAAGGATCTGTTGTCTTCCCTGCAAAATGCTTGGACTTCCCAGGGCTATTAGGCCGGGCCATCACATGTCGCAAATCACTTGCCCTCTGCTGATAATGTTCAGGATGAGATTCTTAGGCTGTAAATAATCAACCCATTTTGTCTACTGTAAAAGGTTCTTCCACCCTCAAAAAAAATAATAATTACTGATTATTCTGAGATCCAAACAATGTCACAGACCTAGCTGGTTATTTTGTATGGCTTTTATAGAGGGCAAAAAAAAAAAAAAAAAGAAGCATATTTTAATTTCTTGTCTGCATTAGGAAATTTTGTATTTTCCATATGACAAAAGCTAGGCAGCTCCCACAGACAGTCAGGAGGAGGTCTATCAAGGCATGTTTTTTTTTAAGCTCCTGGATCAGAGCAGCCAGGATGGACCACTGTGAACTGCCAGGTCAGACCCTAAATCGTATCTCGGTGGGGACCGATCCTACTCCTGCCCTGCCAAACCACGCCCAGTGGCTGAGCCAAGTGCTGGCAGTCCCAGCAATCCCACTGTTTGCTTGCAGTCCATCTTTTGGGAATCACTTATGCTTCTGAGGAATACAATAACCTGGCAGCTACCTCAAATCCTGCCTGGATGCTTTGCAAAAAGCTATTGCTCCCTTAGAGATCAAGTGGGCAGCAGCCCCTTAACAGGAACTGGTCTATGAGCTACCACCACATGTCTAATTAATGACCCTGCCGGTCGCAGCTGGAAGAGCTGAGCTGGGGGTGATTAATTAAATTAGCTGGCAGAGGAAATTACAGTGGAAAAGCCAAAGTTTGATTGCTCCATAATTAACCGCAGTGCAAATAATATCTGCATCTATAACTTCCAGCGATGAGATCAGAAGCCAATTGAATTTGGCACTGATTGAAGCTGTAAATATCCTGTGGTGAAAAATGATAGGTTTGTTCTGAAGGGAAAACTTACAGAAATGGACATCCAGCGGATGCAAGAGGGGAGTAGGGGACATGGGAGGAAAGAGCTCTGGAATTAGATCCTGATTTCAGCTGATTTCTGTAGTCTTCTGCAGTGATGGAGGACTCATTATGAAACAGGAAGAAATACTTTAAAATTGTGCTATAACTGCTGAATGCTGAGAGATTCCTTATCAGAGATTCAGTGAATCTAGAAAGTAAAGGCCACCTAGATCATTTGGTCTCTTGCCTTCCTCCCCATCATGTGTTTACTAGTGGTGGGATTCATTGCTTTCCCTGGGAGGTGACCGCACAGCTTAAGGTACCCAGTCCAAACACTTCCTCTAGATTTCATCCTCTACTCATAGGAGCACTTCCTTGAACTACAAGAGCCCATTTTTCCAAGGAGTGTATCACCTCCAAATGCCTGTGAACCCCTTCATCCCCCTCACTATTATAATTTCATTAACTCCCTTAAGCATCTCCTCCTCAAGATACTCACTGCAGACTTGAAATCTTTCTTATTGCTCTTCTCCAAAATTCCCTTTCTTTTTTGGCAAGTTATGGTCACAACATGCGCTCACCTCAATCCCTGTATCAAGCTGAATTACTGTGAGTCTTATCACACTTTCACTGCTGATGTAGTTCTGGCTTAAAGGAAGCTCAGATTTTTAACTGAGATGCACCCCCCCTGCTAAATGAGCCAAGTTTTATTTACATGCTTTGCAAACTGCTACCAAATGTACTTTTGGATAAAAACTGCATATTCCAGAAAATATTTAAAATTTTTTTTAAAGCAGTGAAGCTAGTTTTCCTGAATGTTGAACTAATAGCAAAAGGGCACTACAGATGTATATAAAATAATATTCCATATTTTATGTATTTTATATATTATTTTACTCTGCTTGATAAATACATGTTTGGTAAATACACACAGCTCAGACAAAACTGTACTTATCAAGATTCCATTAAAAACCCAAAATCAAATACTCTGAGGCCAGCAAGAACTGGACGTTAGCAAAAGGGCCGCAAATTATACTTCAAAACCTGAGGAAACCCAGAAGGCAAGCACTTCAAATCAGAGCCAATTGCTAGGTGGCCTAACTCAATCTACTGCCTTCTGTGGAAAACTCAGGCTCTGTCTACACCAGCAAATAAACATGTGCAATAGAAACAGATGTGTAGGTTGGAGCAGGTGGTGTCAAGGACCCAATGTATTAACGATCCAGGTGCATTGCCTTTAACTGATTGAGCCTCATCCTTTGAATCAAACATTCCCAACTCTACAAGAGGTTCAAAGCACCATGGGCTGGACTCTTATGTTCAAGGTAGGGTCTGGAGCACACTGGGTGCACATGGAGCTTCCAGTTGGGTTTCTCCAAAGGGAATCTCATTTATGTGCCATCCTGTGAATGAAACTAGTGCCTTCTCCTGCTCTAGACCAAAACACTTGTGTAGATATTGGCACCTACTTCGTAATCCAACCCTCCTCACCAAGTCTGTTGCCTTGCACTGAGTGGTAGAAATGGGCCCATGCAAAAGTATATTACAATTCCTCTATTTGCATGAAAACAAAAGCACGATATTGACTGTAAACACAAAAGTCCTGCTCTGCTTTGTCATTTCTTTTTAACAGATCTGAGAGCCCAGACCAATCAAAAAAAGTCTGAGAAGACCTCTCAAAGTACATTTATAAACAGCCCAGTTATTGGTTGCTGTCTTAGAAAATAGGCACATTCAAATTTACAAGCTACCCTGCCCACATATATACTCATAAGGTCTCCATTAAATACTGCTTGACAAATTATTCTCACGATTAACTGGAGACTCGACCAGTTTCCCTGCAAAGGAGCCAGGCACTGCATCCCATTCCCCTCCTCAGAAACACATAGTCCTGTTCTTGTTCAGTGAGCTGCAACTCTGGTGCACCCTACACCTTTCTGTAAGACAAGAAGCTCTGTCTGTTATTTGTCTCAAATCTGAGGAATAATAAAACCAGGTTCTTTTTTTTTTTTACTTTATTACTCTTGTGCTGTCAATACCATTTTTTGCTTTACCCTGAAAGTCCTCCCTGTAGACGGGGTTGATTCTTATATGTCTCCCTACAGCAGTGAGATGGTCTGTCACCTCTTGATTACTCCCCCAGGATATCACATGCACTTGCCTCTTAATACAGTATCACATTTGATGTTGGTCATTTTTTGAAGAGTATCTTCCTTGCACTACTGAAACATCCTTTCTGAAGTTTACAGTAAAATTTACATCGTGACATCTCATGTTCTCCTCTCTCTCTTATTCCACATTTTAACACATGCAATGGTATCAAATTATCTGTCTGGCTCCACAAAAATGCAAATATGATAACAAATGCCAGCAAAAACACTGGATTTGGACGAACATTAATTTCACGAGTCCCAAAACTTTATCAGAAGAATCACTTTCTGTGTACTCTCTTCTCCCACTTCATTTTGAGCATTACCATTGCACATTCTGCACATCCGTCTCGTCTGCTTCTCCACGTCTCCCCCTCAAGCACCTTGTAAACCACACTATGTCCACTAAAGAAAACACAAAGTGTTGGTGACTTATTTGTAACAGAACTACCATCAGTCGTACAAAACGGATACCTTACGTGGCTGAGTTTATCTAGCCTCCAAAAATGTTTCATGGAGGCACCAGCAAACCTGTGTGCCAGCTACACACTGCTGTACCAGTCCCGGGGATGATCTGTGTGGGGTGCCACAGGCAAGGGGCTTCACAAAGACTGGGTTTTGAAAGGACATGAATTAGAAATTCCACAACATCATTAAGAAATGTTCCCCTTCCCCAATTTTAAATTCTCCGTTAGCTTTAATTAACTTGCCCTAGAGCAATAAGCCCAGCAATGAGGTTGGTGAACTCTTAAAAGTACGAAGCAAGTTGTCTCTGCATGCACAGCTCCTATCCTGCTCACACTTGAAGCTATGGGATAGTCTCTTTTTCTCTCTCTATTTTTTTTTTTTTTTTTTTAATTAACATGGTTCTTTAACATGTAAACTCAGCAATATTTTACAGCCTGGCTCCATGGAGGAAAACTTGTATCTGTCTGCAAAATGCTAGTGCCAGTGGATTTCTATTTCAATAAGAAAGGAAACAAGAAAAGATCCAACCAAATTATAATTTAATGTAAGACTTACTTTACAGGAGGGAATAGCTATTATTTCTAGACATGACCTGGTAAGCTGAATGATTTCACTGTGTGTCTAAAAGGGGCCCAATCCTTAGCTAGAACACGGGCAGCTCTTCTGACCACCACAGCCCATTAGCACATTGCAGATCATGGTCTACACCTCTCCAGTTGGGAAACTCATCCTCTTTTATAGATTGTAGTGGAGATCACTGGCCATCCCTGTTGAAGGGAGCAGCGCTCAACCTTTCTAGGCTCACAAATACCTGATTATTTGAACAGCAAGGAAAGCCTGTGTGCAATAAACCCGTGCTGCACATAGTCAACCCACACACAGGCAGAGGGTTGGACGTTTCCCAGAGACCACAGGTTATCTGCATCCATGCAAATCACCTGCAGTGCGCATGCAGCATGGGCACACCAGTAAATCCTTGTTTTCCCCCAAGGGATGCCAGCCCAAGCAGCCACTGACCTCTACCAGTACTCTCCCACTGGTGATGATGTCCACAGCAGCCAGCTGAAACCACAGCTGGGTGCACGTATACCAACCAAAATTGCAGTTCTGCCTACTTCTCAAAATTGCAACTGCAATAACATTTTAAATCTATTAAAACTTCTGTTCCTCCTTGACTGGAGATCTGAACAAGTAACTAATTTCTGTAGCTGCTTTTTAAACCTCTTTTTTGCCTTCATGCAACAGGCCAATCCAAGCAACCTCAGGCATCTATTTGTGACTGGTTTGAGCTGCAGCATTTGCGCAAGTGGCCAAAGCTGATCTGGTCTGGAAAGAGACAGGAGCACATGCATGTAATTAGCAAAGGATTAGAACTGCAGATTTTTGCTTCTTGGGATGAGAAAAGAAAAAAGTCAACTTGTGGATATTATCTCAAGCTGGAGGCTGAAGATTTCCTTCAGTTTTAGTACACAGTTACACAATCCTATTCTTTCCACATGCAGAGTAGTCTTAGAACTGTTAATTGAGGTTGTAATTTAATTGTGCATGCACCTTGGTTTTCCAAGTCTGGCTGGTGCTGTAGAGAAGTGAAAATACAACAAAAACATCACTTAGAAATTCTGACCTGGATGAAACCAGGAAAATGTAAATCTTTTTGGGAAAAAGAAAAGTTAGCTGGGAGATTTCTAGGCCATGACATAATCATCTGTTCAGCATGAAGACTTTTTGAAGCATATCCCATCCGTACCTTTTGAGGCTTACCAATTATTAAGAGATGGCTTCTTCTCACTACCGTACGTCTCTGCAGACTCGCACAAAAAATGCTTCAGCGACAGGACTTTGCACTGTCTGCACAATCTAGTTAATAGGCACAGTAAGGCATTTCATTTCACTCTAATTCCTACCCTCTAAAGGCTCCGATTTGTCACCTGTGTTCACCTCAACACATTTTAGCCTGCTATTTAATTACTTTAAAGCTGGAGTGATGATGGTCTTATTTCTTCTGGTCACTCTTCTCTTTCAGGGGTTCACTGCTGGCTCCCCCACCAGCACCCACACATCTAAAAATCCAGCAGTAAGCGCATTGCCTCTGACAAACGGATAATATTTGAGAGCCGTGGGGAAACTGCATTTGGGCTGATGTGTATATCAAGTTTCAGTCCAGTCAAAAGCCAGCACCATCTTTTCACTGCTGCCCTTTTCATTTAGTTATCTTACTGAAGTCTTATCTCCCCAGTCCCTTGCCATAGGCTACCAGCTTCCTGCAGAGCCAGAAACAAAGCTCAGTCTTAAACAAAGGAAAAAAAGGGAAAAAAATCACAAAAGAGAGAAAGTTGGTCACAGTTACTGTTATGGAGCCCTGCAGGTTCTGTAGCCACGACCAAAGCAAAGGCATGCTGCTGCTTCTGTGCCTAGTGTCACCGGCCAGCAAAGCCACGAGTAGCACGGCAAGGCACTGCCTTTTTTTTAAAGTACTGTTAAGCATCACCACCACTGGTTTTAGGCATGTTCTTTTCTCCGCTATACCACAAGCTCAAACAAAGCGATCTGCCATCCAAACAACCTCCAAAGGCTGAAATGGACAAAAACAATGCGGGAGGATGAAGGAACATAATTACCAGCATCACTAGTGACCACTACTGAAAGCCTGTTGTCCATGCAGCACAACCTTCCCATAACATCCCATATGAGTTAAGCCCAGAAAAAGGTAATGTGAGGACCACCTTTCCACGCTCTCAGCCTAACCAGCAACAGCCTGTCCTTATAGTCAACCACAACTGGTTTATATCTCTTCACAGGAGAAAACATTGTAGAAATGTTAAAAATAATTTATATAATAAAGCTTCAGCAGCACAAACCAGGAATAAACTGGCTTTAGAGTAACTGCTCTTATGCCACGTAGAGCAACCAATTTGAATTAGATGTTTAGTTAAAACTTCATGTTTGATGACACCTTACATAGAGACAGCCATGACCTCAGGGCAGGAGAAATGAAAAGAACACGTTACAAACCAAGTACGCAAAAAAGCTTGAAATAAAAATAAAATGTTTTATATAATATCTCTTTTAACAAAATATTTATTTTTTAATATGCTGGATATTTCCCTTGCCAGCTAAGTAGCTCTGCTGAGTTCCTTGGCAGCACCAAGCACTTGACTTACAGTACTTTCTGAAGTTGAATGCGTCTCACAGATGAGCCTTTGGATCTGACCTGGGGGAGCTCGTAACAGCCGATTGCTTTTATTTGGCCTTTTTATTATTACAAGTTTCAGCTTCGCAAACATCCGAATTTTGATAGCAACACAAGTATTAAATGCTTTTCCTATTGGAAATAACTGATAAAATACTATTAAAAACAGTGAGGGCAGAGATCACTTTGGTAAGGCTGTCTAGTGCTTTATACAGTAAATCTCATTTTTCAGTTGCTTTTAGCTTTCCATATTTAAGATGAAACTTGGATGTTGTGGAGTAGCAGATATGTGCATGCACACATAAATGATAAAAAAATGGGTTCAAGTAAGCCTAGCTCCCGTAAATGTACTCTCCTGCAAATGTTCTTTTGCAAAGTTCAATCATTTTTGTGTTTTTGAACAAGGAATTGCTCCTGAAGTGACAGAAGTATCTGTTGTCCTCTCAGTGAAAAAACATCCAATTTGATAGATGCTAACTCCTGAAAATAAGAAGCACATGAGCTTAAATTAAGTTTCTGATGGTGGTTCAGGTTTGTTGTTTTTTTTTTTGTTGTTTGCTTTTTTTTTTTAGTACTCATCTACATTGCATTTTCCCCATCTCGGATTTCTGACTGTAAAGCTGCACTACACTGTACTCCTAATTCAGGTATTTTGTCTTAGACAGCTAAAATAAGCACCATAACTAACATCTCACAACAAGCATGGTTTCAATCTCCAGTCCATGCAGCAAATTCCAAGCTTGGCAAGGTAGCAATTTTTAGTTTTTTACAAATATATCCAGAGAAAATGTACTCCAGAGTCCACCTGTTGCCTATTGCACAACTATTCACCACCAATCCATACTTTGACCCAAATGAACAATACCAGGGTGTTACCTTACGCCTAATCTGCTCTAGCTGCAGGGTGCTGCTGGAAGGGCTGATCTGCCTCCATCTGCCCTCTCGCCCCTGGCCATGAACTCCCACTGCTTCCTTTACATTGATATAGTGCTCATGCAGGCTGCAGGGTGGAAGGGACCTGTTTGTCAAACCAAAAAAACCCGAATGCACCAAAACTATAGATTTTGATGGGATCCATGAGCTGACCAGACTCATGCTTGCATGACTATGGGGGAAAAGACAGAAACATGCAGTTCTCCGTAGCGGGAGGGAAAGATGGACGGCCTCCTTCAGCACATAAACCATACTACCCAAGCCTGACGCTGCTTTCTCAGTAAAAGGCAGATGTCTTAAAGACACTAGAAAATTAACTTGGTCCTCTTCACACTTCTGCAGAAATGTTAACCACCATCCTGCTTTGGGTTCTGGACTGAAATACAGCATTTGTTTATGGACTCATCTCTTTGCAAGTTTGCAATGATTTGGGACTGCAGTTAGATGGATGGGAGGCTATAGTCACCAAGGGATGGGAAATGTCACTGTCTCATAGGTATCGTTGTCCATCTTTTATTATTGCTGAATTTGCTGTGGCATATGATTGAATCTTATTTCTACTTTCTTTCTAAATGCTTATAAAGGTATCAAGGAATTTTCTGGGTAAAGACTAGCCCGCAGAGGCTGGCATCTGACTCATTTCAAGTGGTACTCACCTTTGGCCATTAGCTTGAGGTAAGCTTATTTTCCCCTCAATTTATAAATACAGTATCATTTTTTTTTCTCATTTAAAATTAATCTCTTTGTTCTAATTAGCTCTTCCATTCCTCTGTTGTAGTACCACAGTTAAACATTGGCCCAAGTAGTTTCTAGTAAACACAGCGATGCTTCTCTCTCTATCAGTAAGTTCTGTGCTGACCTTATGGCCAAAAAGATGTGAAGTCACAGTGAAGACACTTTGGTTTTCAAATCTGAGATGCTCTCTGGCTCTGCTAGGTGTTTGGGAGAGAACTAATACAAAACAAGAAATAATCAATCTGTATCTAAACTGAAAGTTAAGTTTGAAGCCAAGATCCTGCAATGTTTTGAGACCTTTAGAACAGGCACTCAACCAACAGACTGGTTCTTATTCTAGCAAACAAAAAACCAACCAACCAACCAAACAAATCACTTTTTCTGACAGCTGATTATTGACTTATGAATACTGTTTTCCCAATATATCTCCCCACTGTCTCACTCGTCACTGTTCATACAATAGAAAGAAATCTTCTCTGCTTGAGTCCTGAACTCAAAATCCTAGATTTCCCAAAGTGTAACAGCTCATCAACTTCTTTAGGTGCTTTTCAGTGTGGTAGCCAAATACACACAAAAATATAACCAAAAAATTGTCAGTCAAGAATCTCAGCAGAATAAAGGTACCTTGAGTTGATTGTACCTCCAAGGTAAAACATTTCAGTCTCTATCACCTGTCCTACTGCAGAAACAAGATGTCCTCAAGCAGCTTTTTATTTTTTTTTTTTTTACTTGTTAGCTTAATACACTCAAGCGTGTCTTTAAGTCTTCTGAGTGTATTCAGAGTGGGTTTCTCATTTTTTTATCAACACTGAAAAATACCTTCAAAAACAACGGGTGTTTTCCACAATTCCTGGGGATGACATGTTGAGGGAAAAAAACACCACATGTCACAAGCCTTGTAAGCTGCTAAAACATGGACTGTTGCTTTCCTCTTCCTTTACTTGTCTTCTATTTCAAGGCCCCTTGAAGAACTTTCCCCTCCTTTTATTTTTAGTTCAGTATTCAAAGCTTGACCGTTGCCTCTGGCCCACTACTGTGATCTTCATTTTTGTGTTGTCACCATACCCATAGAATCTGGGTTTGAGGAAGGATCTTAGTGTCTTCGCTAGGAGGTATCTTAGCTAGCAGGTATCGAAACAAGCCAAAACATACTGCTCTCTTCTCTCCTCTTCAAAAACATTTTTCAAAGGATGGGTGTATCTCTATCACGTGAGAGACATGAGGAAAAATGAGAACAAGACAAAAGCAACAAGAATTTCTTTGGTTCTTCTTTCCAAAAACTCTATAGACTACACCAGCAATACTTGGGCAAACTCTCCAGAAGGTAGTTGGTAAGCAAGATGAAAAGGATGTACTATAAACCAAGTGTAATTGGAAATCTGCTGACCACGGGCTACATAGGTCCATAACATACCATATCACAGTGCCCACATAGCGCGTGCATGTTCCATGAGAGGTATGAACACAGAGAGCAATGTGTCAGGTCCATATACATATATAAATTAAATATTCAGAGAATTTAATAAAAGTGGTACCTATGCTATTTAGATTTTTAAAAAAATATATAAATGGTATTGTGGCTTTCACACCTCTGCTTTTTAACAAATGCTCTAGTGCACTGCAGAAGGAGACAGAAATACTTCTCTGCAGGTTTCCCTTTCACAGGCAATGAGGAGAGTAAGTATTATAATAGTAATTGCAAACTAGGCTTCTGTTTACGAAGTGTTTGAGTTTTTATCAAAGACAGATTTGCACACAAGAAACGTGCAACTGAACCAGGCACCATTTTATCTAAAGTGCTCATTACCTTGGGACAACCAGGGTCAAGGGGTTGTTTTTGTTGTTTTGTTTTTATTTTTAATCACCCAGGCATCTCCCACACCTCCACATAGGTGTCCTGGTTTGAGGTAAAACAGGATCAATTTTGTTCACTAACTTTGCTTCTTAGCTGGGACTCTTCTAACTACTGAAATTAACAGCATATTGTGTAGATAATGTTCCCTCTCACAGAGTGGTAAGACCAATGTTTATACTTGATGCCAAGGCGTGTTATGCGGAGAGGCTCTTGTTTATACTTACTGCTGTAACACCCAAGGCCAACCAACTTTGTTACTTTCCCTGTTGGAGGGTCGGAAGCGGAAAAGCGCAGTGGGGTCCCACCTGCGGGGAGGAGCCGACAGGACAGGTGACCCAAAACTGACCAACAGGGTATTCCATCCCATCTGCCTTGTGCTCAGTATAAAAGCTGTGGGATCAAAGCGTCAGCTCTCTCTCTCTACAATGGCCGATGTCTGAGGACTCTGTCTATTCGTCTGCCTTTGGTCCCGATTCTGAATGCAGATCTGCCCATCCATCACTGAGTCCAGCCTGGGACTGCCCCAGTGCCAGCCGGTGTCGTGACTGTCATCCTGGGAGCTTGATAAGGTTTTGTATATTTTTCATTATTTTCCTTTTATTTTAATATTCGATTAAAGTAGTTTAGTTCCTTCTAAACTCATAAGTCTCTTTTTCCCTCCTCTGCCTCTCTCTTTGAAGAGGGGTAGAGGGGAGCATCTGTCGGTCCCATCTGGGGTCCCCCACGTCCCCAGTGGCCGATTTGGCCTAAACCATGGCAGTAGGCACCAGTGTAGGCACCGGATCAGCTTGTGGATGACAAGGTCTGCCAAGCAGCTACAAGGACAATAAAATACGTCATACTACTACTAACCTTCATCTTTGAAGTAGATCATTTGAGCTTCTGAGGCCTCCAAACAGTGAAATCCAACCAGCCGCCATCCAAGCTGACATTTTATTTGCCTCACTTAGCTATTCCTATTAAATTCATTTCCTGGAAGCTACTGGTAAGTGACAATTTTTTTTTTTTTTAATTTAATTTTAAAACAATTGCAATTACTCTAATCTGAAACCATGCAATCTAGCATGTCACAATCAGTTCATTTCTACAGCCATATGGGGAAAGGTTTTAGTTTACTGGCAGCAGTGAATCAGTCTTTTTATTTATGTGTGCATTTCAAAACACAATACTGTTGTAACTAATAATTTATATGTTTTCCTCATTATCTTTCTGAAATATCTGCTGTCCAAAACAGAGCTAATATAACTCCAGCTCAATGGGAGATGTGCTGTTCAGTGTAGATCAGCCACCAGAAAGACCAGGAATGAGTTACGACTCTCAGAGTTTGTTGGTATTTTGTTTTGGTTTGTTTTTTTTTTTTCCCTTTTAATGAATTCCTTCCCTAAGTCTCCCCTGTTCATAGGACTTGCTGAAATATCTTAAGTCAAATCTTAAGTCCCCTAGCAGCTGTTGGTTCGGCAGAAGCCCAGCTGTCTAAACTTTATTGGCAGTAAATGTCATTCTTGCACACAAACTGCATGCCTGGAAAACCCAAAGGCACATCTTGGGCTATCACATCCTATCATGTTCCCCGACGAGATGTGAAAACCGAAATGGAAAACGTCAACAAACTCCGGCCGCAGCGAGGAGCGGGGCATGCCCGCTGACAAGCGTGCCGCAATGACAGAAATGGACTTGGAGTTGCAATTAGTGGCACTGTCATTTTCGGGCGCTCCTGCCAATTAATTAAGCCTGTCAAATGGAAAAACAGCAGCATTCACATGATAATTTATATAGGGAGAGACTAGCCTAGCAAAGCTGCCGCTGCAGCCAACAAAATTCCCTCTGAGCGCTTAAAAAAAAAAATAAAAATATAAAGGGGGGGGGGGAGAAGAAAGTTAAACTGTCCTTGTTATAATTGTTAACTCTGATCGCTCAAGTAGAAGACGGGCTGATTAAAACTCCAAACGAGCCCCTAGCTCGCTTAAATCTCAGAGTCCGGAATGATAGAATCAGAGGAGTTTATTCATACCATTAAGCCCCAGAGAACTTAATTGAAAGAAGAGCATAGCCTGGACCTTGACAAGCGGGAGGTCACAGTAATTGCTGCCGGACATATTTAACATTAAGATAATCAGGCCATTAATTACCCTTTGGATCATTAAATCAGCCAGTTGCAAAATGAAATTTCTGCCTCTATTACTCACTTGAGAGACCACAGGGGTGGCTTTTAATTTATCAGTGAGCTTGAGATACAAAGGACCAG
>VZSZ01011415.1:0-47474 GCA_013398815.1 Ibidorhyncha struthersii | reverse complement strand
TGCTTCAGCAGAGGCAGGAATATCAATCCGCCATGCTTGGTGATCGTGGCAAATTAACTAGGTAAGATAACCTCAGCTTCTAAAGGCAGAAGCTGGGGGTATGTAAATAGATGAGGGCAGACAGGGAGATCAGAGCCTGCACACCACTTAGCAGGATAATAAAGGAAATCATCCTTGATTATCAGTGCTAATTTGGACACTGCCGGTAGCTTGTTATGCGTGTTCTGAGTAGCATTTAATTAATTCAATTGCTTGTTAATGAGGGAAGTGACATGTGGGGAGCAGATGCCACCCAACTGCAGATGGGTTCTGGTCAGCCCTTCACAATAAAATCTTTTTTTTTTATTATTTATTTTAAAAAACACCCTTCCCCCACCCCTGAAATAGGAAAGGTGTCAAGCATGGAGGAGCATTCAAAAGGCACAAAACACTGACCTCATCAGGCCAAGAACTGCTAAGAAACCAAACCTGACAATTGCGAATAGAGAGGTACTGATGTTCCCCCAGGCCCCATTTGTAACGCTGTGGCCTTATGCCAGGAATTGGAAACCAACAGGACTATAACAGCAATCTGATGGCCAAAAGGAACAAGAAATGAGAGAAATATGAAATGGAGCATCCTTACAAGATTCAGGATATCGTACTGGGATCTTAACTACTAGGTTTCCCTGGGCTTGCCCTTTATCTGTACTATCCCATAATGACGGAATAATTATTTTTACAAAAAAAAGGAGGCATGGTTTAATATTTTTCATGAAAGTCACTCCCCAGTTATCCCTCAGAAACCAGTGCATGCTCAGCATAAGCAGATGCTAGCCCTGAAACGGCAAGCCAGGCTTCAGCTTAGGATTGTAAGTGTCTGCTAAATATAGTCGAGCTGCATAATGTTTTTTCTGACACCATTAAATTCAGTTCATTAGTGAGTGAGGGATCAAACTAGATCTTACGTTGTAAGGTGAAAGTCAATTCCCAACACTGCCAGCTCCCAACTCCAGGCTTCTCAGACAGCATTAAGAACCTCTCTGTTTTCTTAGAACCTTTGGTAACCAGAATAAACAGGGTGACTGCTAAGCAGACAGACTACCTGAGCAAAAACTGCAGTGGATGCTCCAACCTTCAAGCTCCATTTGAAGAGCTGCTACTTGGGCCTGCCTTAGCAGAACTTAAAACTACACCTGACCTTCTACAAAACACTCATTCCTCACTTTAAAAATATTTTTTTTTATAGACTTGGAGGTTGTTCCTATTTATGAATATTCTCCAAAAGACGCTAGTGGTGGAGTCCTTTAACTTTAAGGTTTGCACAAAGCTAATGAATATTCAGCATCACTTAAGCAGGAGAACAAAATGCATGGCTGGGATAGTGCCTGGATATCACACTGCCTTCCCTCCTCTTGGCCAGCAGTTTCCAGTTGCTGGGAAGTTTCCAGTGGTCTCGTTGCTGGCACACCCATCCCAGCGAGACAGAGGTGGAGACCTTGGGAGATGAGAGAAAGAGGGTGAGGGTGAAGGAGCAGATAATCACCTCCTGGTGTGGGCAGAGGGATGGTGGCAGCAGCTTATCTCATTTGGTAAAGGCCAACAACATCTTTGGCCAGAAGGCTCCTGGGCAAGAACAGTATGTGGAGAAAGCAAAACATGTGAGGTGTGTCCAAAAGAAAGCTAAGTATCTGGTAGATCTATGTACCAGTGCAAAAGGCCCAGGCGAAACATGGCACAGACTCCTCAAGCTGGCTTCGCATCTCCAACATTCCTCCATGAAGCAGTTCTGCTCCTGCCTCACCGGGCTAGTCCTGTGTCACACCACTCCAAATCAATGTTTTAAGAGTGTGCTTAAGTAGTATCAATAGCAATTACAGGTGAAAATCCCGACCTCATCCCCAGACCCAGTTAATTGTTGCAACATTGATTTACTCTAATTTGGCTTCCCACTCCAAATTAAATCCGCATTACCGAAGGAGGGACCTCAGGCAAACTCTCCCTGCTCACCCCCTCCCCTCCAAGACAACAAATTTAATATTGAATACACTTGGAAAAAAAACGGCAGTTGTTGCAGGATCCATACTGAAAGATCTTTTTCCTTTCTTCCCCCCTCCTTTTTTTTTTTTCTTACTGCGAGTAATTAAAAGATGCTTTTCTTGACTAATGATCCCCCTGTTTAGAAATGGGAAGTCGATACTCCTTCACCAGCAGTCAGCTTCAATTTGTCACAGGGCTCCCGAAGTTTGAGCGGCGGTTCTCAGGGCTGCTGGTAATTGCTGGAACCAATTACCAGCTTTCCGAAGCTGACCTAATCAGGGACCCACAGACACCACTGTTCAGAGGCCAGCTGGTCCCCTTTCCCTTCCACATGCACGTACTCGCCCCTGCTTGGGTTTTCTGCCGCTTTGCTAACTTTTTGTGCT
The DNA here is from genome assembly GCA_013398815.1 of Ibidorhyncha struthersii. NCBI lineage: Eukaryota > Metazoa > Chordata > Aves > Charadriiformes > Charadriidae > Ibidorhyncha > Ibidorhyncha struthersii. The sequence goes on along the minus strand of VZSZ01011415.1, from coordinate 45,069 downwards.
CACCAGGAGCTCTTGTTTATTCCTCTTTCCTCCTCGCAATCACACCAACACCCTCGGTCTGAACTTTGCCTCATGCTACTGCTTTACTCTATGCTGCTTCCTTGGGGATCCCTTTGCACCTGTGCTCCCATAACCCACGCTGCCTTCCAGTTTCATGCTAGAGGCCATCCAAGGTGTTGCCTTTGATCCAGAGGCACCGAATGACCTGGAGATCTACTTACTTTTCAAGCAGCCTCTCAGAGTTGATAAGACCTGGCATGTGTTAACATTAGAGGACATACCTGGGCAATATATCCTCGATGAAAGCAGCAGGAGTAATGCCTTTTGCTACAAAACTCTCACGTTTTGACTTCACACCCTCCAATCTGAGAGCCTTTCTGACCTTCAAAAGACATTTTCAGGTTTATCTTTCCCCATGACCTTCTCGGAGAAAGTTTTTAAGAGAATCTGAGTGGACTAGGAAAGGACAGTAGTATGGTATGTTTGACGTGGTTTAAGGTTGGTATTGCTTCAACCTATTTTTGAATTTATAAAATTAAAAACACAAGCTGTACTCACAGCCTGGATTAGCTCTATTCTTATAAATATCGGTGACATTTTCCTGAGTAAGACTCCTTAATTATGCTGTGGCCTACAGCAGCCATTTGGCAATCTCTCCTGCAAAACATCGGTCTCCCTGGGTCTCTCCACCCTTCCCTCTACTCAACAGAAACACATGGGATGCCACTGCAGTAGTTCAGTGATCAGTGCAGACTTCTCCCAAGCAGAAGGGACTGCTTTTGAAACCATGTTGAGACTTCCAGGTTCCTTTTAGTCCAGCATCTCAATGCTCCTTGAACCTCCCAGCCCAACAGATTCAGTATTTGTGGAGCAGTCAATAACCCTTTTTTTTTGCCCCTAGAAAGCCTGTGCGTTTCTGCTGATGGCTTCATCACCAACAGAAAGACACAACATAAAATGGTGAAAGCGATGTATGTCTGATCCCTTCTACAAATGTCTATTAACAGAAGTTCCATCATTGTGCTGACAACTTTTAGTGCTTGGGGAAGGGGAGGGCACAGGGGAGACAGAAGATTTAAGAGACATGTCAATCATAAACAAAAACACATGAGAAGACTGTATTTGTCTAAGATCTTTTACCGATGCTTTGTGCTAAGCCTTTGATGGGGGAACAGTTAAGAAATCTTCTGTTCTTGTGTTTCCAACACTTTGCTTGCAGGAACCGCTTGAAGGTTTGAGCAAACACATGGAAAGCCATGGAGGGTGGATTAATGAGTGTGGAACTGAAAATGGGAGCACTACGTGGGACAGATGGAGTAAGTGTAGGGCACAGGGATATGAACAATTCAGGAGAAACTTGGAGGAAAACATGGGAGTACTTCCCTCTCACATCTGATAGGGTTTTGGTGAGAAGTCATTAAAGCAGGAGTATGTTGAGTGTGTGAACTGCTGCATATAGCAGCTCTCAGACTCCAGCTGATCCTACCAGCATGGGCAGGAACAGTCCCCCAACACAAGCTATCAGCTCTCTTCCCCTTCAGGAGAAGTTCTGCTGAATGATTCTTTCTTCCCTGATCTAAAAATATCCTTGGACTCCCTCCATCCCCTCCTCCACCAGAACTCCAAATCTCAGCTCCTTGGTCATCTTTCTAACTTGCTTACTTTCTTGCTGCTTCCCTCAGTCCCTCAACCTCAGTTGCCTCTTCCACCCTTCAGTCCCTGAACAACATAAAAAGAGGGGTTTATTTAACCCCACTTCAGGTCCATTGTAGTTGTTTCTGATAGGATTCCTCATGCAAAACTTCAAACAGCAGCGAGAAAATGTAATGCATAACTTATATCAAAAGAACCTGAACTTATTTTCTTGCCACATCTTGGACAGAAGGATTATGATACCAGTAGAGACCAAAGTACAGCACAAAAGGAGGCACACGCTTTCAAAAAGTAGGCCTTTCAGATATTTATGTGAAAAATATCACTTCAGTCCCTGCTGCAAACAACAGAAAAAATGGGAGTAGCACAGCAAGATTACAATTGCTTTGTGGGAAAATTTTCACATAATCTTAATTCTTTTTTTTTTCTAATAGCTCTTCCATCATGCAAGTGTGCACTTGGACATACAGATGGAAATGGGTATGTGTAACATAAATCTTTGTACCTTTTGTTCAAAAAATGTTGGAGTCCAGGAAAAGAGTGCAATAATGTCACTGAGAAACATAAACAGCTGAATATAAACAAGAAGATGTACAGAAACATAGAGGAATTAAAATAAGCTCTGAGCATGAAATATGAAGAGTACGAAGTTGATTTTCTATAACTAAAATTCACTTTCAAACATAAAAACCTGAATAATTGAACTCAAATGGATGGCTTTCTTTTCATGACAGTCACATGTATTTTAGATTTTTCATGATAACATCTTTATTATATGTATACTAAAATAATATTTTTTTAAAAAATCCAATTGAATGCATGCCTTTTCCTTTTATAAGTATTTAGACTTGAGGTATCTCTCCAGCTTACCTTAGTAGTAAGGAGAAACATATATTTGTTAGTTGCAGCAATATAAGATCTCTGCATTAAAGTAACACTAATGACCGAAAGGCAGCAATAAGCTGATTTCAATCTACCCGATGAAATCATTATATTAGCTGTCTAATAATATACACTTATACAGCAGACATACAGTTTATGTATGAATAAAATCTCTGTATAGGTCTCCCTGAACATTTTTATATGCATAGTCATTCATCTAAGTAGCCTGATTAATGTACTGGCTTCATTCTCGAAGATGAACCAAAGGTGGCACCACAAATTCATTTTTCAGTACTAACGAAATAATGCAATAAGATACAGTTGACTTTATTACAGACAACAGTACAAACCTACTCCTAAACTGTAGGAGGTGGCCCAGGTATACGCTCCCAGGTTATAACTCCACTTGATCTGGTACTGGAAAAAGCAACATCCAGAAATACACATAAACAAAAATCAGAATATAATTCCCTCTGATTTCCCTCATATGCAGGACGCAAACGCTGAGAGCTCAACCTCCATTGTGCTGTTTGCTACTGGGGGACCAACCAGTGCTCGGATGCAGGCTGCTCCCCTGGAGCTTGCCCTAAGACAATTATAACGTGCTTCTGAAGACAACTTCAAAGACTGGCCCAGCTGTGCAAGGTAGTCCAGAAGGTATTTCTCCTGCCTGAACCCCCCTGCTGAAAAACAGTCTGCCAGAGGTCACTCTGCTTCCCCCAAGCCAATACCTTAGTTATAACTATTAGCACTTACATTTTGTATTTTCAGAGCATCTTCCTCCTTTGACACTGCTCAGATAAATTAAGCATAAAAAAACCTTTCACTTTTGGTAGGACAATGCCTCACAGAAAGAAGATTTTCACTATGCTGAGCTATGACTGGTAGGTGAAATACTGTTCTCACAGGAAACACACACTCCTCCATCAACTTACGCCTTCACATATATCAGATAAAAAAAAAAAAAAGTAAGTCCACAGTGAGCAGGACTTTCAACATCCATGATGAGAACCCAAAGACCTGATGGCCAGGTACAAATTCCTGGGTGAGCTTGAAGGCAGATTATTAATCACAGACTGATAGTCCAAAAGCCAGGAACTTTGTGGCTTACTGAAACAAACAAACATATTACAGTATAATTCAGATTGAGGAACAGCCAGGCGGGAGGTTTCAATCTCCCGCTGTTTTGTTGGTCAGTCAACTGAACCAAAAATTTGTAGAGCTGCTGAGGAAACCTTCACAAAAGTGAAAAAGTAATGGGGTCACTCAACTTTTGACACCTGCCCCCACCTCCAACACGCATTCTTCCTAGCCATGCAGTGTATATATATATATATATATGTAATAATTTTTACAAGGCATATTCCAAGGGAGAATTTGAAAAGTCTATATTGACATGCCCTACAACCTCTGACGGCAATGCCAAAATGAGGATTTATGCACTCACAGCTTACAGCCTTGGCCACATGTACTATCACATACTACCTGCCTGCTCCGTGCCACTGTGAGATGGAGTAGGAAAGCTTACCTTGTGGAGTCTGACGAAGGTTTCATATGGCCTTGGCTGCTCTCCTCCCAGACGCTGTTTGCCAGCTCATTCCCAATAGAAGACATCACCTTGATGAGCTCTATAGGCCAGTCATCCAGGTCGAGAGAGCGGACCCGAGAGAGGTGTGTGCCAAGGTTTCGGTGTATACCTGAGCATTCGATACATATGAGGGCTCCCAGATTCAAGCTGGCCCAGTCAGGGTCTAGGGGAAAAGGGAAACAAACAATTAGTACAACGAAACACCTAACAAAACTTTTTAGTTAATATCTGTGGATAAACAGTTTGGCTCTGGGGGAAAAAAACGCCGGTGTCCTGTCCAAAAGAACAGTTGGAAGGTCTTACAGAAGGCTCAATTTTGCCCTCTGGAGTTACTAACACTCCTGAGGAACCCTCAAGGAGTAAAGAAAAAATATTTTGGAGAGGCTCTCAAAAGATGTATGATTCCACCTTCAGTCAAAGGAAAAATATGAATTAGAGAGAAAAGAAAAAACAAAGAAAATATAAATGCAGTGGCAGGCAGGTGATGAAGAAGTAGTGGAGATGCCCCTCCTTGGGAATCTAGAGCCACTCATAGCCAATTACAAGGGAAAAAGGAGGAAAAAAAAAGAACGACTAGATACAATGTCTCTGTTGCTAACTATATCAACTCCCTTAATAACCATCTATATCATCACCTACATATGGCTTTTACATCTAACACACTATGGGGTATGTTTTCATCTCTAAGATCAGGGAGATAAGTACTAAGATGAAAATGTGATACTTTGAACAGTTCCAGTTTTAGTGTACGAGCTAGAAGGGTTCCACTGACATGCACACACACACAAAAATAACCCTGCAAATGATAAGGCTGTGACAAACCTGACAAAAGCCAGGAAATTCAAAGTAATTTCCCAAGATGTTCACTTTTTTTTGGTCACTGTCCTGTGTTATTTAAATCTAGATTTGTATGAATCTCCCTCTCTCCAACAAACACCCATTTTAACAAATGCAATGAAAGACATATGGGAGGAATTTTTGGTGGCTTTTTTTCTCCCCCCCTGCTGTTAGATCTTTTCTTCTTGCTTTACCCTGGGCTTCCCAAAGAAATAGCAGGCTATCACGAAAGCCAAACAGGAAAATGGTGATTAATTGAGAGGGCAGGAAATTTTTATTCATATCTAAATAAAATTTAGAGCTGATAGAAAATGAATTTCCAGTGACCCCTCCCATTCGGGGAAATCCCATCTAAAGACTGATATCTACTTTATGTAACCCAAAATCAAAAAGTTATTTTTGGCAGCTAAAATACGTGGAAATAAAACATTTCCTAGTTCTTTGCCATGTCACATTTGACCAAAAATATGAAAGGAAAGCAGATAATATTAATTGCAAAGTCCCAAATTTCATTGAATGCATTGCTTGACATTTTTCAGTTAGTCCTTAGAAATCTAAAAATATCCCCAACAAGAAGAATTCCCCATCTAATTTTACTTGAGCAGAAAAACAGATCTTTTGTTTAAAAAGTTCCTGTCCATACCAAGTCTTATACTAGGAATATACAGCATTTCAGAGCTCTTAAAAATCAGGTGAGACAAAACTCCTTGATACTTTCTAAGTCCTTGGTAAAAAAACCATGACAAACTCCTTTCCTGCATATTTCTTCAGGTCACCTCCAGCAGTTACTTTCGGCGTCTTGCTGGTGGGGGAACCACTAGTATATTTGAAACACACTAAAAATCCCCAAATACTGATTTGTCAGTAAAAGCCTAAACAGATCAGACAATAATTTACAATTTGCAAACTGTGTCTCAGAATGAAATCTCTGTCCCTGACCTGCAAAGACCAGGGTTATCGTCACAAAACCAAAAAATGCAATGAGCTCGAAGAAGCATGAATGTAGAATGAAGCAAGAGCAAAAATACTGATTAATATTTTTCCCATTATTCCAACAGAACTGATGTTAAGAACCAGACCTCCCTGCTAAATACCTCCATGTACTTGAAGCACATCTAGTGTATCTTTTGCTGAATAAATTTTGTAAATATTCACTGACTTCCAACTCACAGTGCTGGTACAATTGAAGTAGTCCACCAAAGTGATAATCCAGAAGTTACATGAAATTTTATCAAGGCAGCAGTTTAAAGTTCAATAACCTGACAACGCACAGCTGAGCTTGAAGGTAGCAAACTAGGAGAGGCAAGTATTTAACTCATTATAGACATCCAGTGGAAAAACAGACTTGTTGATCTTGGTTACAACTGGATAACGCAGAGCAATACAGGGCTCTAACAAGGACAAGTGCCATCATTCAACGGATTCTGGGAAAAAACTGACATGACATCACTTATGACATGTGTTTTAGTGTATGCACATGAAAATTTTTTCTCAAAAGGAGGTATGCTAGATGACAGAAGTCACTACCCACCAATAATAAAGGCAAACTGTTGTAAACAACATGCTCACAGACATCCCTGATTTCAATTTATTGCTCCTATCTGCATCTTCCTCTTCTCATATGTAGGTGAGCACTTTTTAAATATCACGCCTGAAATTTGTTACCACTGATTTATACTGAAAAGAACCACACATGGTTAGTAAGCCATAACTATTCAACCTGTTTTTTTCCTTTTTTCAGATCATCAAAAATCAGCTCACTTTTCCTACTGATGAGTAATTCTGAATTGGACTATGCTCAGAATACTCACAAGCATGTGGCAGGCTTTTCTCCATAATGCATACATCCAAGTTTCGTGGTAAAAGAAAGAAAAAGTCCAAAAGCAGCTACAGGTGTTATAAAGGTGCTATAAAGCCAATTTCCTTTCTTTGTTTTACTTACAATTTGTGAAACAAAATATGACCTTTTAAATACCACTGAATATTCCCAGATTACAATTTTCAGCTGCCCATATAATTAAAGGTGTTTTTTTCTCTCCTTCTCCAAAAACCTCTTCCCCGCTTTGACTTGCACCTTAATCAGATTGATCATTTTAAGGTGAAAGCTCTTGGAATGGTTCTTTTAGGAGAATAAGCCCTCCCCACCATCTCCTTCATCCCTTTGGACATGAGGTTGCTGATGAAAGGCTTTGCCATGCTAAATCTTGATGAGTTTGGCATGTGCAAGATACTGCTGGGCTGAGCAGAAGAGGAGCAGGGGGGAGCAGAAGAGCCAGGGAAAGAAGATGAAGCAGGGGGTGAAGGCATCTTGCAAAGAGCTGCAGCAAAAGAGAGGAAAGTTTACGTCTTTTCTATTCTTCAGAAATGTTTGTTTTTTTTTTTTCTTTTCTATTCTGAACATAAAATTGAATCTTGTGATGGGTCTGATAGGCTTCCCAGAGCTTCAGTGTTTGGCTTTCAAATACAAACTGCATGATAGTAAGTTATTAGAATCCTGGGCTGGAAAACTCATGATGAGACTATCCCTCTTTAAGCCCTGCCTGTTTTACAACAGAAAAGACCTGATATTCCACACACTCCAGATATCTTGAAAGAGTGACTCATATTTCTCCTCTCGTCTGCTCTTTACTTAGTGAGACTGGAAGAGCTAAAATCCTTCGGGGGCAGGAATTTAGCTGGGTTTGCCTAAGCAATTCGATCACCTTCAGTGCATTCTCCAGACAGAAGTCAGCACTGGGACTCTAATGCTCTGGGAAAAGGCAACATCAGTTTCCTTCTGAAACATGAAATAAGACCTTCTTGGGTAAAACCCTAAAAAGCATTTTGCCTCATCTATTGCTCTGGGATGGGAACGTTAAGAAAAGGACTTAAAAACTTTAGTCTGAGACTGCCAATGGACCAGAAGGCTGGTGCCACACAGATGCTGCTGGTACTACTGCTGCTGATTAACATACAAGAAGGCAGAAATTCCCTGGTGAAACAAAGTGCGGTGATGAAGTGCTAAAAAGGCAAAGAGCTCTAGAAAGGGGAAGAATGAGACTTCTGAAGTGGAAGATTGATGGCTCTTGAATAGAGTTGAGGGACAGCAACATCTCATATTCCTTTGCTCCCAAGCATCTGGCTTTGTGAAGATGCAAAATACGTAAGCTTTCCATAAGAGCGCTGGTGTTTGTGATGCTAAATGCTCTGGGGGTAAGGATTTGCCCAGGGAAGGCAGAAAGGGAGAGAAGGAAATAAAGCAAAGCCTGGCAGAAAAAGCAGCAGGCTGAGGTTCACCTCATGTGCACGTTTACATTTTAAGATACATCGTTTTGGAAATATCTCAAATTTTTCAAAAGCGAAGATGGTGGCCTTAAAATTAGGAAGGCCAAACGACAAGAAGACTCAAAGAGGGTTTAAATCATGTACAAGAATACAAACAATTAGAGAGGTTCCATCTGAGATTCCAAAATCCCCCCACCCCACCCCCCCCCAACCATACAACCAAGCAGTGACTGTTGCCAAAAAGGGCAGTCCCACCATGCCCTCTCTCAGCAACGTGTTCTTGGCACATCCCTTCTGCTGGCACCATGCATGAGTGGCCAGCTTGACCCATGAAGCAATCCAGATGAAAAACAACCTGGCTGACGGGGCGGGGACGGGGCGGTGGGGGTGGGGTAAAGTGCTGCTTTCTTGAACAATCATTTTCCTGATTAAACATCTAGCTTGGCTCATAAATACTGGGGTATGTGCAAGACTGGGGAGAGAAACACACACTTTGGAGACAGTGTGGACGCTGGAATGGATCATGGATACATCGAAAGGACATGAGTGGGTATGGGAAGTCATCTGCAGTGAAGGGATTGCACTTTCCCACTCTGCCTGGGTGACCACTTAGCAGGGTCTGGGAAAATGCCACCCACAGCCGTACAGACAGACTGGCGCAGAAATCAGTAACAGTCCCATGGCGGTCTGCTCACAGACAGCAGTGAGTACTTCAAATGAGCTAAATATACATCTAGGTCACTTGAAGACCCCATCCTTCTCATATACAGCACACCATCTTATATGCCTTTTACTTGAACTATATCAAAGCTTTGGCGCAAATCTGAATGACTACTAGGTCAATATGAAAGAACAGCAATAAGAGTCACTTTGGGCTGTATGTGTTAACATACCAGCCAAACCAACGTTTTCTCTTGTTTATCACCTGCTGGATTACTAGCCAGTGGAAATGTAAAGACCTTAATTTATTCATGTTGCTATTCTTTCTCTCTGTTCATGAAAAATCCCTCTGAAATCTCTCTTTGGGATCTCCCTCCAGCAGGTCAACAAGCTGTTTTGACAGAATCACAGTCCTGGTCCTCAAAGCCCGGTCCACCCAGGGCTCACATTCCTGCGTACTGAACTGCCAGGGGACAGGGCAGCTGCCTTTGTTCTTGATCCGTCTCCTATGGACGGCATATGAATATCTGACAGTTTTCAAAAGAAGCAATTAAAACCAGTCTGTATGTGAAGAACATTTCGATGTTATGGGAAAACCATTGCTATTTTAAATGGCTGTTAATGTGCCTTCCCTTCAAGTCTTCTGAGGATGAGGCAGGGGATAATAGGTTGGTTTGGTGGATGACTGAATCAGCTAGATTGCTAAATACACAGATAGCAAATTAGTCATGCAGAAGCACTTGCACTTCCAAATGAATGTTCATTTCAAAGTTAACTGGGATGTTAGAACGGCTTAGACCAGTAGTCAAAATTCTGAGCAGAAAGTCTTAAAAAAAAATTATACCCAAAGAAAAATAAATGAATATTTTTCCATTTTAAACACATATAAAAATCATAGGAAAATCACTGACTTTCAAATATCAAAGAAATAAAAATGCACAAGTTCTCAATCCTTTTGCTTCTACAACTAATTGCTTAGAGCAAGAGTACCTCCTTTTTATGGCTTTGTTGCAAACCCATGGAACTAAAGAGCACCAGAATAATGACCTCAGCCAGGGTTAGTGAGGTGAACCACAGCTCAAAGTATTCTTGAGAACACTTTTCTGAACATTAAGTATATGTTTTAAAAAATAAAAAAAAGGGAAAGAAACACAAAGAGGAGAAAAAAAAAATTCCCAAATCAGTTTTCTAGTACCCAGATATAACGAGCAATGACTTTGGTTTCTTCTGACAAGTAACCCTAAAAAAAACAAACCAGAAAAACACCTATGAAGCTCTACCTCTGAAAACATTACCATGGCAAATGTGCCCTCTCCCTGCAAAATAGGAGGAAAATGGAAGTAACTGATGTCAAACAGCAAACTTCCTTTTCCTTTTCTTCATAGGAAAGGAACGAAATGCTGACATTTGAAGTCGCATGAGAAACGAGGGGAAAAAAATAGGGTGCATCTGACACAGCATATATTAAGTATGAATTAATATAAGTTTGATTAAGCAAACTCCATAATGAAGAAATATTCAAACATATGGAACATAATACCAAAAAAAGACAAAGCCCATGGTGGGTGTTCACCTAAGTCTCGCCTAAGAAGTAGTCTCGGCCAAGAAGGAGAAGAGGTCAATTTTCTGAAGCCAAGCGGCCATACTTACTCTGTGCTTCACAGTCCACGCAGTGGGAATTGCCTCTGATGTTCCTTATGGACTGAAGGGCCATGGCCTCATTCTGACTCGTCAGACGGGACTGCATAGATTTAAAGAAATGCATAAGCAACAAATAAAAACCCAATAAAAAGGGTTAGATCACACAACTGTCAGCTGACCAAATGGCAAAACCCAAAGCTTAGACCAAGGTTGAGTGACTGTGATCAGGGAACCCAAGGGAACCCAAGTTCTTGGTTTGCCTCTCAAGAAATGGTGATCCTTTGGCATCTCCAAGGACTTGCAAGTCCATGCCTGGCAAGCAGGGACTCCTCTTTCCTCCCATGTTTCTGACAGCTCAGGATTTCTCCCAGGGTTCTCTCCACCCTGCCCAGGAGCTCCCTGTGTTTTGGGGTCTCCAGTCTGGATTCTAAAAAGTGGGGAGACTGTGCAGAGGAAAACCAAGCTTCAAAATGAACCCTGCTATTCACAAGTAAAGTGGTCACAGTGTACGTTTACTTCTTAAGATAAATTAGATAAGAATATTATTTTATAAAATCAATTTCTTTTATTGATGTTTATGCTTTTGCTAATGAAGACTAAAGGGTGGTTTGCAAAAGCAACTGAAACCTTTTTATCATCAAAAGGTCAGATTTAATCAGCTGACTCTTCATGATGACCTGCCAATGACCTCTACTTGGACCTGGAGAGACTCACAATTTACAAGTCGTTCAGCTCCATCCACCTAAACCATCTTGTGGGCTTTCTGAGAAGAAAATTGTTAGATGTACCAAATAATGGACTCCTGCAATAAATTGATTTAAGCAGGATGAGGACCTAGTCTTAAGTATGGCCATGAGGAGATACGTCCTCCTGATCTATCAACAGGACAGTCTAAACCTGTTTAGTAGGTCTAAACCTGTCCAACTAACTACACTTTACTATTCCAGCTAGTTCTTCCCACATGTTTTGAGACCTCAGTAATACTTTAGAGAAAAAAACCTCTCTGAGCATTGTAGTGGGTTGAATATATAACCCAAAAAGCTCCCTGTACGCGCATAATCTTATCAACAGATTCTCCCCTTCAAAAGAATATTTAACATACACAAAGGCCAATCTTCTCTGTGGGTACAGCATAGTAAATATTACCAGCCACTCTTTATCCTCTTTTGTATTAGCATTTTTATATAGGTGTTAGCATACAAATTTCCTCTATTGTGCTCCCTTAACATACATAGTCAAATGTGTAAATCCATGAAATGCAAACCCCCATATAAACAGTCGTTTTTCTGTGTTTCAGAAATACACATAGGAAATAAATACAATTTTAAAACAATATGGGAAGTAAATTATATTATGATGATGATAATCACTGGTGTCTGATCTACTCTGATCAGGGCACTGAAAGCAATAATTCATTTCAAAATATGAGTCTCCTCCTTGCAACATAAAATCATTAAAGACATCTGTTAGGTGGATAATGCTAAAGGATCTATAGGTCTGAATAATTACTCCTCAATTCTCTCCCTCCACTACCACTCAACACCTTGCTCTCTAGTTGAGAAGTGGTTGCAAACACAGAGACTCAAGAAGCAAAAGTTCTCTTGCCCTTCCAAAAATGAGCAATGACTGAGGAAGTCTCAGATTTTAAACATTTACTTATTTATTGAGACAGGAAAGGATAACAAATTACTTCTGTCATCATATGAAAGCATTGAAAGGTAGAAGGCCTGTATCTCTTAGACAACGTTCATCTTGCCCCGAAAAGCTCTGATGAACTGTTTCTGGATTTGCTTTCTGTTATATTAGTTAAGGTAGAAAACCATAAGAAATTAATTCAGTGTAATTAAAGAAAAGAAAAATTGTGCATATGCTTTGTAAAGCAGACAAAAGCAATAGCTTAATTTTAATTTCTATGAGTCATATTACTTCATCATGGCAGAGTCCTATGGCTGAATGCTACCGCACGTTTCTGGTTAGTCCAACCAGAACATTTAGTTACATTTTGCCATGCGGGAGCTTAGCAGATTTAATGAGAGATTTGACTAGTAAATTCGCTGCCTCCTGTGTATTTTGGGGTCTGCCTCCACTCTTGTCCAAACCAGGCTTTTCCTTAAGGGCCTTCTACAGACCTCTAATCTGAAACGAACCTGAATCTGCAGCAGTGACTACACTATACAACTTCTCAGCAGGGACAGTCCATGACCTAGCCTCAAGCTTCAGTCAAAATTTAAAGAGCAATACTGAAGGCAAAACAGATAATCCAGGAGCTCCATTAATTCAACTGCTGTAAAAAATAAACTATAAAACAGGCTACAGCACCAGCTGTCTTGAAATATCTGCAATATGCATACAGCTGTAACGCTGCTCTGTTGTGTGCGTAATGCATGCACATCTCTAGGAATACAGGTTTAAAATTTAGAGCTCTTGATTTTGCTTTCATCTTCATGATCATCCACCTGTTACTTATTTCAGTATTACTCTGTGTACCATACCTTGTTCTTGCTGCTCTCACATGACTGTAAACTGGCCAAGATCTGACTCTCTATGGCTTGTACCCATGCATCTCTTTCTTCATATGTGGTAGCTTCAAAGTGCCAAGTCTGGCCAGTGAGAGAGACAATGATAAACTCGAAGTTTTCTTCTTGTTCTGAAAAAAAAAAGTGCAATAGGAAGCAGTTGTAAGTTTAAGGATATTGATAGCTAGGTTCAAACAATCCTGTTTGATGAGCATTTCTGCAATGTAACAAGCAAACACAGGTCTGGACATTTGAGGTTTGAGGCTAGATATATCCAACTACCCTGCCTGCAGTTGCACAGTGCATCAGAAAACAACTTGCGGATCCACGGCTTTTTCTCTCCAAATGTTATGCAGATAAATTACTGTTTTGGGTAAATATTCAGTTCCCATGTGCATTTGTGAGTTTGGTATCAAGTCTATACCTTTCTTGCACACAAAGTGGCTAGTAAGCATTACTTAGATTTAAACCTGAGGTGCTAAGAGCTACATAATATAAAAATCGAAGTGTGTCACAAAATAACTTAAAAGATGAATGGACTATAAAGAGTTGACAATACAGAAAGTTTGAAATTTACCCTCTTCCTTCACGCAGTTGCTTACATGCAGATATATTAAAAGCGGATGTGTACATTTTCTTGTCTATGGCATAAATACACTGGGTTATAATACAGAATTAAAATCAGTTCAACCTATTCAACATTCACATTTGACACGGGAGATGAGAAAATGATCTGAGAAGCTAGCAGAAAGGGTCAATGAAATACCTTAGGGCTACTAGAGTATAAGGACAAGTATTCAGGCCAGAGGACCGCAGCATATGAAAATACCAGCAGAACTGAACTAAATGGACACATATTCTTACTACACATGGGACACCAAAGTCAAATTAAAAAAAAAAATCAGGGAAGCTGAAACAGAGCAAGAGGAATTGGGAAGGGCAGGCATCAAGCATGAAAGGAACAGAATAACAGAGCACAAAGTTCCAGTGAACATCAGCCATAATGGGCTTTAGAAACAGCATTTACATTCGCTTGTCTGCTAATGACTTACTATATATTCAGAGCCATGAAGCTCCTGCATTACCTTGTCATCCATAAGCATGCAAAGATAAGTGACAGATCTAGCACTAGCTTTAAATACAGTACTGCTGCTCACTGGGAGTCATTTTCTCAACTTTGTGGGGCAACTGGTTTTCTTTGATAAACTCCATGCTAGCAAGGCCAGTGCTTACACCACTTTAATGATGTCCCCAAAAAATAGCAGAAGGTTACTTTGCACCTTGAGGTGAGAATAAACACAGAGGTGAAGGTTATTTTCAGGTGCATGAGCTGCATGAAGCTGCAGTTTTACTAAAAAAAAAAAAGTGTGTGGGATAAGTGGGAAAAGACAGATAAGAGAAATGACGCAACTGTACAACAATAACCACTTTTCACATTAGCAACACAGCGTTAAAAAACAGGTAGACTCATTAGCCAAAATGCTATGATTAAATCTTGGAAAAAGCCATATTTATCAAACAGAGCTTTCAAGAGTTTATGAGGAAGATGCGAGAGGAACTAGTCAACAATAACGGAAATCATGTTCAGTCCTGGGTGCTGTCTCCTGCAGGACAACACAGTTATGGTCTTCTACATACGTAGAAGTCTTCTACTTACATAGAAGCAGTACGGCATATGGTCAGTGAGGAGGGTAGAGGCATATGTGGAGTTATGCCTATGTTGATGAAAACAGGGAACAATGGTGAAGGAAGAGAACATGAAAAACTGAATCCCACCTGAAGCAGCCCCCTGTAGAGCCCAATTTAGGAAATTCATCGTCCTTAGGCTTTTCAGTGGCTTCTAAGCAATAAAACTTTGTACTCTTGAAGTCTTACTAAAGGAGGATTTCCAAATGCTGGTTACTAAACGTTCAGAAAATCCTTCTATATAAATTATTCAGTGTGGGTAGTATTGAGACACACGTATTGTTATGGCAGGGAGCCTGTAATGTCCAGTAACACAAAGGCCCTTTCAGCCTCACTCTGTTTTCTGCACCTCATGGTCTCCTCCCTCAGCCCTTCCCTTCTCCACTCACAGCACTGCTCCAGGCTGCATCGTATCTCCCTGACTGTACACCATACTGCCAAAGGCTTGGTATAAGCTGAAGGAGCTGCCTCCGAGAGAAAACAGTCATTTTGTCACCTCAAGTTAAAAATTCCCCACACCTTTTCAAGCAGGGAGGAGACCCTGTAGGGCTGCAAAGACACAGAAGAGCACAAGAGGAGACTTGGCATCCTGGGGTGCATCAAAAGGAGTGTGGCCAGCAGGTCGAGGGAGGTCATCCTCCCCCTCTACTCTGCCCTGGTGAGGCCGCATCTGGAATACTGCGTCCAGTTCTGGGCTCCCCAGTTCAAGAAGGATAGGGATCTGCTGGAGAGGGTCCAGCAAAGGGCTACAAAGATGATTAGGGGATTGGAACATCTTTCATATGAGGAGAGGCTGAGTGATTTGGGTCTCTTTAGTCTAGAGAAAAGAAGATTGAGGGGGGATCTTGTTAATGCTTTCAAATACTTGAAGGGAGGATGCCAGGAGGATGGGAGCAGTCTTTTTTCAGTGGTGCCCATTGATAGGACGAGGGGTAATGGGCACAAACTTGAACATAGGAAGTTCCATCTTAACATGAGGAGGAACTTCTTTACTTTGAGGGTGGTGGAGCACTGGAACAGGCTGCCCAGAGAGGTTGTGGAGTCTCCCACTCTGGAGACATTCAAAACCCGCCTGGACGCTGTCCTGTGCAACCTGTTCTAGGTGACCCTGCTCTGGTGGGGGGGTTAGACTAGATGATCTCCAGAGGTCCCTTCCAAGCCTGACGATTCTGTGATTCTGTGATTCTCTGGCACACGTCACAGGACTTACTTCTCAATGCCCAACGATTCAATGAGTGTATGTGGTATATAACTAATATTCAACAAGTATATATGGTATATCTTTAGAGAGTCTCTCTGCACTAATCCTCAACCAGTTCATCCCAGCATTTAAGTACTAGGTGACTTTCCAGAATTACAATTCCAGGCCTTAAAAGAAATATATACAATCAAGATGGAGCATCATTGAATCCTCCTATCTGCCATTAATTCTTATCATATACATGAAGTTGGCTTGCCCAAGAAGGGCTTACAAGAAAAACAGTGCAATTCAGCCAGCATACCCTTTAAAAGCGAGGTTGAAATACCGTCCTCGCAGCAGTACCTCTGCAAGCTTCGTTTTCCAGAAATGCTACACACAGTTTTTCCCCTGCTTACGGGAGACCTATGGCAAAGGACACAAACCCCGCTATTCATGCGACTGGAGTGCAATTCAGGAAACACCTCCAGCCATTTCCCGTGGTTGCTCTTTTATATGCCAAATCTCCTTTCCCCAAAGGAGAGGCTCCTGTGTTTCATCTCTTGACCTTTTCTGCTGTGACCAGCTGACACCATGACAAAAGCTGTAAAGACCTTGCATAGCCTTTGTGGCTTGGGATTGCAAAGTCCACGTAACATGCCAGTGAGTCTGTCCCAGTACAGCCCCACTGTGGGTTGCGAGGGCTGCAGTGTGTTTTAAGGCTGGGCTGGAAGGACTTTTTCGGTTCATCAGCCAAAACTCAGTCATTGATGATGATACATTAAGAACATACAAGTTTGCACTCTCTTATATCCACTGAAGCTTCAGGTTTACTTCCTAAATCACTCAGATGAAAAGCAACTGTGCCAGCTGAAGCTATGTTCAATAATACATTTTCTGCTTAAATACACTGATTTTTTTTTTTCCAAGCACGACTGTGAAACAAAGCAGCAACGCCTGCTCCATATCACCCACAGGGCAATGCCTACAAAAGATGAGTAGCAAACATGTACATCCTTAATCACTGCATGCACGAAGAGGAAAATCCAGGCAGCAGAATGAAATTGTTCCGTTTTACTCTTCAGAAAAATTATAAGTTGTGCTATTTAAATCCCTGTGAGCCCAATCACCAAATTTTATTAAACAGTTTTCCATGTTTAACAGTTATTCATAGAAAGGTCCACTATAATAGTATTTTAGCACCATCAACCTGTCGAAATCAACCTGCCCAATTACTCCAAACTACATTAATAACACCGGATATTACACTAATTGTGTCCAGTTTCTATGCAGACGAGGTCCTATGGGGCTAATTTTGCATCCTCAGGGGTAAGCAACTCAGCCATCAACCTGATTTCACTAGGAATCCCTCCTCATTACACAAGTCCAGGCTGTCAAACTTTTTTTTTTTTTTTAAAAAAAAGGTTAATGGGCCAATCAGTCATCAATTATTTCCTGGAAGGCCAGCAGACAAAGGGTTAAAGTGCGAAGAACCAGCTGCAACTGTTTTCCATTTGGAAGTTATTATCAACAGGAGATGTCTAAAATGTTTTTGTTGTTGTTTGGGTTTTTTTGGTGCCTTTTTTTTTTTAAGTGGGAAGGGGTGGCTAGGATGTGAAATGAGCTGAAACTGTAAGATTATGATGATATGGAATCTAAAGCATAAGTAATTTTTAGGAAAATCACCACATCACTTTCAAGAAGCTACACGGCATCACTGTTTATGCTGCATATACCATTTTCGCCACCATCTTTTCATATTAAAGTTACTGCATTTAACCTAAGTTAACATTTAATTTGCTCTGCCAAAAGACAGACATTGCTACAGCCCACCCACTTATGGAAAACAAGATATTCAGTTTCTTAGAAGCAAAGGATTGTGCAAGGGAAAACAAACATTTAGGAATGGCCTCACTGCATTCCAGTACCAATGCCTGTGTTTATGGTATGTAACAGAGATCAGATTTAGAGAACTACACTCAAAATAACTACAGGATACAATTAGTCTATAACTTGTTCCAGAGAACTCAATTGAGTCTACTAAAATGTAGGGAAAACATATGTCCAGAAGCAGTTACGCCTCTTGGCATCCTGTAAGAGGGGTTCTAAATGGTGTGCGTATATCCGTTTGTTCACAGTTTCCACTTCCTACACCTTTTATTCTCAATATTGAGAATTGCATAGTCACCGACACCTTGCATCAGTGGTGGGTAACCACAAGCACAGTTTGAAGTCAACAGAAGACAACAAGGTCCGTTTCTGCCAGGTACTCTACAGTCAGAAATTACACCCATCCCTAAAGTTTGCTTTTAAACAAAAAGCCTGTTTTTCCATGGGTATAAAACAAAGACTTGCCAGGCTTAAGGCATTTCTCACAGGCATACATGAATATTTTGCCAGAATCAGAAATAAAAATGGATCTTCTGGCTTCCAAGCCAACCAGCCTCTTTCACCAGGTGCCAGATTGTGCATTTGCATCTTTGCCCAACATAGTTGTCATCACAGGATCCTCGTGCTGCTGCTAATTAATAGTAACTCACTGTGCGCGTCTGGTAGATGATGCTACTCACACAGGAAACACTTTCCAGAAACAAGAAGTCAAGTGCAGAACCAAAAGACTCTCAATGATGTATTTCAAACACCTATAAAGTACCTTCAAGAGTTGAGGTTACAGCTTGAAACCTAGTCAAGCCTGCCTCAAGTAACACTGAGACCCATTGAAACTCCCTTTTTATCACGCCCTCCTCCCTCTCTCAAAAATCGCTTCTGCTCAAGCACCCTTCCTTAATAACCCTTCATCTTGTCAAAAGGATGAAAATGAAAAATTGCTGAGGTGTTCTAGCAATCAACATTAGATGTTTATAATATACAATTTGTTTACAACAAAGGCACATGTTATTTACGTACTATATAATGCTAACTGTCCTTACCTTTTGTCTTTTGGTGTAAATTATCCCTGTAAGTTGGAAGATAAGTATGTTTATTAGCAGCCTCAATTAAGGAAATATTTGTGCCATGTCCCACTGGGCATGACTATGCTAATACTTCTCTCCCCTTTCCAAACCCAGTGTCTAAATCTAATTAGTTTTGAAAATCAACCCTATCAGGACAATATAGCTCTGCTATCGGTTGCCCACAGCTCTTGATAAAGGTTGTGTTCCACTGGAAGAATTTTTCAGTGGTACTGTTTTATATCGCTACCCGTGAGTGACAAACTGGTGATGAAAGGCTGGTTTCTAGCTCAAGGGACTAAGCTCCCCCTGCCATATGTACTTGTTTTATTTGGATGTCAAGACAACATGGTTTGAAAAAATCCATAAAGTCATTTTTAAATTCAGTTCATACAGTACGTAAGTCTACACTTGCATTAGGTGTTTCCTAACATGTTTCAAGCCTGCGGTTCACTTTTTAAATTAGATGTATTTCAAAGCTGAAGAGCTTGCTTAACTGAGAGGTGTTGTGAAGCCGAGTCTATTGGGCTTATCTTGGGTGCTCTGAACAGCGTCCCCCTCCATCTGCTATGGTTAGCAAAAGAGAACCTTCTGCATAGGCACATCACCACAGCAGCAACGGCATCACTAACTTTTAATCAAAAGGTAGTTTGGGAGCTAATGAATATGCAGAACAAAAGTTTTCCATGAGAGCCTGGAAACTCAGATGCAGCACTGTTTAACACCTCACATATGTAACCATGAAGAGTGGAAAAATGAGGACTGAATTTGTTTATGCATGTTAAACCATAGCATGCAGAGCACAGGCACTTAATTTCATAAAGATATTCTTTTCTGCTGTCTGCAAAATCTGTTGATATAGGAAAAACAATTCTGTATTTTAACAATAATGCTATGATAGCAGGTACAAGCTACTCCAGCTTGTCTTAAAACCAGCGTGGGGTCTGTTTTAAGTATAACACACTGATATTTCATTGAGATTCATAGAGAATCAAAGGATTGCTTAAAACCTGGCCACCTGCAATAAGGAGCAGGTGGGACTTTTTCATTTGTCAGTGGCTCCCTATAGAAAGAAACCCACAAAATTTGAAAACTAAGCATTTTAGGCAAACTCTAAAATTAAAGAAAGCAAAATTTCTTGCAGTCATACAAAACTAATGAAGGAACGGCAGAGGACATAGTTGTACAATGTCCTGCTTCTCTCTGCCCTCAGAAGTTGGGAGTTCTTCAGCTGTGATCTTACACCCAGCCACTTCTCTGAAGATCCTGCCCTTCCTCACGCCTTTGTGACCGGGACAGACACATCAGTAACGCAGTATTTTTGCTACCAAATAGCAAAGAGAGAGGAGCTACATTCAGAGAGGGCTCTCAGCTTTGCACAGTACACAGCAAAAGGTGACCCTGTGTAAGCACGGGAGACCCACTATGCAGGAGGGCCATCCATATACCTGCTTCTGCCAAGCATCTGCAAAAGAGCTGCAGCACCTGAGCTGCAGATTTCTCCATCTTAATTGGATTTTGCTAAATATAAATAAATAACAGGACCGGCATTAAAAATTATTGGAGAAGATGCTTTCTAGATCAAGCTTTCAAAAATGGCACTGTACACAATGGGAATATTTTTGGTCTGTAAAAAAGTGTAAGTGCAATTGAGCAAGCATGCACTAAAGACTAAAGCAGATTTGTTATTCTGGACTGTCATTTCCTATCACCATTCTCTTCTTTGAAGGCATAATTATCTAAACATGTGGCTTTTAATACTTACGATGCTCATTAACTCGACATTTGCATGTCTCACCATTCCAGCTTTCACACAAAGGCTGGCTTAAGGTACCAGCTCAAAGAAGCAAAGTTATGGAGGACATTGAACGTTCAGTCTTTACTGGGGATACTTCCAAAAAAAAAAAAAAAAAAGATACATTTGCCTAATTTCAGAATTTCATTTTGATATGTCTCAAAACTCTTTTGACCATGGCCATCAGCAACATGTCCCCATACGCTTATCCAAGGTGCCTTTGATACTTAGTTTGATCAGTAAGATGAAAGATTCCTCAAACTAGACAGGCCCTAAAAAAAGAAGTATTTATCTGTATAACACAAGGGAATTCTTTATACTTGTTTTTCTGTTGCAATTTAATAACAGGTAGATATAAAATCACAAGATTCTCAAGCAGTAAACCTGTAACAACAAACATGCCTGCACACTGATTAGAAGAAAAATCGGGCTGGGAGATGAAAAACAGCAAATACATACAAAATTACAAATCATTAAAAAGTATCTAGTTAGTTTCCTATTAAATTGAAAAAAATAAACCCAAACTTACTGATGTTCAACAATCATTTTCTCTCATTTCATATCTCACACTTCATACTTGAAAAGATAACAAAAGGATCAAAATAGAGAGTTTTGCAACTATTGCTCTAAAAGGTAATAATTTGACATTTCCACTGAGAAATAATAAAAAAAATTATAATTTTAAAAAAGCTTCCTTAACAAGCTGCAGTAAAATCACACTTTTGTCTCCTACATACACTTTGGCAGCGAGAGAGAGGCATCCGACAGCAATACAGCAGTAATTGTGCAAAAAAAGAACGGTGATATAAATCACCAAAGGTTAATGATCAGGATGTGAACAGAGGGACTTGTTTACAGAAATAGCATGCAATTTAAAATTTACAAGAGATTTAATGCCACCGCTTGGCAATCACTAAAATCAACAGCCCAGAAAACAGTGACATTAAGAAAAATATTACAGTTATAATCATTCCAAAATAAGTCAATTAGTGTTAGGGCATGCGCTTGCGATTACTTGACCCATTTGGTTTGCACTTAAGAAAAAAAAAAAAAATTCCCCCCCTTTATACCGGGATTACTGAGTTGTGACCTATTTTGCATTCCCTGTTTCTTACACCATCCCTTTTACATGCTGCTGGAGATGGTGGTGGAATTTTTTTTTTTTTCTTTCCCTGCCTGGCTTCCAAGAAATTCTGACCTTTGACCTTTGTAATAATAAAAAAAAAAAAAAGAAGAAAGTTTATAATTGTGTTGTTCAAATGAAGGTGGAGGGGGAAAAATATAAAATTCAATGTGCTATTATACAAAAGCCATGACGGCTGTCTTCGGTGGAAAAAAAGCAATGTAAGTCAATTTGTGAACTTTGGCACCAGGTGACCTTTAGAAATACAACAATATACAGAATTTACAAGCAAGAGTAGCACATGCAAATGACCCGGCACTGTCTCGCCTTTGGATTAGAGCTGCAAAGAGCATTATGGAGAAGGCTTGCACAAAACAAATTAAGACTGTTACTTAAATGTCACGGCACACTATTGTATTTGGCTACAGATCATTACACCTGATACTAACACTTTTAAAAACTGTAATAACTTGGGAAATATTACATTGAGTGCCCACATGTAGAAAGGGAAAAAATATATATATAAAAAAATAAATAAAAGAAGAAAATGGGTTCCTGAAGTAATTTAAACATCACCAATCCACGACTAGAGGGAAAGGTCAAAATTTAAGTAAGCTGAAAGGAACATGAATGGCAAAGTAAAACGCACAAACAAAAAGATGAAAAGACCAACTGGAATGTCTCTGCAAACACGAGATGAAAGCACGCATGCTTTGGGCAAATTTGATTTCCATTCGCACATTGGGTAAGGGAGAGACTGAAGGAGGACGATTTTTGGAAAAGCAGGTTAAAAAAAGGGGTAAGAGAGGAGGTGTTCATCTAAAACGGGTTGGTTTGTTACCTTCGGTGTTGGTGCTGCTGCTGCTGTATATATTTCGCAGGCTACCAACACGGTTTAGTTTCCAAGCTTTGCGTTTGGCTGCGTCCAGAGANCATCAAAATAGCATGTGAAGTAAAATACAAGCACAAGCCTGTTAACACATGGAGAGCTACACACAGAAAATGCACACAGGACTATACAGCCTCTCCAATCCACAGATGATACGGAAAGCCTCTTATTGAGAGTGATTTTTTTAAGTCTCTACAACATGACACGATTTGACAAGATTAAATGGATCTGGTATTGGAATAGACAAAAACAGACCAGTAGAAGTAAGGAAGTATTTGTACAGAGGATACACGACTAGACAAAACAGCTACTGTAAAATGCGATTTAATAACAAAACACAGGCAGACAAGAGCTCTTTTTCCTCCAAAAGCCCGTATTGATCACTTGGTGCCTGTAGCTCACCTTTAGAACATCTTTTCACATCATCACCTTTAAAAGTTGAGGTGATGATGTAAAGGTCTTAAATCCTCATAACAGTGTATTATATGTAGCACTGAGCTCAGAGGCACTACTTAATTATTTTGAAGAGTATCAAGTAGACATTAATGCAAATAATGTTTGTGGTCCTCCCCAGGCAAATCACTGCAAAATCAAAGCGTTTATTTGGAAAGTAAAAAAAAAAAAATATATATTCTTTATGTAACAGGAAATACCCTCACTTTATTAGAATTGCACGAAACTTCAAGATTTTGAGCTCCTACATGCCGTTTTACAATTAGCAGAAAATATTGCTGAAAAGCACTCCATTCCCGTGCTCATTAGGAGACAGTGCATCTTCATGTTCTTTAAAATCGACATGTTTTGCCTCAAGAGTGAATTCACAGCGTGAGAAGTACGTTCAATCAACAAAACGTTTAGCTTGAGTTTCACCAGACAGTAACCATATGAAACGTCCAAGTATACCATGACACTGCTGGTGGCTAACAGCAACTTACACCAAAATAACAGAGATGTCCCCCTCTTCTTCACCCACGGACATCCCCACATCCGAGGAGGAAACCGCGTATCTGCTAAGACTGATATCTCTACGGACTTTCCATCCACTGCATCAGCTTACCTAGTCAAGAAATAATGATGCAGCACTGCCTGGCGCACAACTATTTTGTCAAATCTGTTTTATAGGCTTAAGGAAGAGATCACTGGGATCAGTGACAAGTGGAAGACCATCCAGACCTCTTTCTGAGACGCCTTTCTCAGCAGGTGACCCAGCCTTCCTGCCCACAGAGAGTGAAGAGCCTTGAGTCTGGGTGTGAAACTTCTAAAAAGGACAGTATCAGTTATTAATTATGATTAATTTCTAAGATGTGTTTGAAAACTGAGCAGACTTCTATTCAGCTCAGAGTCTGTTATAAAGAAACTCGTGGTAAATCTGGAGTAAGGCGATTCTCCCTCTCACCACAGGTACTCCTTACCGTTTAGAATGATGTGAACATTGCAAAACATAGTGAGTACTGCAATACAACCATTTTAAAATTTTCTTTCTGTATTTACAACAGAACTTTTTTAATGCCCCATGAAACTCAGACCAAATGGCTGCCTCCACAGAAAAGGAACAGTCGTGTGAAATCATTCCACTCTTGAACAAAAAGCTCAGTTTTCAGCTAAAGAGCTAAGGCTGGGAGAGAAATACCTAAACACCTTAGACTGTTAAGCTATATACTGTTTTAATAAGGTCATCCGTAGGCTTTAATGATATATACTTGAAGGGAAAACAGAGGACTGGATGTCTGAGTGACGTCCTTTAGAATGCATCTCACTGAAATTAAAATAGATAACATTATCTGGAAGGTTAAGCTAGATCTATCTAAAAATTAAAAGTTCATCAAATCTAAAAATATCTTAATTGTGTGCATCCTTCAATATGAAAAAATCTTCAGTTTTATGACATATTTAACAGGTACCAGCAACTAGACAATCACAATTTCCCAGCAGAAAAATTGTTTTTCCTGAAAAAAATTTACATATAAATAGGCAAAATCGAGGTTTGGCAACCCTCAGAAAGGGAAGACTGTCTCCAGTACATAAGGACCCTTTCCCAGTCCCTTTTCATTTTTCACACTTTAATGGCATGTTAGAGTATGGCCGTATGAGCAAGATGTGAACTTGCAGCCTGGTTTTCTATTAACCTATTGATGAAATAATCCATTTTAATGTGTTAAGTGTCATGCCTTTTTCTTCTCTTGAAACAAATGGACTTTTTCCCAGTGATGCTGAGGTCCTGATACATCCGAGTGTGTCTTTTTGCATCGATTAGGCTCCAGCCTCCTTCCTTGTGCTGCTCTGCTGTCTTTGAGGTTTCAAGAATATTATCATTAGCAGGGTTTGGGCAGTGCCAAGAGCAGCCTCTGCAGGGCGACTGATGTGTGTGTGAACACCAGGGCCCAGCTTAGCCATCCTGCCCTGCCTGCCTTCAACTGTCTATACATTTTTGTTACCTATCAACATGGCCTTAACAGGCCCTGGAGGGCATTACTTGCCTGGCTTGTCTTTGACTTATATCCCAGGATACTCAGTCCGTCTGGTCTGGTTTGACTTGTTGGTTCAAAATTTAATTCAATAAAAGCTCTTGTTGCCAACTGTGGATAGCTATATCTATATATATGTAGTCCAAACAAATAAACCTCAACTGGTTTCCAATAAAAAGCCATAAGAAATACTTACTTCATTATTTAACAGCAACAAACCCCCTAATTAGCAAGATCTTTAAAGGAGATGGAAGTATTTTCTGGAAGCCTTTTTTCTTCAAAAAAAGACACCAAGAAGCGTCTCTAACTAGAGATATTGACATTTCAGAGGTTAGTATCTGGAATAAAGTTAACTACTTCCCAGAAGATACCAAGTATTTAATTTAGCTTGTACTGAAATGGCAACTAGTATTCTGCCTAGTGTGTTGCGCTACCACAATCTAAATGACTAATATATTTTAATAATGTTTCAAGAAAATCTTTTATTAACTTTGACACTTGCCCTGATCTGGCTTCACTGCTGACAGAAAAACAACATCTCACAGCAATCAAAGCAGTCCCCCCATCCCAACCAGTATGTAGATAGAGTAGCAGCACAGTTTCTGTTCTTATCCGAGCTCATTAACTCCAGAAATTTAGATTGCAAAGATTAAACCCCTGTATTCGCTAGGAAAATTAATTTGTGCATCCTAACACTCTACCTGGACTAGCACAAGAAGTCATTATCTGTCACCCAACAGCACAGAGCTCAGCTTTTAATAACTCTACAAAACAACGGTGGGATCATTGCAACCTTCGACTTATTGCAAGCTGTCATCTGGCCATTCCTCCCAGTAGCGACCATGTGAAGAAATCACAAAGCACCCAACCATAAAAGCTTTGACTCTTGGAGCCTGAGATGCCTTTTTTTTTTTTTTTTAAGATGTAGGCTTAATATGATTTCTTGAGTTCTTCCAAGGAAGCTGCTTTTAATTGCATCATCTATGATGGGATGCATCACTGTGTGGCGCATACTTACCGGGGTGTCTTGTTCAGATGTACCAGTCAAGGACCTGGAATCTACCAGATTAATTTGTAAGAAAGTCAGAATGATGTCCTTCTACTTAACTGTCTCAAGTGTTACAACAGGCTATCTGTATATTAATTTTTTTAATAGCAGGAGCTACTCCTCAGGTAGGACAGAGGTCAGCAATTGTTCAATCCTAACAGAAAAATACTTAGCAGCTAGCTGAAAATCTCCATATGCTGTAAAAGAACCACAATCTATCTAAACAGAAACGTCAGCTCAGCCCTAGAAAGTCACACATGAACCTGGGGAATGAATTTTCCCCTCTCAGTCATGTAGAAATTAGAAAATCATTCCCTTCTTCCACCAGAACATCACCTGCAGTGGCTGGCAATGCTGCTACATGTTTAGAAACAATTCCCGGGTTTGCATACGCCTGACAAACAAGCAGTTGCTTGCCTGTTTAATCAAACTGCCTTGGGTTTGTTTTTTTTTTTTTTATGACATCCTAAATTTTATTAATATTTTTTATGGCAAATGAATGATGTGAGCAATTGTAAATTTTTGCTCTGGTAAAATTCTGCTGTTCTTCCATCCAGGAGGGATGAGTGGATGAGCCTGTTCCCTTCCTCACCAAAGGGATTATCGTGGGCATGTATACAACCACAGCCACTCCAGAAACCCTCCTGTTTCCCTCCTTCACTCCTACTTTACTTACCCAAGACACTCTTGCAACTTTTTTTTATTTTTAATCCCAGCTTTGTGTTTCAGGGATATTTGAAATGTGGTAGCTCAGGCTTTCAGAAAGTACCTTGCCACCTCTCCATCTAAACACCAAAAAAAGTCCATCTCAGTCAAACAGTATAAGACAAAACACTTGCTATTGTTTATTCCGGCCTCATCTATGACTACTTCCAAGCAAAAAAACCCACAAACCACCCGCCTAAACCAAAAAACAAGAATAAAGATTTCCCAGGTCTTGTTCATGATCTGCATTTTGCTTCAAGAATTCACAGAAGCCCTGGCTTCACAGACGTGCCCTGGTGTCAGGAGTTGAGCCCGGCCTTCAGCCCCCACAGACCCTGCACTGAATTAAGACCCAGAAGATGAAGTATTCTAGGCTGAACACTTGCTCAAGCCACTTAGAAAAGTGTCCTTTTGCATAATTTCTATCAGCAAACACAGTTTCTCTGGTTGTGCACTCCTTGTATACAGCTGGGAAGTGGAGACAGCCCCACAAAGACAAAACACCAAAACACACAGCTACTTGGCTCTTCATGAGGGCTGATAAATATTTTTCGATGGACGTCCTCTCTATAAAAATCAGGCTATCATACCAGTGATCTCTCATTTCAGAGGGGGTTGTGTTACCCCTGACAGCTGTCAGGTTTTCTTCAGTATTTCTTGCACATAACATTATACAAAAGCCAGTTCAAACTGTCTGTACATAACCCTCATTCTAGCCTCAAAACCATCGTGCTGATTCACCAAGTCCTGCTGAACAAAGCCCTACCATTTCAGGGAAGCAGCAAGGCACACTCCTCACACGTATCCCTCTGAAAACGTAACTCAACTTGAAGAGCCTTGAAATAGGACAGGTTGTGTATCCAGGAGCCATAAATCCCTTCCCCCAGCCCCTGACTCTGCTGCATCTGCCAACAGTGCCAGACAAATGCCCTGCCACAGGAGGGTGCAGAGATGCACCATCTCACACGATACAGGCACCAGAAAACCATCCATAGAGAGGGCGATTTCTAAAACCATAGGGCAAAAGTGAATAAATACAGACAAATTGCAGGCAAAGGAGGGTGTCAGGAGGATGGGAACAGTCTTTTTTCGGTGGTGCCCAGTGATAGGACAAGGGGCAACGAACACAAACTTGAACATAGGAAGTTCCATCTAAACATGAGGAGGAGCTTCTTTACTGTGGGGGTGGTAGAGCACTGGAACAGGCTGCTCAAAGAGGTTGTGGAGTCTCCCACTCTGGAGACATTCAAGACCTGCCTGGACACCATCCTGTGCAACCCGCTCTAGGTGGCCCTGCTCTGGCAGGGGGCTTGGACTAGATGATCTCCAGCGGTCCCTTCCAACCCCTATCATTCTGTGATTCTGTTGCAGCTCACCAAGCAATGTCCTGGGCATCTGGCTGCCTAAAAATTGCTAATGGTGCACACCTTCAGGAATTGATCTTGATTCAATAAACTCATCCTTCCAGAAAATAGGCTTTTACCTCTTCTGGAGTTAAGGTAAAGATGGCTTCCACTCATTTTTTTTGTTCCACACAAACTTTTTCCTGCTTGCTTACTCTTAAAATATATTACTCCCATCAATCTGCCCTTCTCTTTCACCAACCACACAAGAACCATACGGCTTCCAGATCTACATCTTGGACCTTTAAAAACCCATAGAAACCTGGAAAGGTCAGCAGTGTTTACTACTGTGGCTTTCCTGTGAAGAGCCTTACCAAACTGCTTAAATCAAACACGACTTAGAACACTTGTGGTTTGACATGAAGAAATGCTACATAACTGGTCATTGCAAATGGATAGAGGATCTGTGGCTGTAGACCACATAGAGCATGGGAGTTGTGAAGGCCATTGCCATGACTCTGTAGGTACTGACTGGACTCCCTGTGCTTGACCAGAGGCAATTCCACTCTGTAATTTCAATTTTCTAGGTCCTTATCTGCATTTTTTCAGTTTGTAAGGCAGGGACTGTGACGCACACACCCTAAAGCAGAAGCTATGCACGTTATTTAATGGCTGTACAAGTCTTTGAACATCCAAACACCATTGAAAGAGAGCACTAAAACCTGAATCCAGATAGAAGATACTTAAATCTAGTGGGAGATGATTACATGTTAGGTCTCTGTCCATCACAATAAAATGGTGGTAACAGCGTGCTGTTTCAGCTGAAGGTCTGGGAGGACGTCCAGCTGTACCTGGAGACACAGGCAAGCCTCTGTTTGCTGATGCGTTTGAATACTCCACTTTGTGAGCTGAACTATAATCATTTAACGTATATGCTGTATGTAAAATAAGCTTGCTTTTATGTTTTAAATGTGTACATCTTAAAGTGAGAGTAGGTAAGCAGGTATACAAAGAAGAAAACTAGGCTTTGGTATAGCCTTTTGTTAAGCTGTGGAGTGACTGGGAATCAATTAAACTTAATGACTCCCAATTACCACATATCTTTGTATTTGTTCAGGCAGTAACTTTGCATCTGTGACCAACCCCTTGCAGACAAAATTTCTGTTTGCTTTCTTTAATAGGGATGCTATTTATTCTGTGTTAATGAATCTCCTTTTCCTGTCTAGTTTTGATTAGTTAGGCATTGTAGTAAATATGTTTACCAGCACTACAATCACATAGCATTATTTCTAAAAGCAATAGACGTTTTTAGAAAGCATACTTACCCACATGTGATCTGTGGATACATCTGTTTGATACCTGTGAAGTTCTCTAAGGATGCTTAAGATACTATACTAAACAAAACACCAGATTAACCCCCTTCGACTTACTCAAATTCAGCTCTTTATACACTTTGTTAAGCAGAAATATGCTTTTCTTCTTAGGAGAGCCTTAATATCTAAAGTCTCACCCTAAAAATCTTCCTGCACTGCTATGCTGAGAAACTACAGACGCATTAATGTCACCTCTGGTCTCCTTTTGACGGAGTTCTTTGTTGATTAGATAAATAGTCCTCAGATAGCTGATTAAAAAATGATGTAGCCGTTAGGTTGTGTGTCCAAGCCTTGTCAGCCATGTTGGATGTTAAAGTGTGCATGAATTACATCCCTAGAGTGTGCTGAACAGTGCTGATTAAATGAGGCACGCCACAGCCCTCAGCATCAATTATCAGAAATAATAGGATCTTTTCACCTACACTGGAGGAAGGGGGCTGGGGATGGAGTCGGCGTGCCACTCGTTTCGCAGAACATCTCATCATCATCTGCACAAAATAAATAACACTGTCCATTCACCTAAGGACGTTTGTTTATTTATTCTTATTGTGCAACAATTAAAGACTCAGAAGATATATGAAGAAAACCTTCTCCCATAGCATAGGCCAGGGGAACATTTTTCATATAATACCTGTGCAACATCTATCTAGAAAAATAGGGGTATATAAGATCTGGATGAGAGGCGCACTTGAGCATCAGAGGGGCATTTAAGGATAAACTCCAGGACCATCTAATTGCCATCCCCACCAGGGAAAGGATTCTGCCCTTCTGCTCTTTCTCAACTCACTCTGCATCACGCGTGGTTTCATCAGGGGCTGTAAAATGGCAGATTGGGGATTTTTCTTTCTCGTTGGTCAGTAGAACAGCAATTTGTTCAACAGGACCATGCTCTTCCATAAGAGGCCTGAAATTATTTCATTAAGACTCAACCCAGGAGATTCTTACACAATGTAAACTTGTTTCTGTGACTGTGAAGGGGCTTGACTTCCCTACGTGGAAGCAGCAATAACAAAAATTCCTCAAAAAAGGCTAAAAAAAAAAAAAAAAGGCTAGACATATCAATATATGACTTTTATTAAGTAAAATAATTTGGATACATTGTGCTTCTAGATCTGACCAACACTAAATTTTAAAATAAAAAAAAAAAACAAATTGCAAGGGTCTCATAAATATGTACACTACTTTTCTGTAATTCTTAACAAATGTATACAGTATATCTATTAAACCAGACTTCCAAAGTAAAATATCTTTAAACACTTGAATGTGACTTTAAAGTTTCCAAACATTTCTATTTAGTGCATTGGTGTTAATAGGACATATATCTCAAGAGACCAAAAAAATGGAGCCAAAATACAAAAGATTCAACTGCTGCCAGTTATTCCATATAGTAACAGCCCTTAATACAACCTTTTTGGACACCAGAATACTCAGAAAAACAAGCTGCTGGCCATTAAAGGAAATTACTAAAACTGCTGAGTTAGAAAAGTTGCCCAGCCCAAACACAAGCAAAACTGTATGCCTGATAAAAAAACCCAACCAACCAACCTCCCCTCTGAAACTGAGACCCTTTCCAGTGCTCTATTTTAAACCCAGAAAACACTCTAAAAGTAATACTTCAAATCACATTAATAGTTAATTACGTTTGGCCTAGATTCAGCTTTGAACATTTCAAGTGAAGGAAAAAAATTTAAAACACATTCATACTTCTACTTGTGACAGGGGAAAAAAGTTCCTTTAATAAAACATTTTAAAAATGTTTTTAATTCTTATTTCCCCCCCCCGTAAGATTTCTGCATCAAAATTTTTGCAGTAGGTGGAGGACCCACTGAACTATTTCAGTACATTTCCAATACACTATAAACATACAAGATTCAGATCGACAAAAGTAAATGTTAATTGGAAACATTTTTCTCAGTTTTTCATTATCTGAAGCAGAAAATTATGGGTCTTTTATACACACACAAAAATCCTTTTCAACCACCTAGAAAAATTGTCTTTTAATAAAAGCTTTAAATTATACTATCATATTTCAAAGGCAACGAACAGTTAAAGCAGCTAATCAAAGGTATAATTATTTAATGACTACTACTCAAGCTATCTAACAGGGCCGTAATTGCTTGGCTGTGATCACTAGACCACCAGCTTCAATACTGGAAAACAAGTACTTTGCTTGTAGCGTTTGATCGACCAATTTCTAAGGTTAGTTTCTCCAATTGGGTTGACTTCACAAGGCTAGCTGAGTTATTATGGAATTAGAGAGTCAGTTTGTCACCCTGCTGCCAGTTTTTTGTACACATTCATACTAAAAAACCCTCAAAACTGCAGAGGAAAACAAAAATATTTCCCCAACAAAATGCGATTTGTCAAAATCATCATTGATTTTTTTCACTTTTAATGCCATGTCACAATTGTCTGTAAACCCCAGCTGACCCCACTCTAGTAATTCAAATGTAAAAAACACTCAAAATGTGCTTATTGAAAATTATATTTTAATCTTAATTGCATTTTAATATTTACTGTCCATATTAATCTATTCCAGACAGGTCAAGCAGTGCGTAAGGGCATCTTCTGACTCTATTCCATTGTTTATATCGTGTTTTTTTACACCTGGAAATATGAGAAAAATAACCTAGCATCACCATGTATCATTACCAGAGCTATCCAGAAGCTAAGCAAGTGTACAGTGCATGCTGGCTTATTTTTGGTTTAGTAACAAAGCATGTATGGAAAAGCGGCTTGGGTCATTATATCTTAGCATCAAATGCTAAATACAATTTACTGCTATTAGACTTCTTTTCTAGTACTAATTTTTTTTTTTCCCCTACACAATTAGATTTTGATACAAGATACTGGGCCCTCTGGAA
Source organism: Ibidorhyncha struthersii (assembly GCA_013398815.1). Taxonomy (NCBI): domain Eukaryota; kingdom Metazoa; phylum Chordata; class Aves; order Charadriiformes; family Charadriidae; genus Ibidorhyncha; species Ibidorhyncha struthersii. Next base: position 12,609 of record VZSZ01011415.1, on the reverse strand, counting down.
TTTCAAAGATATTGGAATTCCTATCCAATTATCCAGTCAACATCTTGATTTCAAGATCAGTCTCATGCTTGTAATTAGAATCATTGGAGCTCAAGTGATAACCACCACCCAGGATGCCACTCTCAAAATGAGACATAGCAAGGAAGCCACCCTTCTAAACTCTGCACCTTGCAGCCAAATATGGCTCCAGATGAAAAGGGATACTGACCAAGACTTGTCCACACTGCTACACCTGGCCAGAATTACATTTGTGATAACAAACCCTGTTTGATACAACATCAAAACTACTTGGGTTTTGACATCCTTATTAGCAAGGCTACCATCGTATAGTGTAAAATGCACCATCGCTAAAAACAACCCAATGTATTTCGAAGGACAGCAGGAAAATGCATCGCATGGGACGGCTGAAGAAGAAACAGAGCATGAGGGAGGCATCTGGGACACAATAGAGAGGAAGATTAGAGTGGCCAGAGTGGGACATATGTGGGACATGTGTTCTTCACCATCAGCCTACCTTCTTTCTGCTGTTTAGGCACAGTATTGACTCAGTGAAAAGAGGCAATGCCTCTGTGCTTACCCCATGGAGAACCACTACTTTTATGGCATGATGGATTTATTCTTGTTTCGGACTATCAGTTTCACCTATGGATAGGGAGACGACAATCTTGCCCATTATAGGCTGATAAACAAGGAGTATTTAAATCCATTAACCAAAAACACATTGTTCTGCACCCTTCTATCTCTGAACAAAAACCAGCCACATTTTGTTGATAGCATGAGCAATTACTGTCAAGAAAACAGTTACAAAACAGCAGAAAGAGCTGTTTCTGCTCAAAGGAGTTATATTCTCAATGTTCACTTGTAAAAGACATACCCAGTGCAGGCATCTTGAAATTTCCCAAGTATTTGGCCATTGTTTTTTCATGAAATTTCTTTTCCAATGTTTATTAGGTGTCAGAGTGGAAATACCACAAACCAAAAATAAAATATACTACAATGAAGTAGTGAAGTTGGGCTGGATTAAAGCCAAAAAGGGCATGTTTGTTTTCTCATGTGGGAGACAAATTATAACTTGTTTGAAGATAAAAAAAAAAAAATTATGTACAAAGTAGGATAGGAAGATGCTCTCTGCACTGATCAATGTGCTTCACAGCAGCATCTGTCAAGGTACCTTACAAGAAACAAGCTAAAGCGGAGCCAGTATGCAGGCAGTAGGGAACACCAATATTTATGTGATGCTTACAGTTCCCATTTCCTTTAAGTTTTTTGTAGATAGAGGTGATGAAGAATTAGATTTTTCCAAAGACCTAGGCATACTGCTTATCTTGGATTTGTTTTGTTCAGCATTTAATAAAATGATCTTAAAATAAGGGAGACTTCCCACTACCCTCATTGTTATCAAAGGAAGCATATGAGTTGCCTATAGAAGTCTTTTAAGACAGCATAAAGCTGGATTAGGCATTAGTTTCACTTTGTTAGTTGAGCTTTTACTTATTCTGAAATTTAAAACAATTATAAAATTGAATAGAAATCAGAATTTCCACTCCTACCATCTCCCATTTTTCTCACTTATTCAATCCATACCATCCACATGACTGTAAAAGGTAACCTCACACTAAGGAAATAAAAATTCGAGTAGAAAGCTGCATAAGATTTCACAAGCAGTTCCCTCTTACGAAAAAGCAACTGTCCATATCAGCTCCCAAGGATAACAAAACTGTAAAGCACAGGCAAAATAACTCCACTAGAAGATCCAAACCTCATTCAACAACACAAGCCAATTCAAGTTGTGCAAAAGAACACCTTGTGCTACACCATTTTAGAAAAGGCGAGCCACAAGGCATCTTTGAAATGGGCTTATTTGAAGTGTTTCCATCCTTTGCAAAAATCCACCCCATGATCCAGGCTCATTAGCAGTTTGCCCTCCAGCATGGTAAGCAGCGACAGGCACGTCTGAGGAGCACACACGCACAAACCGCTTTTGTTTGTTCTTAGGGAATCACGTCCATATGTGAGCAGACACAGCACTGCTTTCCACTGGAGCTATATATAACATGAATTCTTCGTTAATTTTCATCACTTGTAAAAATAAGCATGAGATGATCTGCCAGTATTAGGTGTTCAATGGTTTAGCATGTTACTCTGCTTGTGGTGCAACCTGCCATATTAGGATAGGGATTCCTCACTGGAGAGATTCTAGTTGGAGAGATTTATCATGTCAAGGTCTTTTCCTACAAACTACTAAGCCATCTGTAATGATTACTTTTCTATAAAGCTGAACACTCGTGCTAAAACAGGAAGGTCGCCATCTCCCTTTTTGCCTGAGCGTCTACATCAGCCTGCACAGACACAATTAGAAGACTACTTTCAGTTCCTTCCCCCAGTTTCATTAGAAACAGACCCACAGATGTTGGGTCCTACATTGCAAGGAGGACAACCTGAGGCACTGAGGGTTTGTTGGGGCTATGAATTGAGTAGAAGTTTGTACCTAGTAGCACACCCACAAAACCTGCATTTAGGCATGCTAGCAGTAAATCTATTAATTTGCATTTTAGGAGAAAGCCTGCAAAATTAAATAGCTAGCTCAAAGCTCCTAGTTCAAAGACAGCAATGGGACGAAGAACCTTGGACCTTTCATAAGTAGTTTACACATTAACCAGCTTAAGTTAAACTCACTGCTCAACCAATGGTTATTACAGTGACCTACAACTGAGCTTGAAGGTCTCCATCCCTTTGGGCGGGTAGCCTAAACCCAGGTCTCTTCCTACAGAGAAAGTATTAAGACTCTTCCATTTTAAACTTACGGTGGGAATAGAAAAATTCTTTGCATTGGCAGATTCAACATTTTGTCTCTTTTCTGTAGATTGCATTTGGATTTTGAAGAGCTTCATATGCAGGAAGCTACTGTTATTTATGCTTGTACTGGATGGAGCTCCTCAGATTTACTGAAAGTTGTTCACTTGAACACAATCAGTGAAAAATGTAAAAATCGTAAGTTGAAGACATTCTTGATGTACTATTACCCAAAATGTGCCTAGATACCATTCTGAACAAATCCAACAAGATCAGGGTTAACTTCTGCAGCTGCTGTTACATAAAGGTTATCATTCCTGTAATCTGACTTTTTTCAAAACCTGCAGTTGTAGAAAGTCCCTTGGGAGATGCTGTGATTAACTTCAGAATGAAGAAGTTGGAAAAGGGAGGATGCAATGTTATATATGCATATTTTAAATACTGCATATTTTGTCAGGGCATACACAAACACCACATGGCTGCATGATAAAGCAAAACTGGGAGGCTGAACAAATTAAGAGACTCACATCTAAGTTGCACTGTCTTTCATCTTTCAGTAAAACACTGAGTAACAACTGCATTTGGCCTGGAAAGATAAATATTAAATCTTGCATTTACATCAGATGCTAGTGTCAAAGGCTTCCTTACTAGCCAAAGCTCTGAGCTGTTAACTACTAAATGGCTAAATGACAATGGCTGTTACTAATCGCTTATTGAATAATGAAAGTGACACAACTGATAAAAGGTTTCAATCCTGGAAAAAAATGATTTATAGTATTTCACTCTACTGGCACTGTTATTTGTATGACAAATGGTTGGACAGACACCAGTTAATCTCTGCACACCTCCAACTCTGATGTGGCAGCTTCTGCCGGAGCAGCCAAATAATCAAGAACAGCTAACAATACAGCCACGCTGTCGTGAGGGGCTGAATGCTGGTATTTTATCAAGGCTGATCCCCAAATCAATTTACGCGATGGATTTTTTTTTTTTTCAGTGGGGGGAGGGAGAGCATGGCGAGAAAGAGGAGGAGTATCATAAAAATGGGAAGCCGCAGCTTGCAGCTAGGTAGATTAGCCACGCTCCTCTAGCGCAGAAATGAAATCATCAATACAACTAAGGCATTAATGATTTCAGAAAGCTCAGTATAGTTTATAGATTTTTCTTGATGGCATATCCGAACTGCAGCATCATACAGAGCTGTCACGACTGTTACGTTGTAGCGTAATATCAAACTGCCTGCTGCCTACCACAAATCCCATTTTCCCCTCAGATGGGAGAGAAGGATGTGGCTGCTTTTTAGGCAGTATGAGACAGGATTTCCCCCCCTGCCCCCTGCTGAGAAATGAATAAAGCTTTATATTTATAAGCAGTCCATCAATAGTAGCTTTATCTCATTGGTAGTATCGGTATCATCCTACTTCCCGCAGAAGTCAAACGTGTTTTATCAAGCCACTCTTTCAAAAGCAGCAAACCTCAGAGTGCTGAGCTTCCTGAAATTCACCATCTCTTGTGTTTTTTTTTCAACTTTGCACCCAAAACTTTTAATTTTTCATATTAAAAAAACGATGCTTACTTCTATTTAATGATGAAAAACAGCTTAATGGAAAAAAAAACCCACAGAAAAAAACATGCAGAAGGAGAATAAAAGCATTCCAATTTTGCCAATTGAACAAAGTGACAGATCAGTCTTTTATATTCGTGCAATGCAGTTGGACTAGTATGTACTTCGCTATAGCTCACACCTTGCAAATGATTAACTAAAACCCCAACATAATCCCATTACACTTAAAACCAGTTTCACACACTTACTTCCTTATCTCACTTTGCTGTTAAAAAAGTTAAGTATAAAATAAACAGCATATTACAAGCTAAGGAAGCCACAATAAAAACCAGGGTTTATAACGGTGCCAAAGGGTCAAGTAGTCCAATCATATTTGTAAAGGTTACACAACACTTGAAGTGCCCATTTAGATTATAGCTTACACAGGCAACTGAAGTTTTCACTCAGTTCTCTACTATTTACAAATATAAAGTAGTGCAGCCCTTTGCAAAGTTGCAAATATTTTTAGGCTGTAGGAGGCCTACGGTATGTATTTTGCCCACCTGCGCTCAACCGATGAAACAGAAGAAAGTTTTAACAAACGGATGTTGGGGTTCATAGGAGGCAGATGCCAGTATGGTGAAAGTGAATCAGAAAGAGTGGATGTTGCAATGGGTCTTCAAAGTGAAGAGCAGCAGCTCATCGTTGATACGATATAGCACAGGAGGCCATTGGGCAGGACACCAAGTGAAGGGTGACACAGGAAAAGCAACCAGCCGAGGGAGCGATTGTTGTACTAGCATCTGGATGGAGCTGAATGTGTACCACATTCATCAAGGCCAGGAAAAAAGATGCTGTAGCAATTGAGATATGAGGGGGGTGAAAGAGGTCCAAGTCAAAAGATGGAAGCCCAGACCACATACTTCAGTGACACTCGAAGAGCTAAAGATGGCATTTTTCTTGGTCCCAGTGACATGGAAGGGACATCGCAATGGGGAGTTTAAGGTAGCTGGTTAGCTGCACAAGCAGATGTGTACCCAGTGGTGAGTTTGGATAGAGAATACAAAGCCCCATGCAGATTAATCTGTCTGAGTTGGCCACAGGACAAAAGCTCAGTTTGTATGTGCACACGTGAGATTGTTCAGAGAAGAGGAAGAAAGAGCAGGCAACCTGATGCAAGAAGAATTCTCCTCAGAAGGCCTAAAAGATTCCTGGAGAGGTAAAAATCTTACAGGTTACGCACCTACAACAGGAGAAATGAGGATGGAGATGACTAACATCACTGGAAGTGAGGAAAAATCACCCATAACAGCAAACAGCATGTGGTTGAAAACAAAACCCAAGTTAACTCTTCCCTGTGTTTGGATGATGGATATCCATTTACAGCTGCTTCTTGTGATCTACTGGTTAGCCATTTCAATTCTTTTAATTTAAATACATTGATTATTTTTCTAGTGCTTGTACAACTTTTTTTTTTTTTTAAGTTCACATTATCAGGCAGGACTAACTCAATATAGTTACTCTTGAAAGATATTTGTGGCAATGTAGCATTAAAAATTGCTCAGCTTTTTATCACTTGCCAATCTCCTGTAAGAGATTTAGACAACTGTGTTACTATATATGTATTAAGAGAACTATGCTGTGTTAGTTCAAGGCAGAGGAATTAGGCTTGTCTTGTACTATACAATCTCAACTTTGAACACATGCCTTATTGCCCAGGTGGAATGGGACTAACGACATTTAATTATTTACTCTGCATCTCTGAGGCATCATACGGTATTAACATGACCCTGCTGTATTCTTCTAACCCATCAATCAGCTCTCGAAAAGAAAGCAGAGACTCTCACCCTTCCATGTGGAGTTAATGTGCAGGTAGTTGCAGTAATTGATGGCACAGGAAAACCATGACACGTAATGAGATTACTGCCAAAACACTGCACAATCAAATATAATAAAGGTTGATGGACTAGCAGATTCTTTCTTTTATTGGGCATATCTGCATGTGTGCACAAGTTAAGGACTGCTTGCTTGGTGGGCAAGATCAAATGGGTTTGGTAAAGAAACTAAACATGAAAAACCAAGTGAAAAAACAAGCTACTATCACAGCTAATAGAAAGCCTGCTCACGAGAAAATCAGAGCTATCAGAGATAGCTGGGTTCCCTTCAGAGCAATAAAACACATTTTCTCCAGGTAAGCCATAATGTCACCAAGAGTATACAAAATCTTCAAAAATGCTGTAACCAATACAGTCAGCTTTTCCTGCTTGAAATGGGAATATACTGGATTTACTGAAAAGTCATGAGTAATTGATCGAAGCTTTCAGGTCAGTACAACTGGTAAACAGTAGAACCTCACCCTATTGATTGATCTAGCATAGACCTGGCTGGAAAGCAGTTTCAGCCAAAAAATGGAGGGGAAATAATGAAACCTGTCCCCAGAGACATACAGCTGAGATATAAACAGGGATTTAAAGGGAAGTTTTCCTAGTAAATCTCTCAGCATTTCCACAATTCTCATTTCAACCTAGTCCATTCCTTCCACCCCCTTGCAAAAGTGGCTGGACTTCTGACTTGTATTACCATTACGGAGACTGCACAGCATTTGGCAGTATGTTTTACTTGCAGATAAAAATCTCCATCTCCTCTTTCTCCAAAGCATTTTAAGAGGAAAAAAAAGGGATAAAATAAATATTCATCTTAGATTTGTCAATCAGAATCTCAGGCTTCAGCATAGTCTATTGGTTGATGTGTCAGGACAGACATACAACGCTCTGAGAACTGAGTACCTGATAGGGACTAAGAGACAGGGGGTGACAACTCCTAGATGCTGAACGTGGCATTGCCCTTGAAATGACAAAACCCCTCTGTACCTCACAGGGTCTCCATGACCTACTTCGCTCTGGATGGGTAACTGGAGTGAACAAGAATCCTCTCCCCTTAAAGTGCCACAGAGTTAAGCTTCTTGTATATTCATCATTCTCCTACAAGCAGGACCAAGGCACAGAACAATTTTCACAAGCAGAGCCTCAAAGAGACCAATGCTCTGGCTCCTGCATTGCTCAGAAAATAATTATGGATTTTATTCCATCTGTGTTCGGGCTCTGGGGGCCAGTTTACGCCAATCTTTTCTTCTCTTTTCAAAAGTATTGTAGGTTAAACTTTGGGCCTAACCACCTTGACAGCATCCCTTTACATTCTTTAGATGAGCCACTGAGTAGCATTACGACAAATTATGGGACCTGATGATATGTAACAAGAACATCTCCTCCAGTCAGAGGCTGTGGAGGAAATAAAAAGCCTGAAAGAATTATTTCCGGCAAGAAAAGAAACTTTTCCCTCTTCATTAGTATAAGAAATTGCAGATAGTGAAATACTTCAGTTAACCATGAAGTGGGGTTTCCTTGTACAACAACTGTATTCACTTAAGACAGCACACAGAAGACACAAACTCTTCTTTTGCTTGTGGAGCTATATAGACAACATGTAAAAACCTCTGAACATCACCTTATTTTGAAGCAAAGTTGCCTTTACATAGTATTTTCTGTACTACTTTGCTATCATTCTTCATTATGGAAATAATCAATCTGTAGGAAACCAATGTTTCTGCTGAAGTCAGCCTGCCTCTGCCTTCATTGGCTGAAAGCAACAGTCTGCTGGCTGTAATGCCAACTAGCTGGCGAAGAAGCTGTTGGGATACTGTGTAGACAGAAAAGCAGTAAAGTTCTTTATTAATAGATTATTTACAAATATTTTCTAAGTGTCACCAGCTGTTTGCCTGGGAATAGCTTTTTAATAACGTTCATAAACTAAAGAAGAAAACCCTATGAACTATATTGATATTTTTGTTACTAAAGGCAGCAGATAATAATTGATAAGGTTAAGAAAAAAAAGCAAAACCCTACTTCCAATCTCCTCCACATCTATTTTTCCATGTCACAATAGCTCTGAACATATCTTGTATTCATTAGCTAGTAATAAACAAGAGCACTGCACTTAAAACCTTTGGTATATATTGTTTTGCAGAAGCAGATCCTGATGTACACCTGCTCTTAGGAACTTCAGCCATAGCTCACAATCACGCCTCTAGAAAATAGCTGAAGTCAGTAATTAGGAAGCTAATTCTTACCCAAACCTTAGTCACCTTCAGAGTCAAAACACCATCTCCCATAACCCTTCTAATGTCGTTTAAGATGTCTGGGTAAACAATACAACTTTACAAGTAGACATCAACTTTGCAGATAAACATCTGCTCTACTAGTCCACCATTAGACACAATTTAATTTAAATTTTTTTTAAGATGACAACATAAGTCAAAGCCCAAGTCTTCTCTTTCAATAGTGAAAAACCTCCCAATCATTCTACTACATCCCATTACTCCATGGGACACTAACAGTCTGTTACCAAAGTTTACCTTCTCACTTTGCGTCAGGGATCAAAAGCAATATATAAGGTTATATATAAGCAATAGTGACCTAATTATTAATATGTATTTTGACTAGGAAAACTGGTATCTAACTTTATACAGGGAGTCAGAGAGAAAGAATATAGTTGACAAATCCCTCAAAATTGATTGATTTTCGCACTCTCCTTACAATCACTATGGATCCTCACACCAGATTCTTTAAGTAATCTGGCAAGTATTAACTTACATTTTACCTTATTATTAAATACGTTAAGCACATATGAGTCTATTTTATTACAATTAGGTTTGTTCTAATTTAATTAAACACCAAGGCCTCTTAAGTATTCTATGAAACTCAGCTATGTTGCCTGGCAAGTGGGGATTTTCTGAAAGCAATTGTTCAGGAATCCTTGGTGACATTTTAAAGATCTTGATTGTGGACTATCTACCATTGATGGGTGCTTAGTTTTAGGATGAAAATGTATACATTTGGAATTTACAGCATTTCAGTGGAATCTCTCATTCGAGGCTCTAACTACAGAAATATTTTATATTTAAACAGACTTGAACTCTCACAGCATTGTTTCTAAAAAGTATATTCCCTTCAAAATATTGTCTTCAATCTCCATACCTCTGCTATTTTGTATATGGTTCTACAGATGCCTATTTGGTAAGTCAGTATGTAATTAACTGTGTATCCTGTTGTGAAGCCACAAGAGCACAGCTAAACAAGGAACAGGAGAAAATGTAAGTATCTTTGGGCTGAGCTACATTGTACAGGGAACTCTTCAGCAACACCTTCTTGCAAAAAGTTTGAAAGGATACAGATGAGCTCAAAGAGAAAATGGTAGTGAAAACAGAAGTTATAGAAAGGGCCAAAATAGCAAAGTTTCATTAATTTTCCTGCAGTATGCTGGAACTCAGAATCACAGAATGGTTTGGGTCAGAAGGGGACCTTCAAGGTTCATCTACTCCAACTCCCCCGCCACGGGCAGGAACACCTCCCACTAGACCAGGTTGCTCAAAGCCCCATCCAACCTGGCCTTGAACACTACCAGTGGTGGGGCATCCCCACCTTTCTGGGCAACCTGTTCCAGTGTCTTACCACCCTCATCATAAAGAATTTCTTCCTCGTATCCAGTCTAAATCTGTCCTCTTTCAGTTTAAAACCACTGTCCCTTTTCCTGTCAATACAGGGCCTTCTTAAAAAAAAAAGTAGTAAAATCTTTATCCATCTGTCTTATGAGCCCCCTTTCTATATTGTTCATCTACAGGTAAAAGGAATATTAAATAAGCACCAGTGCAAGGAAAATGAAACTTCTGCAGATACCGTTCTGGTTCAGACGGTTTCGACAGGCATACCTGGAGAAAGCTGAGATTATCACTACAGAGATGTATCAGGATGGCATTTCACTATAGGGAGACAGCAAGGCACCCCGAGCTATAGACCACAGGCTATACCCCTTATGTGGCTGAATTATATCACACACGATGCTGAAATGTCAACTCCACATGCAAAAATATCTCCCCTTGACAAACTGAAGTCATTAGCTTGCAGCTGAAGTTGAAATATGAAAATCTGCATGTAAAATTTCCCAGTCCATCTTACAGTGATGGCTGGTTCTTCCAGTTGTGTGAAATTTTATTAGAAACATGCACCAATGTTCCTCTGACACTGCAGACAACACATGGCAAGAACGCACTATAAGCCTAGCGAATGAGTTACTGGAAATGGAAGATATGTTTGGTAACTTTGTATTCAAAATACTTTTTTTTTTTTTTAATAATTTGAAACTCAGCATATCTCTTAACCAAATAAGACCCAAATAAAGAGTACCAAGAAAAAAAAGTCAATAACACTAAAAAAAGTCAATTAATACTACTGGCTGTAAGACATCTCCAGAGACTGCAGAAATATTTAAAACGAGCAGAAAGATGTGTATGAGTCACTTGGTAAGTTTTGTATGATTTCCTTCACTAAATCCACCTTTCTAAGCTCAGACTGCCATGCCAGTCATGTGACAAACAGCATGTCTCACTATAAAATTCGGATTTATTATTTTTTTTTTTAAAGTTATTTATAACTGACCATTCATAGCCCACTGACTGGCAGCCATCCAACCAAAAAGTAATTATGTGTGCGACAATGATGATATTAAGCCAGATGTAATAGGATTGCTTCCAATTTTAAGGTTAAGTAAATCATGAACTGTACTTTTATGTATAAATACATCGGTTAAAGCATTCAGTTTGTCTGGAAATGGGCTAGATCAGTTTGGTGTTTTGTTTACCACTACGAAGTATTACCTTGGCTGAAAAGCACTAGCATTTATGACAAACCAGTCACCATCACTAACAATTTTCAAACAATGACTTAAAAACTAAAATGTCCTTTTCTTCCCTTGAAATACTAGCTTGCATGACAATTGCACACTGTGCACACAGCCACTGAAGTCCCAAAAGGAGGAGCTTGCAAAAGGAGAAATAAAAGGAAGCTGAAACAGTCTTTGAGGGAGCTGCCAATTCCTTGTCAAATGAAGCAGAGTCAGAAATACTCCAGCCTAGCTTTGTAATCCATCACCACAAACTGCAGCACTTCCTCCCCAGATTAAAGACTGATTCAAAGCACTGGGGAAGGAGGCACAAAGGAAGTCAAAGTCAAGTCAATGCCATATCAGTTTGAAAACCCCAATGAAGAAGATGTGTGTGTCGTAGCAGAGCTGGCAAGCACCAAATGTGTTTTCAGATATACCCTGGAAACTGAAGCGTACCAGGTGAGAATCATATTCTATTAAACATTATTTTTCTAGAAACCTCACAGATATTGCCCACATTTCAGCATCCCATTCAAATGGGAAATTTGCCATGATATGTCTGAGCCTCACAGGCGCTGTTGATGTCACTGCATACATCATGCTGTTAAATATGTTATGAGATGCTTGCAAGATACCTTCTGCTACTAAGAAATCTGTTCCATCATCGTCTCCTCCCAGCCCTTAGATAAATAATCCTTCAGAGGAAGCAGGTACTCCCATAGGTAGAGTTGGTAGCAGGCTCAAACAACTAAGTCCATCAATTAAAGAAAGTCAACAGAGTCAAAGATGTAGAATTTATCCCCCTTTTAAAGTTTACGTTTCTAAGGCCTTTATCCTATAGCAAGGTTTGAACACACTAGTACCTCTCTGCTGCTATGCCCGCTCTCTGCAGTTTGGATTTGGGAAGCAATAAGTCTATTGCCATACCACTAGAGAAAGATGAGCTTTCCATGTTCACAAACAGGAACGATGCATGTTGGTTTAAATCCATCTAAACAAGCAGATTCTCAGGACCATTGCACACTTGTAAAGCCCGATTAACAAATGCCAAGAGGCCAAAGATCCTTGAGTCCACAGACGCACTTGATAGACGGTTGTGGTAATACGAAAACCATTAACTAGTGTGACGTTTACCAGGTTCTGATTTACATCCCTGCAAAATAGCTCCTGTTGGACAAAGGAACCTCCTCGACGGAGACAAATATGGAAAAATCAGGAGCTGACCATGAGCCTTCTGGTTTATTACAACTTGGGCACTAACGGCTTGGTTCAAAACCTCACCAAGGAAGAAGCACAAAGAACTCGATTCTCAGTGCAGGCTGCAGATGGCTGAAGAGCACATGGCAATCCTGGCTGCTGGTACAGGGATCAAGCATACAGAGGTCACCAAATACACACATTTAGAGGTTTCTCTTCCAAAGAAGAAGGAAAAAATAAGATTCTCTCTTGTGAGCTGCCCAGTAGGAGTAAAACATTACTACAAAATAAAGCACATAAATCCCCCGAAACTAGAATTTGGCCTTGATTCTCATGGGGGACTTCAACTACCCTGATAT
>VZSZ01011414.1:297653-339182 GCA_013398815.1 Ibidorhyncha struthersii | reverse complement strand
CCCCCCGCCCATCATTTTTATTTTAAAAGATCCATCTCTCTGGTTGATCTCTTGCTGTAGAACACCAACCCGACCAGCATCATTTTTGTCGGTGCATACAGGAAAGCTGTAGGTGAAGCCACATTATCCGGAGCCCCTTTTGCCTGTCAGGGGCTTTACAAAGGAAGGTCTGTCACCAGGTACCCATTACACAGACAAGGAAGCTGAGACTCACGCAAAGCCTCTGGCAAAAGTGGAAACGAAACCTCTCAGGCTGTGATCCTGCATTAACTCCCGGCTGGATCTGCCTGCCTGGAGCTCCTCACAGGCGAGTGGTCTGGGACCAGAGTGGTGAAGACGTATTTTCTTTGCACCCACTGTTACGGCTGGTCCCCAAAACCGCTGCCTCTCGCTGCTGCTGGTGCCAGCCAAGACCTCTCCCACTGTAGGATTTGATGGTGGCGGGGCTCCGCAGCCGGCCGGCGGCTCCTGTTCAGATGTCTCGAGGAGGAGGAGGAGGAGGCAAGAGGTAACTTTTATTTGGGGATTTCAGTGAGAGCCAAGTGCTTCCATCAGCCTGGCCCCTACTTTCGGGGTGCTCAGAGGATGCCTATGCTGGCAGATAAAAGCAGGCCAGGGAGCAACCTGTATTGACCATCTGATGGAGCAGGATGGCCATGTCGGCACTGCGGAGGAGGTGATCCCCAGGCTCCTGCGGGCCCCCTTGTTTGCCAGGTATCTCCAGGGTTTTGCATGATTTTTTTTTCCCTGCTGAAAAATGCCTAAAATAACAGGAGGGCTGTCACACAGCCCATTAGCATTCTGTTTACAACATGAAGCTGAGGATACGTGTTAAATGTGTCAGGGAGTGGCAGGCAGGGCAGGTGGAGGTGGTTGAGGGCGCAAAGTTGACTGGGACGGCACTGTAGGTCTGTGTACAGCAGAGGGAGCAAAACCTGCTGCCATCTCATCCCTACTTCATTTTGAAAGTGATCCCAAGACCAACCACCACCAAATCTTAAAAAGAAATGGAGCTGCCTCCAGCTGGACCACTGGGGAAGTCCAGGCCAGAGCTGCAGGATAAGCGGTTCCGACAGCAGCGGGCGCAGTATTTGAACTTGCTTCTTGCCCCTCTTTTATTTAGCCATGGAGACCCTCAGGATTCGGCTCTAGGCACTGAGTCAACCTCACATTTTCCTGAAACACGTTTCTGGTTGTGGTCACTCTGCACTGCTCTCTTCTCGTATGATGGAGGGCATGATCTGCTTTCTGAGGCTACTGATGTGTCTGATCCCGGCTTGCCGTCTTGCCCTTGATCAGTGCGGCAGCCATGGAGCCCCATTTCAGAGCCATGGAGGAGACATGCAAAAGTATTGGACAAGAGCAAAGGACACAACCAGAGGGGAGGAGCAGGCTGCTAAAGGAACCAGCTTCGCTTCGTGTCATTGCATTTTGCTGCAGCGTAGCTCCAGGTCAGCCATGTCACCGTCGCTCTCCTCGGCTGTGAAATGGGGGCAGTGGTACCAGCCTCTGCTGCGTGAGGCCGTGCTGGTGGGTTCTTCTCCCTCTCCCTTTCACCCTGAGCTATCCCATAGCCCTTGGGCCCACGTTAACTCCACGTCTATCAAAGCTAGCATGATGCAGGAGCTTCGAACATAAACCAAACTCACTCCTCACCCCTTTTGCCAGAAGAAAAGAGGAAGGGGTCAGCGAAGGGGTCTGCAGGACTCTGTGTGGCCAGGGCATGGAAGTGGTGCCTCCTGCCCCTGTGGCTGGCGGGTGGAGCACAGAGGGGGACACGGGAGCAGCCAAACCTGTGCTGACATACTTACGCAAATGCTAAAGCTCCCTGGCTTCAAAGCACCGGTTATTCTGCCTCTTTTAGGGGCAAGGTGCTGAACTTGATGGACTACTTGGCTGGCCCAGGACGACAATTCCCGATTGCCTTTCAGGTTCAGTAACGCCAAGGACATTAAAGATGCTCACCTGCTAATAATGTGCGCAAAGATAGTAAAATTGATGGTGATATTTTCACCAACTAGGACCATTCTGGTCTTACATAGTTTTAAATGTTGCTGCCAAATGAGTTCCCAGCACATTTGGTAAACAAAACCCAGCCCCAACAGGTCCTGACCTCGGCCCAGATTGGCTGCTAAAACCCAGTGCACGGAGGAAGCTCACAGTGCGGGGGCACGCAGAGGGAGCAGGGGTTCGCCTTCCTCCTCGGCTCACACAGGGGCTTCCCTGACGGAGAGGACTTGGGGCATGTCGTTGGAGCCGGGGGGCTCCAAAACCCCTCTCTGCATTTTCCCACTGCTGTGCACAGACACGGATGCACTCCGGAGGTGGCCCAGCTCTGAGCCTACCACCATCTTTCCATTGTCCCCAAAATTGAGCGTCCATGCAGGGATGCTACACCCTTGGTCACCTTGGGCCCCCCTGTGGAGTGACCGTACCTGTTGGGAACCAGACGCTGGCAGCATGGCCGCAGCAGCCCTGGGGTAAGGCCGTTCTGCCGGAGAGATCATGGTCCACTCTGTGCATGCCTGAGATCCCAGGAATAAAATTTTGAATCCGCAGAGACTTTCCCACCCCAAAGAGTGACCTCTTTGGCCACTTCCCTCAGGAGAGGATGGTGAGCCAGTGCTGTAGAAGCACATATGAATGTCTCATCTTATGATTTTTCATTTCTCCATTTGAATACTTAGGTCTATCATAAACACACCTGTAGTCCGGTTGCAAGTACACGGTACACCCAACCTTGTCAGGGAACATTGTGTACCACCAAGTCAGGAGCATCCTCAGCTGCATCCATTGTGGCTCCCAGGTGATGGTGGCAGAGTCTAAGCCAGGGAAAGGAAGGGGAGCTTTTTTACAGGGCTGGGCTGGCACTCAGGGGAGCTCATTAGAATTTCTGCCCCACATACACAAATCTTGGTGGTCTTGGGCATGTCACTCATTTCTCCAGAAAGGCACACGGTGTTTGACTGGCATGTCTTAGGGGGCTGCTGGTAACAACCTGAGCCTTATACCCAACTGTGGCAGGAGTAGCAGGAGTTACTCTTTCTTGCTGGAACTGGTAAGAGTTTGGGGTTCTTTTTCTTTTTTCTTTTTTCTTTTTTTTTTAAGTTAATACAGATTTTGGAGGTCAAGGTGCAAGAAGGAAGGCAGGCAAGTTTTAAAACGTAGTTGTTGGGCACCAGTTTCATTTTAGGGGGACTGTGTGAATGCACATGAGGTGCCTTTTGGTCTCTCAGAGCCAGGAACACTACGGTGGCATCACCTCCTCTTCTCTGCTGCCTCTGCCGGGCCTCAGCTGTGCCAAGAGCATGCGAGGGACAATGCCAGAGATGCTTGCTACTGAGGTGCAATTTCTTCCTCCGTCTCCCAAAGAAAGCTGATGGGGGTTTGTGGCTCCCAGGTTTCTCAGCTCATTGTCTATCCACTGCATTTTCTTCTTCAGAAAGATTGAGCCTAAAAATCGTACTAATAAAAGACTGTAAGGTACATTAAAAAAACAAACAACAACAAAAAAATTGAACCAGAAAAGAAGGGCTGTAAGCACACAGGGTGAGCACAGGGTGTTTGCCTTCACGGAGGAGCTGGAAGGCAGCATGTTGTTAACAAGAATCAGGCCCCAAATCTTTCCCATTAAGCAAAGCAAAATATTTTTGTAAACACCAGAGGAAGGTTTCCCAGTGAAACACACACAGATGTTTTCTTTTTAAATGTAAATCAGTGCGGGAATGGACAGTTTAATTAAAAGCAAAATTATTAGGTAAGTGCTGAGGGAATCTACTTTATTTGCTGGGTACACTCACATATTTTTCCTGGTGAGTCAATTGCAATTTTTAATTTCTTTCCTCCTAATACGATCAGCTCCAAGACTAGCCACTGTGATGTGGAATATTTGGGGGAGGATTTTTCCATGGATAGCAGGAATGTCTGCTCTGTGTGCAAGTTGCAGGCACTCAGGCAGACTGCTATGATACACCCATTCCCAGCCTTACATCTCTGCTAATCGTTAGCAAACACTTGGTAAAGGCTGCCTCCGTGGCATCACCTGGAGAAAATCCTATCCCTTGTGACTGGGATTTTGGGTTGCTGCTAGCGACTGAAACATTTGGACTTACTGCCGGCTGGGATGCTAAGTGGAAAGGGGCTATAGTATTAACTGACTTTACACCCTGCTGCTGCTCTGTCTCGAGACTCAGCTCCCTTCAGTACCACCCATCCCTCCTCCCGTGACCCTTTTCACAGGCAGATGTTTTGCAGAAGACACCTCTGCTCCTACCCTCCAGCCTGCACCTCCCTCTTCATCATAATGAACGATACAGACGGGCTCCTAAGCACGTCAGAAAACAGTCAGCATACTGGACTGGGACCATAACTACTTATTTTTTAATGTTCTGAGTAAAGGCCCTTATCTTTGAACGCATATGGAAAATACGCTGCATGCTCAAGTGGGGTTGGGGACCAATGGCCCTGTCATAGCTAAAGTTCAAAATAAGACCACAGAAACCCACAGCAAAATTATCCCCTGCACCACCGAGTGGGACTCTGTAAGAACGCAGATATTTTTACTCAGTCTGAACATCAGTGGCATCCTCAGTGCAGCTCATGTGATGCAAATGCCTCTTTCAGGGGGTAATAATTTGATTTATGGTGCAGATATACAGCGGGATGAGACAATTCCCGCTATGAAACCAGATGATGCTGATATAACCTCAGTGGCTTCAATAAATGTACCCCGTAATAGACAGGAGTGTGGCAATGAGAAACAGGACAGATGTTGGTAAAACGCTTTAGGTACCACGGATGGAAGAGAGGTGCGATGAAAGCGCACAGTCTGATCAGCGCCCCAGGGAAGGCAGAGATCTGGGTCACCTCATCCATGCCTACCACCACATCTGATCACATTTCTGAACCTTGCTTCCCCATCAGGAGTATCGCTGAGATAAATGCTGTGAGAATGATGTGGCCTCTCCGTTTGAGGGGTTAAACACAATTTCCCATCATCGAGCTTTTGCAGTTGGCTCAGGTATTGTTGTCAGGGTCTTGGATCCTTTTCTTCTTATTATTGAAAAAGAAACTTTGAAATATGTAAAAAAAAAAAAAAGTGCTTATCAGATAATGAAATTCTAGCAGTGGTCAAGTCTTTCAAACAACCAGGGCCATGAATTAATTGGAAGTAATTATAGTCTTTTCTGAAGTATAATTTTTAGGGTATTTTTTCCCCTGACATTTGCAGTGTGGAAATTAAAAATAAAACGATGTCAGAATCATGAGATTTCAATCTGTCTTCAAACAATAATGTGGGCTAGTGTCAGAGGTTTGTCCTTGGCTGGAAGGAGGAAAAATTCACTGGAGAAAATCCTCCTGGTGAAAATCGCCAAGAGCACCTACTTGTGCATTTTCTGTGCTCAGAAATGCCTGGGAGACTCCTGCTTCCCAGAGCTTGCTAGAAACCCTCCTACCTCTGCTGCAGTGGGAAAGGGCACATCAGTACCTCGCTCCTGAGAGCACCGCATTTGTGATGCATGCTTTGTTAATTATTCCACCGGTAAGGCTGTATTAAGAGACACACTTAGAGCAAGGAAAAAAAATACCCATTCTACACAACAAAGATTAAATGCAGTCCTTATATCCTGCTGAAAATAATCCAGAGTGTAACAAAGTTATTTCTAGATTTCTTACCCCCAATATTTTCCCAGTTTTTAAAGAAGGAATCTTTCAAGTGACCCTCTTTAAATTTTGCCCTGATTTCACTTTGTAATTCCTCAGCTTCCTTTGGTGAAACCACCTAAACTCCAGCTCACACACTCCCTCTTACCCAAAGTGCCATTCCCAAGGGAGGGACAGTCTCCGCCAGCATAAACTCAACCTTTTTGGTGGCCAGTGGCATTAGCAGGGTCACACAGGCAGAGCCTCAGCTGCTACCAGCCAGCGCAGCTCTACTGGTACCAGTGATGCTGTTATGCCTGCAACAGATATGCATCTCCAAATGCCGCCACTTGGAAGGACAATTTGGCCCAACATTTTAAATCGGCTGCTCCAGACTCCAAATAATTTCTGCAGGGATGCATACGCGCACACAAGGAATAGTCTTGCACTCTGAACCCCGTGCTTCTGGATCTGAAATTTTAGATTTAACGCTCACTTAAAATCCATTCCTGAACACCAGTCAAAAGGAAAGGAGGAAACTATTTCAGATGAAAAGGCCAGCACATATAAAAAAATGTCACATACGGGCAGGCTGTGATTACAGTGCTGTATAAAGTGCCTGTAGAGGATTGTGCGAGGGATGCTCTGTTCTGCAAAGTGTGTTGTATTTTTGATGAGGCATTAGGTGAGGTCCCCTATCATTATAGACTCGATGGTGTTATTCGCCAGCTCAGTTACAAACCAAATTCCCGCTGGGCAACGCCTGCCTGGCCCATGCACGTACCCCACCTCGCCGCTCAGCTTTATCTGTGCCATTCTCCACACTCCATCTCAAAAAGACCCATTGCGTGGCCTCACCGGCGCAGAGCAGCTGTGTTCGATCTCAGACATGGCTTCAGCAGCAAGGGAAGGGACTTCCCTCTGCCCTTCAGCCTCTGAAACAGCCATTTGAGAGAAAGGTATCAGGAGAGTAATGTTAATTATTTTATTATACTGGAAGTTATGATAAGGGAAAAAAAATGTATGCAGACTGAGGTAAAATTTTGGTCAGGTCTTAAAAGATAAACTCAGTGACTTCAAAGTAATAAAACTTTCTGTGGCGCTTTGCCGAAGCCGATCTTTCATACTTGAGGGATAAGTACGAATGTGCTGGCAGGAACCTCGTGGCTTCCAACCCATGTGCTGCAAAGAGCCTCATGGGATTTTCTGGAAAGCAACTGCTTTTTCTAAGTTAAACATTTTTATCCCCCCTCCCCAAATGGGCAGAAGACTAGCAGTGTTTCAAAGACAAGCATGCGTGTTTACTTCCATGACTTTCATGCCATCAGCAGAAAATACTTGAAACGGCAGGCAAAGTTTCCAAGAAAGCAGAGATGGAGATTTTATTTGCTTAGATTTAATTTCCCAGTACCTTCCAGCTGTCCTTTTCCTGCCTTTGCAGGGCTCTCTCGCTCAGCCGGGAGCCCGCAGATCTGAGCCCATGACCTGACCACCAATCTGCTCAGGGACTTTGTGCATTTAGGTACTGTGGGCCAAGGAGCACATTTGGTACAGGCAGTGCCTGCCGCGACACCGCCCTGAACTTGGCGGGAGCCTCTTGGCCAGTCATGGGAAACCCTTGTAATATTTACATTTACTTCTCTATTTAATGGAGGTCATCTTCTTTTCAGCCCAGATCTATGTAAAAGCCAAACCTGGCCATGATGTCCATCACTGTTAATGCTATACTAATATTAGCTAAGCTATTGGTGATGGGTTCACACAAGAGTGTTGTGCCTTGCTGGTTAGCCGCAGCCTGTGACTATGGCTTTAAAAATTGTGCTGATGAGGTCTTGTCTTAAGACCCTGCCACCCACCCACTTCCATGCTGAGAGAGCCAAATAAATATTTACTGCTTCTCATAATAACACCCAGCCACACTCATCCTTACCACTGCAGAGTAGTTCATCTAATTGAAATAAGAATATAAGTAAACTGTTTGTCAAGGCAGTTTATTAGGAAAAGCATTGCTGTGTCAGGAGCTCCCTCACTGTGAGAGATGCTGTGTTGTCTCTCTTAATATTTAATGCCATTTTAATAATATTTCCCAGTTAGGGGCTCAGGCTGATGCTACACACTAAAGGCCAAGCCTGCCAAAGTAAGGAGGAAGAAAAGCTGAGGGACTGAGGTCTGCTCACCTCCATTGACTTACCCCCTTGGAGGCTGGGCAAAGAGCAATCCTGCTCTTCTTCCGAGGGCCTTGGCTACGCCTGGGTCCTCCTCTTGGCAACTTTATCTCAGATTTGTGGATATTGCCTTTCCTCACTCAGAAGAGCACTTCAAAAGTTTGAGGGCCACATCCTGACGTGATGGAGACGAGATACCCATACTTGTCCTTTGGCAAACCCATTTCTCATTGTGATGCTGCTCCCGTTGGGCTCATTAATCAGATAAACCGTAAACCACTGAATTTCTCTCAGGCTTGTGATTGCAGGTGCAGCTACAGTGCTCTTCCCTGTCTTTGGGAACTCTTGTTTTGGAAACCTCCAGACCTCTGGGTTAAAGTCAGAGGTGTTTTTGCACAAGGAGTGGGGAGCAGCAGCTTAAGTATCAAAGGTCCCTGCTTGTAAAGCGTCCACCGACGCTGCCTCCGCGTCACCCCCCAGCCCTCACAGACCTGCCTTGGCCACAAAGCTGCTGCTCAGGCAGTACTCTGGTCCCCGTGCCATCCCCCGGGACTTCTCCTGGCAGCGATGCCCAGCTCAGGCTCTTCCTTGTTGTGAAAGGTTCCTGGCTGAAGGACCGGGGAGTCAGAGCCTTTTGAAGCTGCTGCATAATAAGCTGTTTTTTTTTTCCAAGCATCACTAGACAGTTCAATAATAATTACATGAACTTTATAATCAGCCAAACCAGTGTAGGCATCCACCTGGCCTACACGTAGCATTTGTGAGTAATTTTACATAAAGGGCAGGTACTTTTGAACTTAGTGCACAGGACTCGTGCACAAACAGCTACAGGAGGAGGGCCCAATTATAAAAATAAACCGTCCTTAGTTGTCACTTGGCTGTCTCTGACTTCCCACGCATTCAAATGGCGAGACTGATTCATTTAATCTTACTCTAAAGCAGCAAGCCACAGCGGCAGTTTCCTGACAGTTGCTTAAAAAAGTGCAGCTGAGCTCTCTTAAATTGTCTTCCCTTGTATTATATTTAGACATTGTGATTAGGGTATCATCTGCCACG
Organism: Ibidorhyncha struthersii; assembly: GCA_013398815.1. Lineage (NCBI taxonomy): Eukaryota > Metazoa > Chordata > Aves > Charadriiformes > Charadriidae > Ibidorhyncha > Ibidorhyncha struthersii. The sequence goes on along the minus strand of VZSZ01011414.1, from coordinate 330,318 downwards.
ATATGCTTTTACTTTAAGGCAGGAGTTCAAGCCGCTCTCTGAAAGCAAACAGAGTCGCTCCAAGGAAGCGGAGGGGCGCGAGCGCCGGGGTTTGGCATTTAGGCGCAGAGCTCCTCAGCGCCGCTTGCGTTGCCGGCTCCCCCGGCGCAGCCAGCCTTATGAAATCTGAGTTTTCAAATAAGTGCAACATTATTTACCATAATGAGACTACTGGGAAGGGTGGAGGCAGCGAAAGACGTAGCGGCTGTTTCCATGTGTTTTTAGCAAATATCAGCTGAGCAATACTTACGGTCTTCCCTTCTCACCTCCTTCCCTCTTCCTCCCTCAAACCTGGCTTTTCTTGGCAAAGGCTTGGATGCAAAATCTGGACACTCCTGTCATATAAACAACGCTTATATATGTTTGTGTCACTGCAAAGCTGATTATAATGACTACACTTCATGCATTTTACTCTAATTAAGCCGGTGGAGGTTTCAACGCAGATACAAACTCGATGTGCAGCTCTGCCCTTGACAATTACATACCGAAGAGAATACCTGAAAGCTCTTGTTTTGCTAAATATTCTATGTAATATTTTGTAATGCACAGGTAAATACAGTCGGTGAACACAAAGTCTTCTGCATTTCTATGTTATTATGGAGGAGGTTATTAGAGTTACACTGAAGGAGGTTTCCTCGTTACGTGACTTGCTTTGCCGGAGCATTTGTCAGATACTGAACTGCGGGTTCCAGTCCTGTTGGCCACCAGCTGTGATGAGAAGACCTCCAAACTGCAGCAGACTCTCAGCCACTGGTCTGGCCGCAGGAGCTCTACAGCAGGTAGCAAATGAGACAAAAGGCTGGCAGGCAGGACGAGGTGAAAGACCCTCTGGGCTCTAAGGTACACGGGGAGATGGGGAGGGCTCTGTGTACAGGGAGTAGAGGCCACACTTCCAACACCTTTTGTTAACCTGGAGTAAATACTGCTGTGGAATTTAACGCACCGAATTGAAAGGTGAGTTTCTCCCATGTGCCAAATGCTGTTTTTTTAGGTTGGTGTAGGATGTCTGTCTTTCTCCTCTAGCTGATCCGCAGAGATCTGTAAATCTGTTATTGTTTCCAGATACCCTCATAGAAACTTGTGCTTTTAGTTTAGTATGTAGGAAACGTGAGGTCCTACATCTAGATCTTAATGTTAGTCCAAATGTGATTGGTTTACAATTTTTTTAAGATCTGCTGTATTCCTTTTCTCTCAGATAAAAATGTCATGCTAGAAGCTTTCCACCATCCCCATGTCTCTAGAGACAGTCTTGGAGACTTGAAGGTGACTTTTCTGTGAAATGGTCTCAATATAATTCCAAAAAAACTTCATAATTTGGAGCCTGCTCCTCAACCTCCAGCAGAGATCAAAGGGATCCCAGAAAAAAAATTAAGCCCCATGCATTCCTAGGAGCTCAGCCTTTAGCTGTAATGAATCAATCGACTACGCTTTTATCAGCCAGATATAAATTGACTTGGGGCACTCTGGAGCCTCAGGCTAGTATAAGGCTGCTGGTTTAGGCTTTATTTCCATTAAATAGTTTGACTCCAGAGGAAGACCTTTGTTTTCAAATGGTGTTTTTTCCATCTTCTTGTTATTTTCACCTTCAAGCTGGCTTGGCCAGTTGGGTATGAAAAGCCTGTTCTTGCTTCCTAGCGGCAAGATTATCTGTTAATGGTATTTATGGGGTGCTAATTACTATCTGTCACTGGCATTTATGAGGTTCCAATTGCTACAGTACCTAGGCGCCAGGTACAATATTGAGATAAGCATAAATGTTATTGAATGTGGACTCTGCTCTTCCCATCCTTCCACTTGGCCCCTTTGACGTGAATACGTTTCTTTGTCCTCTCCCTCCCGCTTCTTTTCATATTTGTGAGGCACGTGAGAAAAAGTGAGTTTTGTGCTCCGCTATGAAACAACCCCGGCTTGTGAGCTCACCTGGGGGGTACCCGGTGCCCATGGCTCCATCCTGGAGCATATCGTGCTTCTGGCCCTCATGCTGGTGGGCAACCCAAGGCACCGGCGCTGTGACTGGCGGCACCGGGAGCAGCACCTGCAGCAGCCTGGGTCCACTTTGCCTGTAGCCTGCGCCCCGGCTGCTGTTGAATTGTTTTCCATAGGACGTTTTCCAAAACCCAGCAAACTGTGGCAACTGGGAGAGCTGAAAGCAAACCAGGTGCTGCTTCCCAGGCTACGGACAGTCACAGAAGGCGTCCTGGTCAGAGAGCATGGCAGGCTTTGAACTCTTTGAACCAGGAGCTGCCTAGAAGCGAGCGGAGAGCTGCTGGAGCCTGGCTGGCATTAACGTGAAGAATTTCTTCTGGCTACGGGTACTAAAGAGACAGTTTGCCGCTCAGACAAACTAGAGACTTTGACCAACTTGACCACCAGCTGTGGCCAGAGACTGAGTCTCAGCCTGATTCTGAGAAAAACACATGCCTGGGACTTCCTTTCTACCACTACAGAGAAATTAAAATGATCCCACAAGAAAGCGGAGATGAGATTTAAAAAAATGCAGGTCACAGTACCAGCTAGTTCCTAAGTGGGACAGACATAAACTTCTTTAATGTGAGTATAGAAGTGGACATATGTTGTTTCTATTATTACCTGATTATAGGAGAGTAGAGGGAAATTTGCTCACAACCCCAAGAAATAAGTGTTTGAAACATATTTTTAAAACATCTGAAATAAAAAAAAAATTAGGAAGGAAATTGAAAGGAAGTATCTGTGAAGATTTTTTTCCCTTCTTTTTGATCAGCTCTGATGGTTCTAATTGACGTCCAAGGAGAAAGCTGGAAATGACTTTGAAATGTAGAAGAAAGGGCTTGCACCCTTGGTAAGCTCTGTCTGTGGGACAGCAACCCTGGGACATGCTGGAAATACATAAATAAGGAAGGTGCCATGAACCAAGATTTATCTCCTGCTTACCCTTCCAGCTTTTTCCTTACCCTCAAATTTTCTGGAATGAAAAGCTGTAAGGATCAGTAATTATGCTAAGTCTTTTCCTTTATGTATCACCGCTCACTCAAGACTTTCAGCCCATTACACAAATAGCAGTGACGTGCTTGGCAGGAGCCCTTTGAAGCAGGTAATGCCATTGCTGCCAGCTTGGTTTCCCCAGCAGAAGAGTGGTGGCGGCGGGCGGAGAAGGGACAGAGCTCGCAATGCTGGGATGCCCTCACCTTCCTCACCCTCGCAAGTCGCTCATGCCTCTCCTGCTTTGCCCCTATGCGGGTTTCTGGCCTCAAAACCCATCTGAGGGCAGGCTCTGTTGGGATGAACGTGCATCGCCAGATGCTATGGTGCACCGGGGGGACAGCGAGTGGGCACCCAGCACCCAGGGCCACGTGAGCCGGCGATGCTGCCCCTTGATAGCTGAGGGCTGCTCCATGACGCCAGTAGGTTTGCAGAGAAGAAGCAGGGCTGGAGTCAGGTTACACTGACTCCAAAGGACCAGGCAGCAGTTTCCCAGGGAAAATACATGCCCGTGTAAATAAAGAGGGAAACAATTACAAATGACTAGTTAACTGAGCAGAAGTAAAAATGGAAAGCAGAAGCAGGAATGAAAGACAGAAGGAAAAGAGAAGATTTTGTTTTAGATGCAGAGGTTTGCATTTTGCGTCTAAAGAAATAGGGGAAGAAATTAAAATACATATTTAGGAAAAAAACCCAAACAAATGGGAAATGTGAAAAGAACCATGCGTTTTTGTGAGGAAACCACTGAAGAGACAGAATCATAAATGCACAAATCCAAATATCAACCTTTGTTCCTTCAACAGTAAAAAAACCCATAAAATTCATTTAGTACATATCGAAAGTAAGCTTTTGGGAAAGTACCCCGATGACAGTGCTGAGAATTGATTACCCTGTTATTCTTGCTCCAGTCATTGGGCAGTGTAAGTGAGGTAGTTGTTAGAAGTGTTATTTATTCCAAGAAACATTGCATTCCTTTTTTCTGACCACTACCTTGATTATAGTCAGGCGTATTTCTTGAAATGTGCTCAAAGCCCTGAGCTGCACTCCCACCAGTCCCCCAGCACCGCTGGCTCAGCCAGCCAGCAGAATAAAAGACCCCTACCCAGTAAGACACCCTCCTTCCCCACAGAACCATAGAAAAGTTTGGGTTGGAGGGACCCTTAAAGGTCACCTAGTCCAACCCTCCTGCAATGACCAGGGACATCTTCAACTAGATAGGGTTGCTCAGAACGCCGTCCAACCTGACCTTGAATGTTTCCAGGGATGGGGCATCTACCACCTCTCTGGGCAACCTGTTCCAGGGTTTCACCACCCTCATTGTAAAAATTTATTCTGTATATGTAGTCTGAGTTTACCCTCCTTAGTTTAAAACCATTATCCCTTGTCCTATTGCACCAGGCCCTGCTAAAAAGTTTGTCCCCATCTTTCACATTGCCATCTCTTCATTCTTCTTATTAAGGAAAAACTTGAAAAAAGGATAGGCACATCCCAAAAACCAATAGCTGCCGATGACAAATCTCCCTTCGAATCAGATACAGAAGATCGTTCCTAGTCCCTTCCTAGAGGGACATCCTACCCCGTTAAACAGCGAAGCTGGTGGCAGGGGAAACTGGGGCAAGGAGGTAAGTAGAAAATGGCTTGTCAGGGAAGCAGAATCTCGCTTATAGAGCTCCTGAACTGAGAATCCAGCATTTAACTTTCTTCCAAAAGGCTAGACGGAAAAGGAGTCTAAATACGCTTTCTTTGCTCAACATCACAAGGTACCTTCTGTACTCTGCTCTCTCATGTTTCTGGATGAAAGCAAATTCAGCAGGCAATTTATCACCAAATTAAAGTCAACGCTATCAAAATCATTCTGGATCCAAAAGAGCCGAATAAATTTGATCTTACTTGTAGAAACGTATTTTGAGCAATGATAAAGAGCCTAGACCAGCTGCCTCTCGCTTAGCTCTTATGTAGGCAACACCTGCCTGGATTTCAGTCGCGGACCAGCTGAGTGAGGGCTGGCCAGGGGAATTGCAGTGCCATGAGCCAAGATGGAGATGGAGGGGCTGACGCTTGGAAATCACACTATGATCCTCAGCCTGGGATGCTCCAGAGACCCTGGGGACACGGTGGCCAGGCACATGCTGCCTTTTTTCCAGCCCAGTTAGGAGGTAACGGGAGTGACACTGTAGGGAGAAGATTCAGGCAATGTCATTTTTTAAAAAAAAGGAAATAAAGCAAAAATCCTGTCTATGATTTTGTGGCTTTTTGAGCACGCTGGGTGGTGGGGCTGGAAGTAGGGGAACACAGGCAAAACCAGACTTTATTAGCTTAATAAACTGGAACGACTAGCATATTTTGACACTCCATCACAGTAACTAGCCTCTAGTGAGACAGGGTCTTCGGCCAGTGCTATTTCTGGGGAGGATTTTCTTGTCCTTACGCTTGCCCTGCCTACCGGGCACGTGGGGGCTGTGCTGTTTAACCCTCCTTCCCCTCGTTTATATTCCCCATTCCCACACAACCCACAGGCAGTATTGTACAGCATTACTCCCCTCCCCCAAACTTTCCCTCTTTCAATTGGTGTCACCACTAAGGAATAGATTATTACTGACACTGATCCCAATTTAATCCTTTCAATAATCTGATTTTTCCAAGCCTATTTATATCCTTGAAATGACAGTGTGGTTTAAAGTGATAGAAATACCTGAGCCTAAGCACTGGTACTATCCACACTAGCCTACTCCAGTTTTGACCCTCCAGAATAAAGTGTAACCCCAAAGATTATGTGATAAAGCCCCTCCCAAGTGTTGGTAGTGCCAGACTGGTCCTTGGTCCCTCTTTTTGATGAGCGATACTTTTCATGTTACAGGTTTGCTCTGCATTACACTGGTAACAAGCTGAGGTCCTGAAATAAGTTTTAAAGCTCATATAAATGTAAAATTTCTTTTCCCTTTGTGGATTTTTAATAACCTTCTGGTGTCTGGAAATGATCAAGAAGTAAAGCTTTCATAGCAATGTAAGAAGTATAAACCCATTCTAGTTTGTTATTTCATCCAGCAACTTGAGAACTATTTTTATTTTCCTGGGCTTTAAGGTGATCAGCCAATGTTTTCTCCCATCCCCAATCTCCTTAAGAAGCTTATTAATGTTTTACATTCAAAATAAAGACAAACCAATCTGAAAACAAAGCCATCCTTAGGGCTGCATATGCTAAATGTGCTCGCTGGACTATTTCCACTGTTTGTAACCAATTCATTTTAATATTGCTCCTGCTTCTTGCTAGATCTGCAGAACTTCAGTTCACACANTTGTTTATATAACCGAATACTTTTGTTTCTCCAAAAGGGACTTGGATATTTGACTGAACGACGACACCCATGGTAGGTGATGGTCTGGTTTTTCCAAAGCAAAGACCTCAGTTTTCAGCAGAATTTACATTCCAGTAATAAATATTTAAACGAATTATAATGGAACTGAAGCAAAGAATGTCCCTCTGAAACACACACACATGCGCACGCACACAAGCATACACACACACACACAGAGTCCATTAGTCTGGGGTCGCTCCAATGCAGATGGTGCCTCTGTTCAAACTCTGAAATATTTGACTTTTTCAATTAGAAACCTTGGCCACTTTGGATTTTTAATACCCCATAAAAAACTTATAAAATGCTATTCCTTACTGTCTGTGTAGCAGATCACTCAAACATCTATGTCAAAGGCATTTTCTGCAGCAGGATCTCTTTCTGCACCTAAAAAAGTGTAAGACAGAATACAAATTGTGCTGATTTCTTGCTGTCTTTTCTCAGGCATGAGCTTTAGGTTTTTTGATCATCTCTATTTTTTCTATAACAGGCTAAAATAAATGACACCAGTACGGCAGTTTCAGAGCATACCAGGGCTGCAAAACTACCATTTGGTTTCAAATGTGTAGACTATTATTAAGCAAATGAGATATTGATGTACTTTTCCATTTACAAAGGTTGTACTTGCCCCTGTGGGCATAACACCAGGTGATGTTTTAATTTATGATGGTGAAGATCATATGCATGACATAAACAAAAGAGCTGCTTTTTAAAAATATGAAAAAAAGGAAATAGTCCCACTTCCTTGAGGAATAAGAATGAACTGATTCCAAAAAGCAGAATAACGAAAGCCAAAAGGGAAAACAGGGAAGAACGTGGCATAAATATTGGAGTTACCTGCAAATGTCTCCCTCTGCAAACAAGACTATTTATTCTGTACAGTATGTCGTATCCTGCTCAGCACTTCACACTACTCACAGGATAACCTGTCCGACTTTACATTACCATTGAACCATGCCCACGTTAGCAGCACTGCGTCTGTATTCTCCGCTGGCCGAGTACAGTGCCCAGTGAGTGCTGCCCGCTGAGGAGGAATCACAGCCTGCTGCCCCTTCTCATCCAGTGGACCGCCTTATTTCACGAGCAGCTCCACCACAAGGAGGCTGGTACCCGCGGAGGAATTGCCTTGGCAGAACTGACCCACTGAGACGACAGAGCCTGCTGGGGTCCGACATGCCCCTCTTCGGATTGGCAGATGAAAATGTAGGGGTCAGTACTCGCCTTCACCCGCTGCATTATCCGCATCCGCAGCGACTGTGCAGTGGGAACAACACTGATGTGTGCTTGTCAAGGGAAGGGTATTATCTCTGACTTTCAAAGCTTGAAACACATAGGATGGGTGGGAGCTGCAGAAGGACCTGTGTCTCACAGTCTCACCAAAAAAGTGAATGAAAGGGATGAAGAAATGGGTGTTGCGGGGAAATCAGTCTTGGAGAGGGGCCCTAAGGCAAGAGGGTGGGAGGGAAAAGGCTACATATTATTTTTCCATTCATTCCTGTGTCTGGGGCTAAGTCGGAAGCGAGTACTTCATCTCCAGTTCCACCCCTATCTGATTTTTTTACGTTGGGAATCTGGTCATTCTTAGCTCAGTGGGTTTAATTTGCTGTCCGACACAAACGTACCCATCTTTCATGTTGATTCTGGCTTAAACTCAGCAGAAACAGAAACAAGAGTGGAAAATAACCTAGCTGGCCACTACAGAAAATAACGGTGAACCAATTTAGGAGAAATGGAAGGTGAGCACAGGTATGTGGAAGGTCTCCAGCTACACAAGGAAGTCCACAGCCAAACAGCAAAAGGGTGTGTGCGTGTGTCGGCGGACACGTGAGCATGGACACACGCGTACCAGCAGAGAAGCAGGGATAACCGCTTACCTACTTGTCAGCCCTCCTTGCTGTGTTCAGCTTTCTGCAGGCACCAGTGCAAGGAGGCAGCCCTGGGAAAGGTTTACCTTCATCTCTAGAGAGCTTTGGGACAGATCCTCCGGCCAGAGAAGGGAAGGAGAAAGACCTCCTGCAAGAAAAGTGAGACCCTTCCAGGGCAGGGGCAGGGCAGGAGAAGCTCTTCCTGGGAGAGGGGCAGGCGTGGATGGAGGCAGGAGGGCCTCCTGCTCCTGCAGCTGGCTCTTCCCATGCCAGCCCTGCTCCATCTGCTGGCAAGAACCATACGGAGCCTCTGATGTTGGCCCGCTGGGATCCATCTCCTCCTGTGGCTTCCCCAGCCCAGATTCCCTCCATGCCCTCATTTCATCTGCCACAAGGGCCACGGGTGGGAAGAGCTGAGCCTTCTCCAGGCACAGAAGGGAAAACAACCCTTTCTCTTGGGTCACAGGATGAGGAACTACCCTCCCATGAGCTTCCCTCTACTTTTGCTTCCAACATGTCATCAAGGTTACAAAGGAGCAAATTAAGCATTGTGCACGCTGCGTATTCACCATCTGATCTACTGGTTGGGAACCTGATTTCACTGCTCGCTTGTGGTCAGTCATGCCCTGGTGGAAATGCCCCGCAGACCCCCTGAGGCTGTGTGGTGGAGTGGGATACTGCTGGGGATGGGGTGAGACGGCAGCATCAGCTCCTGGCTCAGCAACTGCCCAGGAAACCAGGGGGCAGCTGTGAAAGGTATTCAGGGGAAACAGGAGCACTTTGGCTCTCTGGTTTGCTGCTCAGCGCTCTGCAAGGTTATCGTTTTGGCTCTACTCCGATTTTTCCTGTGCCTACAAGGTGTTTAAGAGAACGTGACGAGGGAAGCTCTGGTCATTTCAAAATACGGAAGTAACACGGAAAGCTTTTGCCATGTATGAGGCTGAATGGCATTGCAAACTTGATTCACTCTTCTCTGTGCAAGGAGACGCAGGCTGGTTTAAGAAAGCTCCCCTGTGAAAGGCAGTGGGTTTTTTTTTTAGCTCTGGCACTGTTGGCATTAAATGGTTTCTCCTCTTGTCCTGCCTTCTGCTATTGGGAAATCATCTGCACCTGGATTTTGCTTCTCTTTTCCATATGGGAAAAGAATCATGTTTATCCTCCTGTGGTCCTTACAGATGGCATCTCTTTCAGCTCCGTGTTAGAGGCAGTCAGGTGAATGGGGTGGGCTGAGGTTCCCCACATCAGCTGTTCCCTCGGGGAGGCGAGAAGGGCGGCCAGTGTCAGACCAATGTTTACAGAAAGTTTAGTCTCCAGTGGATTTCCCTACTCCAACAAAACAATAGGAGGGTCTGGTACTATATTATCCATGCTTCCTCTTTATTCTGATTTTATCTGTGAATTCTTGCAAATAATAGATGACTGAGACCATTATTGTCCTGGGAAATAGGAAGATAAAACCATTAGACAGACCTTAGCAATTTCAATGGACTTATTCATGGTGTATGTAGTTATGCAAGTCTTTGCAGAGTCAGGAACTAACAAAATACCTGTTGGAATAAGTAATAATCTGTGTGTTCACTAAAGCAGTTCTCTTATGGCTCATTTGTAATAAGAGACACTGCCTCAGTCAACCAAATGCTACAGAGTTCAGAACAAAAAAAGAAAACAAACATAATTCCACTCTTAATGCCACAAGATCTTGGGAAGCAATCCATTCCAGATCTTCTATGTCTCTGCTTTAATACAGGCATTCTTGATGTAAATTGCATGCTGGTGATTAATAGATCTTCTATCCATTGAACTTGAACTGAAGTCAAAAGAACATACTCTTTCTTTTTGCCTTTTTTTTTCTTTTCTAAACCTGCATTAAAAAAGATTATTCAGAAATCTTGGAATGAAAAGTGCTAGGTCAAAACTCACATTTTTCTAGCAAGTCTATGAAAACTTACTTTTAAAAGTCACATACTGTAGAATCTCAATTATCCTAGAAAGCTTATCCGGGTTATGGCTTAAGTATGCTATTCATGTGCTGCCAGCTTGTTCTAGAAGTACAAGATGAGCTGTAGTGCCTCGCAAAGCAGCTAAACCCTTCCCTGGGCCAGACGGAGTCCAGAAGCAGCTCAATGGTTTGACTCGAGCAAAGAAGTCCTGCAGCCGCCCACTGGTCCCACGCAGGACTGGGCTGTGCCTCAGTGCTACAAGCCATGGAGCAGTGTGGGTCCTCTGCAGCTCTGGCAGGACTCTGTGTCTGCCTCTGCATCACGTCCCAAGCTCCGGGACGTCTTCTTCAATTAGGAACATTGCAACAGGACTGCACAGAGCCAGCCGTGGCGTGGTGCCGCATAGAAGCTGAGAAGTCTTCATGGGTACAACCTGTCTGTGCACTAAAACCTCCTGCATCACTCATGTATTCTTATCTTCCATCATCTAGGACCTTTTCTTCTCCTCCTCTTCACCTCAGGCAAAGGGGAGCTGTTTGTGTATCCATGGCCTTAATACCTACTGATCTTGGAAGAACTTCTCTGGCTTGTTGTACATTAACATTGTTCACATTTTTGATGCATATGCAATTAATAAAATTTGGGCAAAACTTTAAAGCTTTGACTATAGTCTGGACAGATTATTAATTTTATGTTCTCCATGAAGTATCGTTAAAACTCACTACCCACTAAGACTAATTACTAGGAGGAGATTTTATTGTGAAAGGAGAGCTTCTTCTCCTCTGCACAGCCTTCCTCTCGGTGTTAGATAAGCAAATATTCCCAGTCAGGCAAATAGGGCCATGCTCCCAAAGGGTTTTTTTGCGGGTCTCATGGCACTTAGCGTTTCTATTGATCTCCCAAATTCACGATGGCAGTGATTGCATGAGAAACTTCACCTCTAGTTTTCGAAAGAAATGCCTAGTTTTTGGGCAGAGATGCCTAAATAAAGGCTGAAACACAAGGTAAAAATGGAACGGGCAGTTTAGGCTCACCTTGCACAAGTCCATCAGTTCAGGCGAAGGCAGCTGATGAACTGAAAGTCAGAATGGTGCAAACTAATTCAGAATAAAGCAGTATTAGTGTGAAATACATGTCCAGCACAGGGGAGGGGAGTTACGCAAGTGAAGCTGTTCTGCAGCAACTCCCAATATGGATAAGCCCTTAATTACTTCTAAAATCTCACCATTACTAAGCCATGCTTATAATTTCTAGAGGCCTTGAGTTTCTGGAACAACTGGAGTATGAGATTCAATTGCATTCACTTCAGTGGAGGATACAGTTAAGTACAGGCACGTTCGTAGGCTTGAGGCCAGTCATTAACTAATTAGCGTATGGGAACATTTAATTTTTTCCCATCTGATTTTGCAAAGTTGTTTGGCAATACTTGTTTATGAGTCATTTTTTTTTTTTTGCCTTCCCCCCCTCCCTTCCCAGCAAACCAAACCCCGACCAGAATCAGAAAGAGCATAGCAAGCACACTAACTTCCCACTTTCCCCTAACTGTAGACAAAAATATTTGCTGAGTTTTGCATTTTGTGCAGACATATATATATATTTTTTTTGTTTTGTTTTTAACTTGGTTTCAGAGTGTTTGTTTCCTCTGCAGCCATGCAAAGCCTCCCTTCCCAGCAAGGGCATGTCAGCGGGAGCGGCAGGGGGTGTGTGTGGAGGGTGCGCTTCCCAGGAGGAACTACAACCCCCAGGGTGCGTGGCGAGGGGCAGCCGCGGAGGAGCGGGGGCGGGGAGGCGCAGAGCCTGCTGGGAGTTGTAGTCCTGCCCCCCCCCCGCCCGGCTGCGGGGCCGAGGGCAGCTCTCCAAAGCACCTGCCTTTGGCTCCGTTCCCCACCGCTCCCCTCGGGCTGTGGCCGTGGGGCTGTCTCCTGGGGACACCGGTGGAGGGAAGCCCGCGAGAAACTGGAAGGTAAGGCTCTCCTAGTGTTTGCGGTGGAGTTGGCGGAGGAGGGGGGCTGTAAATCCTGTTGCCCCCTCCCCACCCCACCCCGGTCCTTCTCGCCCCCTGCTTTTGGCTGGCAGGTTTTGCCATCTCACATCGTTGGGCGAGTCGTCGGGATTTTGGGTCGGTGTGCGGAAACGTCTGCAGCGTTAGCACGTGGGACAGGTGAGCCGTATCGGGATGTCATTCTCCGTCGCAGCGGCCGTTAGAAGTGCGGCTGTTGGCTCCTTTAGGGAGAGGTTTGCGGGAATAAACAATCATTCAATCTTAGAAGAAGGTTGGGGCAGGGAATCCCACTCCCTGAAGGGACTGGAAATCTTTCTTCAGTGAATAAGGGTCTTATGACATCCAGCTTCTTGCTGAATTTAAGCTTGCTTTTTAAACTTTTTTTTTACATTTTTTTTCCTTTTAAGTTGACTTTCTAGGTCTTAGTAGAGAGAAACAGCCAAATGCAAATTTTGCATAAGTGGGTGCGACAGCCTTTGCCTGCATATGTTTCCTTGTTCCAGTGTTTCTGCTGTTTGCCGGACTGGAGGCAACTGAAGGGCTCAGGCTGTGCAGGTCACTACAGTGAAAACCCTTGGAAATGCTTCAATTTCATCCTCTTGCTTAATAAAACACAGCAGCGGTCAGGAGAGCGCAGGGAGCAGAAGCAGCTTTGCGCACTTCATGGATCAGTTAAAACGCTCTGGAGCATTTTGGCTGTGATCCTCTCTGACAAGTAGGTGCCCGGGAAACTATTCCAGCCTGGCTTTTCGTCCTTACACCCGAGCGTAAATTTGCCAGAGAATTTTGGGAAATGCTTTGCACAAGGATGCTCTGCAGGCCTTCCAGGGCTGAATGTACATCAGGTGGTGGTCCCCAAGGCACAGGGACTGGGTTCCATGACACAGTTAGACCCTGGTGGTCCTTTTCTACAAATAGTTTGCTGATTATGCTGAAGACTGCAGATTTGCTGTGTGCACTGCTTATGGCCAGTGACACTGGTTCTCAGCTCCTGTTTCTGGGGTGACATGGCAAGCAGTGGGCACACCGAAGAGTGCAGGGGCAGAGTAGAAGGTTTTAGCTAAGGATACTGATGCCGGAGCCAATTTAAATGAAAAAAAGTGGAAGCAAAGGTGGGAGTTAGTCCTATTAAAGGTCTCACCCAGGAGAAGCTGGGAAAGAAATTTCTTAGTTCTGCTGGGAATTGCGTTGCCCTTTTAATGGTAATAAAGTAGCTTTGCCGTTAATCTCCGCAGACGCTGCCAAATGCTGAACAGGTCTGGACAGTGAGGCAATTCCCTTCCTGCTCGGAGACTTGCTGCCTCTGGGTTAACGTGGAGGTATGGCTTTTGGGCGTGTTGGGTTTATACACCGCGGGCACCATGGCTGCTGCCATATGGAAAGGCAGAAAGCGGAAAGCTAATGAGCAGGTGTCCTTCACAAACCAGACACACAGAAATGTTAAACACAGTGCCCTCAAATGGTTACCCACAAGGAGGGAAAATACGTCTGAAATGAGGATGCTGTAGCTCATGTTAGAGGTGTTGGTAAGAAGCGCTAAACTTCCTGTGAACTAATCCATTACCTTAAAAAAAACCCAGCTGCTGTAATGGGGAGGGCTCATGGGCTGCTTTTCATGTGAAGTTTTTCGTACACCTCATAGACTTCTGGCATGTCTGATGTTCTCCCTGTTCACAGTATTAGAGACACTGCTAGCATGCAGGTAATAATAGAAAATAATTTATGGGGGCAGTGGCACGGAATCTGTAAGCATTCCCTACACATTCAAGAAACTTTCCCAAATGTGAGCAGCGCTAATATCTAAAACGGGGGACCATATCTGCATGCAGCGTTGCCGAGTCCTTGGTATTCCCCTGTACGCTGACACCGCGTATGCCGGCTTAACCCAGGTGATGAGAGCCACTGCAGGACTGGCAGCTCTGCCTCCAGAGCAGCGGCGTGACTGGGGATGCCACCACAAGCCTGGGACAGGGCAGGTGCCTGAGAAGGAGGATGATGATGGTGGGACCTCTTGTTGCACTGAGCCCCGTGTGGGTGGCAGCGGCAGCAGCAGCGGATGCCTCTCCCCGCTCTCTCCTGGAGCTGAGGGCTGTGCCAGCAAAATGTGTGGACCTTCCTACTGCACCTTGCCCCGTCTGCCATGCAGGCTGCGATGTCTAAACCAAGCATGGATTCTCCTGTTTACCCAATGTCAGCGTACCTCCCAAAAAGCAATTGCATCGGTTTTGTTTTCCTTTCCTTGTGCATATCGGAAGTCAAACAGCACGATGTGGCTAATGGGATTATATTGACCCACCTCTGCCGTTGCTATTAATATCTGAAGAAATTCCCAAATGCCACAGCCCCAATGACAGTACGGTTGCCTGCCTGTCTTTCTCTTGTGAAACAGATTGGTGTCTTTTTACGTTAGCAGCTCCAGTAATGGCTAGTCCAAATTTTTCTCCTTGCTAGTGTTAAGAAGCTAGGGACCAGCTTATGTATAGAAGAGAATATATAGAGACTATATAGAGAATATCCATTTTTGCAATGGATAGCAAGTTGATTTGCAATGTCATTTGAACAGAATCCAAATAGCCAATTCTCTTTCTTAAAAAGAAGGAGGCTGAAGGGGTTTGGGGGGGAGTGGGGTGGGATTGTATCTTTTCCTTGCTGACTGTACAAACATAACCCACCGTTCTAAAAAAAGGGCATTCAGAAGCCAACCGTGGTGCACAGGCTACTAAATTTCAATTGCCATTTTTATGTCATTATTGCAATCGCAGTAACTCTGTAAAAGACAAGACAAAAGGTTGCTCTTTCCACTTTGAGCACTTTCCATCCTCCACTTTTACAGCAAAGGTTACCCTGAGCAATGTGTACATCTGTCTGTTCTAAGTGTAGAAATACATATTATTCATACCTTGTCAATGTATATGCTGGAAAACAGAAGCTGAATTTATAGCTATATTTCCTCTCTGCCGGGGCTTTTAGAGTTGAGTGTTTCAGTGTTTCCATTATATACCCCTATTTTCTGAGGTTTATAACAGTCTTGAAGAGTGTAGCGGTCTTGAACCGTAATAGGAAGCATGTAATGTTGCATTTACAATACAGCTGTAACTGCACATTAAGGAGTGTAATCTTCTCAGTGTACCCACAATGCTCCAATAAGGTTAATTGGAGTTACATATACTAAGAGAAAAACAGTATTTTACCCTTGGAGTTGGTGCTCTCCATCCAGAGAGCTCAGAGCATCACAGCATCACACAGGGACAGAGTGTATCTACCTGCACCAGTCTTAGAAAAATGCCATTCCTTGCTACACCATTAAAATACCCGTGTGCATCTGCAAAGGCCCCTCTCAGCACCAGCTTCCCTCATTTGATGCTTTACAGACTTGGCCAAGGGAAACCAAAGCAAACGTGACTGGAAGAAACTATTATTTTATCAAATGTATGGTGAGGCGTTTGTCCTGTGTGATGTCTCTGCTGTTTCTGCCCTCAGATTCTAGTCTTGCATGAATATAGGTCCCATCTGAAACCTTTCTTCTCCATTTCCAGTCAGCGTACTCCATCTGGCATTTTGCATTCATGTGTCACTTTGCTTACAAATATAAGGTAAATGAATTGCAGTTCATCATAACGTCCCACTGTCCCTGAGCTGTCTGAAGTAGTCCCAGCTCCTTTGCCATGCACCTGGGTAGCTGCTGGCTTCTCTAGTTAGCCTGGACATGGGCCGGGGGCAATCCCAAGCACAAATACAGGCTGGGCGGAGAATGGATGGAGAGCAGCCCTGAGGAGAAGGACCTGGGGGCGTTGGTGGATGAGAAGCTCAACATGAGCTGGCAATGTGCACTCGTAGCCCAGAAAGCCAACTGCATCCTGGGCGGCATCAAAAGAAGTGTGTCCAGCAGATCGAGGGAGGTAATTCTGCCCCTCTGCTCCAGGTGAGACCCCACCTGCAGTTACTGCATCCAGCTCTGGGGTCCCCAACAGAAGAAGGACATGGACCTGTTGCAGCAAGTCCAGAGGAGGGCCACAAAGATGATCAGAGTGCTGGAGCACCTCTCCTATGAGGACAGGCTGAGAGAGTTGGGGTAGTTCATCCTGGAGGAGGGAAGGCTCCGGGGAGACCTTATTGTGGCCTTCCAGTAAAGGGGGGGCTACAGGAAAGATGGGGAGGGACTCTTTATCAGAGAATGTAGTGGTAGGACAAGGGGTAACAGTTTTAAACTGAAAGAGGGTAGATTTAGATTAGTTATTAGGAATAAATTCTTTATTCTGAGGGTGATGAGACACTGGAACAGGTTGCCCAGAGAAGCTGTGGATGCCCCATCCCTGGAAGTGTTCAAGGCCAGGCTGGATGGGGCTTTGAGCAACCTGGTCTAGTGGGAGGTGTCCCTGGCCATGGCAGGGGGGTTGGAACTAGATGATCTTTAAGGTCCCTTCCAACCCAAACCATTCCTTGAACTGCCACAGACAGTGAAGGTTCTCTTAAGGAGAAAGTGTCCCATACGTTGGGGTACCTGTCCGATAGGTCTGGCTTTCGAAGCTGCGTCTGTTCCAATGCACCTAGTTTAAATTTTTGTTGGTGGCTGTAGGACTCTGCCTGGGCCAGAGATCCCATCATGCCAGTTCAGTTGCTCTGTGTGTGCATAAGAGTTGGGTGAGGGGGAAGTATCTGCAGGTAGTGGTGTTCTGAGTTAATACTTTTCAATGGATGGTGAGGAAGAAGAGCTGACGTTAAAAGTGGACAGTTGCCAGGGCTGCTGGCCGTGCTCATACTAGAGCTGACATATCATTGCAATTGCTCACTTGAGCTTGTTGGACTTAATTGGCTGAACGTAAAGAAAGCAGCAGCATGTTCAGAGTAGAAAGAAGCTTCTAAGAATTGCTTAAATCACCCCCCACTGCGGAGGCTCTTGGAGCTTGAAGACTGTTAGGCTCTGTGGTGAGTACAAAGTGGTCCTCTCAGATTGTCACAGTGCCATGGTTTTCCACGAACCTTAGCTCTGATCACCAGCCAGTAAAAAGATAAAGTATGATTAAGTATGATGGCTAAAAGTTTTGTTCAAGGGATTTTTTTTTCTTTTTTTTTTTTTGTATTTCAGTGAAACTGAGAAGGATACATATTTCCTTTTTACACTAGCCCAGCTACAATCTAAGGTTGTGCTTATCTGCCCCTTGGTAGAGGCGGCAGAAGGTAGGAAGGACGTAGGAGGCTGGACTCACTGTGAACCTTAGACTCAGATCCCATCTACACTTCAGTCTGAGAGAGCAAGTTAACATGAGTGTCAGCAGGGTTGAAATCTTGTTGAGACTAAGTTCTTTTTGCTGTTTCAACTCATATGTCACATTATTTAGTCTTCCACTTAACCTCTCTTCCCATGACTTAACAGGTCAGCTTATTGGGTTCATGCCCTTTTGCAAGTATTGCTAACCTCAGGCATTCAGAAATCACAAATTTACTCTCAAATTCATGAGACTGCAAGAAAAACATGCCTTTTTTTTTTTAACTGAGCAATTAAAATAGTTTAATTAGTATTTTAGCTCTGATTCTTTGAGTTTTACAGCTTTGGAACATTTTTTTCCGTGCTTTGAGGGCTTGACTGTCTTTGCCCCCAGTAAAACCTGTATTTGTCACAATTGCACAAATGAAGAACTAGTGCTTTAGCGAAAACCTGAACTAAGCCAAGACTTGCAGTAAGAAATTGAGATTTGGAAATGCTGGTTTTGTGATTGTGTAAGTTCTTTTTTTCACTTTCTCTTTTTTTTTTTTTTGCCCCCTCACCAGTTATGCATGCCTGTGTTCCAACATATCTGTTGAGAATGAGGGAGCTGAAAGGATTTCTGATCTGATGTGTACAAGGGGTCAGCAGAAAGGACTGCAAAAAAAGCGATGAATGGAAGAGCACAAAAGGCCGAACTGGAGTAAAGCCATTGGTATGTTACATGTGCTCTTCTGCAGCATGTAAGGGGCTGCAATTTTCATGCTAGTTATCTGTACTCCCTTTCATATGGGTAAGAAAGCCTTTGGGAATATTGGGCATGATCTGCCAAGAGTTATTTATCATGTGATGCATAAATTTAGGCAGTGAATATCTCCTGGATAGGGGCGTGAGGGTAGATAAGGCTTTTCAATGTACTTTATATTGTCCCTGCATTTGCCCCATAGGGTGGAGGTGTTATATATCTTCCTGCCACAGCTGTGTGTGTTCCAGTGCCCCATACGTTTTGTGTTCTTACTGCCATCTGAAAATATCCAGCATGATTGTTCACACTGCAGTTATTGCAGTTATTTTGAAATATTTATCATGGGGAACATTTCCAAAGGCAAGAGAGTCAATGGGGCACCAACCTGCCCCTGCCTTTCTGCAGGAGTCGGAGCAGCATAACCAAACCCTGCACCTGGTGTTCTCCAGGAGAACTTCCCATGTACTGTGAAGGGATGTTTCTGCAGCCTAAAAGAGAGGGTCTGTGGATGCTGCTAAAGAATTGCTGAAGAACTGGGATTGCTCCTCAGTGATTACTCTGAACTGCCAGGTTGAGTCTCTTTGCAGTCGTATTGCCTTTCTATATGTGAGTGTAGACTAATAGCTTCTGGACTTCTTGAAGTATGAAAAACATTACTGTGGCAATAGTATTAGTCTGACCAGCTTGATTTTGACTTTTTCCTTTGTGCCAGTTTACTGCCTCTTCTGTGCTGAGACTAGATGGTGGTAGTGCCCGAGTTGTAATGCCTGTCTGGATTTTGGCATGTTTGCATTGCCTAATACACTGCACATTCTTTTGCTTTTTCTTTTTGCTATCTTATTCATCTGAGAGGGGTTAATTGCATCCAATCCCTCTGATTTTAGACAATTAGAGATAAAGCATAAAGGCAGAGCTGATACTGCCCACAGTTCCCAGATGGGACCCAATTCTACCATTCTTGTCAGCCTGAAGGCCATAACCCCTGGGGACATTCTCCTTTCACATCTGTGGGGCTTCTTCTGGAAGCATGTGCTATTTGAAAAAACAGTGGTGGGCCTCAGATGAAGAATGCTTCTTTACCTCATCTGGGATTCAAGGTTTTTGAGATTTTTGGTGCCCCTTTTGTCATTTTGAGTTTTGACAGGGTATTGATAAATGTGTTGTATTACTCTTTCAAATACCCTACTCCCGTGTGTCTGTCATTATCTTTTTACCTGGTTCAGGCCTTAGTACCGAGCCTGTGAGGTCCATGGGGGCACCAATAGGTCTTAATTGTCCTGATTGACCTCACCTGAGACCCCTCACCTATACACTCTGCCCGTGGGCCCAGAACCCTTATTGAAGGTTGGGTCTGGGGCCTTAGTTGTTGACTTGACCCCCTGGTCCTGACTCTCTCCTTGCTGTCCCCATGGACCCTGTTACCTGCCTCCAACCTTCAGCCTGGTGGGCTTGCACCCCTTGGCGAGGGCTGGTCTACATGGAGGTTGCCCTCAGCTCCCACCCCATCCCCCCTCCTGGCCCTGGGAGCCCATCTCCAGGGTATGTGTGCAGGCTGCTGGTGTTCTGTATCAGCAATCTGGTGCTTTTGAAAGAGGTACTGAGCAGCACCTTCATCCAGCTTTTGGCTTGTCCTTTTCACCAGCAGAATGCAGGGCGGATGGCTACGGCTGTCCTCCTGTGACAGGATGGTCAGATCTGTGTCTTCTTGGCTGCTGTTCTCACAGAATCACAGAATAGTCAGGGTTGGAAGGGACCTCTGGAGATCATCTAGTCCAACCCCCCCGCCAGAGCAGGGTCATCTACAACAGGTTGCACAGGACAGCGTCCAGGCGGGTTTTGAACGTCTCCAGAGTGGGAGACTCCACAACCTCTCTGGGCAGCCTGTTCCAGTGCTCCACCACCCTCAAAGTAAAGAAGTTCCTCCTCATGTTAAGATGGAACTTCCTATGTTCAAGTTTGTGCCCATTACCCCTCGTCCTATCAATGGGCACCACTGAAAAAAGACTGCTCCCATCCCCCTGGCATCCTCCCTTCAAGTATTTGAAAGCATTAACAAGATCCCCCCTCAATCTTCTTTTCTCCAGACTAAAGAGACCCAAATCCCTCAGCCTCTCCTCATATGAAAGATGTTCCAATCCCCTAATCATCTTTGTAGCCCTTTGCTGGACCCTCTCCAGCAGATCCCTGTCCTTCTTGAACTGGGGAGCCCAGAACTGGACGCAGTATTCCAGATGCGGCCTCACCAGGGCAGAGTAGAGGGGGAGGATGACCTCCCTCGACCTGCTGGCCACACTCCTTTTGATGCACCCCAGGATGCCATTGGCCCTCTTGGCCGCCAGGGCACATTGCTGGCTCATGGTCATCCTGTTGTCCACCAGGACTCCCAGGTCCCTTTCCACACAGCTGCTCTCCAGGAGGTCGGCCCCCAACCTGTACTGGGTTATTCCTCCCCAGATGCAGTACCCTACATTTACCCTTGTTGAATTTCATTAAGTTCCTCTCTGCCCAACTCTCCAGCCTATCCAGGTCACGCTGTAAAGCAGCACAGCCTTCTGGCGTATCAGCCACTCCTCCCAGTTTAGTGTCATCAGCAAACTTGCTGATGGTACACTCTACCCCTTCGTCCAGATCATTGATGAATATATTGAACAGGACTGGACCCAGTACTGACCCTTGAGGGACACCACTTGTTACTGACCTCCAACTAGACTCTGCACCACTAACCACAACCCTCTGAGCTCTATCTGCTAGCCAGTTCTCAATCCACCCCACTGTCCATCCGTCTATCCCACACTTCCTAAGCTTGCCAGTGAGAATGATGCGGGAGACAGTGTCTTTTCTATTTTCCCCTTTGTCTTTTCTATTTGTTCTTCGACTCCCTTTCTCCTGTTAGGGCAATTCAAAGGACGCAATGGTGCGGTTTTTTCCAGCTCGCAATCCAGGAGCCATTACGCTCCTCTGTGCAATGCTGATGGCTGTGGCTGATTGCCTCCGAGGTGGGTGCCCCGCTTTTAAGGAGGCTGCGTGTAATCCTTTTCTAAAGAAGTGTCTTTGTATCTTACTGAAAGTATTCCACGGTAAAATTATTGAACTGCAAACTGGAGAGGTAAGGTGGGGAGTGTAATAGCTAGAGATAGCACGTTGCGCTCTCAAAAGATTTCCATTAATTGGGGAAAACCAGTGTTCTGTATCTTCCTATTTGCAAACTGCAGAAAAGGACTGGGCTTTATATGCCTTGGTGTCAATCCCACGAGCTAATGGATGAAAGAGAAGTCGATAAGCACAGTTTAGTTAATTAAGTTATAGAACAGGGTGCTTCTGTTATGTTTTTCACAATTCCTTTGACCTGTGGTTCTGCACTGAAACACAGTTTGGAGAATTCAAGACTTGAGTTTTCTATCTGGAGTAGCTTTTCAATCAAACAAAGAAGGTTATGTATTTTTCACGGTGTTTAAAAACTGAACTTCACAGAAGAAATTATAACTTACTAGTTCTTACCATGATGTTGTTACAAAGGCAAACATTTATACGGCTCTCTGCAACTACAAGACTAGTCTAGGCAGGGTTCTTTGGCTTCTGCTGTCAATGTGGAGCTATTGATCCAGGAACATAAATCCTTACTTATCTCCAGTCAAGTTTATAGGACAATGAAATTATAGGATTGCTTGAATCAATCAATGTTTCTAAAGCAAGCTATAGAAATATAAACAAGTTACCGATTATTTAATAAAGTCAATTTGCTTAGAAATGCTTGGCCGTGGGCAGCAGATGTTACATTAATTTCTGCTTTCTCTGGAATTTCACTGGGGCTGCAAGATCTTAATGTCACTATTAGCAAAGGTAACTTTATTTTAGAAACTCATTCCAAGCTCTCACAGCAAGAGGAAGAAACTTTCATTCCTTTTGACCACAAAATCTGTGCTATTTCTAAGTGCAGCTCTTTGAAATAACTAGGATATCTCACAGCTTGTTGCTTTAGAGGGGACTTAGTACAGCGGCAGTACATTTAGTTAGCATAATGAATTTTTTAGCCCCTGTGATATTGACTGAGTTTGAAGTACCATAACTTTTAGATTCAATTTGTTAGTGAAGTACAAGTTTCCATGATATTTTAGCTTTCCTAGAATTTTAAGCTGGGTGCTTGTTTTCTGAGAAACATTTAGGTTAATATAACCAGGTTCTGACTTACCAAACAATTTAAGTATAAAAGTGTGTCTTTCTGTTTCTCAGTAGGAACTGTCATGAAAGCAGCTTCCTCATTGGGGTTTCACAGTTACCATGTTTGCATTTTGAGATCCACTTCATTGGAGTGATTTTATTCAAGGTGGCTCAAGAATCTTCCATGAGCCCGGGGTGTCCTTTTGGTGCTCCTGTCCATTTTGAATGCAGAGCAGGATCTTTATAAATGGACTCCAATGCCTTGTTGGTCTGTCTGTTGAGTAGTTTGTCATAGTTAATCATGCAGGAGTACAAAATCATCTAATTAATCTGCTCAGTCAATCCTTGAACAGGGATAGTAATAATGAAGTCATAGATGGCCACTGTAAATCCCTGTATACCAAGACAATAATATTCCCAGCACTTTGGCTGTTGTTTACAATATAACTCTGAAATGTGCCTTTGATAATTTTGATTGGTCTACCTTAAAGATGTTAAGAATTCATTTTGGCTTTGGAAAAGTTTTTTGTCTTAAGATAAATTAATATCATATACACTTACACAGTTTTGTACATGGGCTTTGTTAAGGCTTGTACATAAACTAGTGTCTGATTAATCTCGTGTTTGGGTTTTTTTTAAGATGTTCTGTGGCATTTCATTTGCAGCATTTTGTAGCTAATCTGTCCATAGAACAGAATTTCCTTGATCTGAAGACTATACTACAAATTTCTATAGAGGAGAACTGCTATAAAATTGAAACTTAATACCTTTCTAGATATCCTTCGTCTATCATAAAGCTGGTGTGGCTCAACCTTAATTAGATTATTATAGACCTAAAACATACAAGGTAGAATAGCACGAGAGGAATTGGATTTGGTCTTTAGCAGGAGTTCGTGGTTAGTCTAGCTGGTTAGTCGTTAGCCTCCAAAATACATGAGACTACGTTTTCCATTTGATGCGCTTTGAAGACAGGTCAAAATCCTTAACATGATTTAGGTCTACTGAGAGTGTCTATAATCCTGCTCTGTAGTTCATGTCCAAATGATATTCGTGTATGTCAAGCATTGCTGAGGCTCACTGCCCTGCTTGTATTCACTCTGAAGTTGAAATGCATTGTTTTGGAAGAGCATTTACAGAAAATATTCTTGGAGTTATAGCAAACTTCAAGGCATGAAGGCTTCCGGGAAAAACTGGATTGTCTGTGTGCTGGGTTTTTTCTTTTTCAGTGGAGGAACGCTGCAGCTTCTCACACTTTGAATGCTGTAATGTACTTCCCTTTTTTAATATTTACTGCTGTGAACGTCTGTGCAAGCTGCAGCTCTGCTGTTCGAGATTGAACTGTTTCTGCCTTCTAGGTCCGCCATTTGCTGGGGAGCTCCAAGGCTGCAGTTACGGCAGTGCTGGGGAATGAAGGATGAGATGTGTGTCTTGAGTGTAAGTTTGTGTTGCACATGGCTTTTTTTGTCGTTGAAGTTTGTGTTGAACAAGGTGGCGATCTGTGGATTTTACTGGCTATGGAAGAGAAGAGCTTGGGCAGCACCGCGTCGAGGAGCTGTGAACCTTGGTAGACGCAATCTTGAGTGAAGCCTTGTGGAGGCAAAAGCAGACAGGGCTGCTGACTTACAGCAGTCTGACAGGAAAAGGCTCCCACTTCTGCTTGTCTCTGGCTTCCTCCAGCATGCGGTTAGTAAGGACTTCGTATCTGTCTCCACAGTTCTTTGATACCCTTATCATAATCAGCCTGACAGCGTGGCTCCACAAAAAGAACTGGAAGGTTGGTAAAAAATATCTGTGCTATTAACTAGTGAATTAAGATGGCATTTCTCATGTAAGGGACCTGTGAAGGGAGATACAGGACTGATAAATAACCTGTTTTCAGTGTTGTCTGTATCCCTGACTCCTTCCCCCT
Source organism: Ibidorhyncha struthersii (assembly GCA_013398815.1). Classification (NCBI taxonomy): domain Eukaryota; kingdom Metazoa; phylum Chordata; class Aves; order Charadriiformes; family Charadriidae; genus Ibidorhyncha; species Ibidorhyncha struthersii. The sequence goes on along the minus strand of VZSZ01011414.1, from coordinate 306,146 downwards.
GCCACGCTGGAAAGCATCATGTAGATTTTTGTGACTCTTCACGGAGCTGAGATTCTTAACTCTGGGATGATAACTACAAGCGGGTGGGTCTGCAGTGAGGAATGCTCCAGGTGGTTTTAGAGTCAATGCTGCTTCCTAATGGTTGGAGGTGCTGAGTTAAAGCCCTCCAGCAAGAAACAGGTGCCGAGGCTTAAAAAACAAAACAAAAAGAAAACCTCAACATCAACAACAGAAAAAGATGGTTGTTGTTGTTGGGAGCTTGATTATGTGTTTGCTTCCAAATTGGATGCTGATGTGAGAGCCTGTTTTCTTTCATAATGTGTGTTTAAGAACTATTCATCCCACCTACCTCCCAGTGTGACTGGGAAAAGGCTCCAGTGCTTCTTAAAAAATAAGTGAGGTCTGTACTTGACTCTGTGTTTGCTGACAGGATTTTTGCCGTTGACTTTAATAGGAGGACCTCAGTGCAGAAAAATATTTCCTTTATTTAAAAAGCCAAGTAAATTAAAGCACTGTGAAATGGGAATATTATTTCTTACTTCCTACACTTGTGGTGATTGGTTTAGTTTTTTGAAGAGACTTTAATGCATATGGATGTTTGATTTTTATTTTTTTGCTTAAAGTCCCACAGGATCAGTTGCTGGTTGGGATTGGCTTGTGCCTGCTGATTAAGTCCTTGCATCACTGGTCTTGAATCTTGTTGCAGTTGTTCTCGGAGAACTTGGCAGCAGCAGCAAACCGGCAGAGCTTTATTGACCCAGAATAGCAATAGCATTGTTAATACAATAAGCAAGGTTTTCTGTGAACTACTGTGCTATTCTGTGGAGCTGATGAGCTGGTTAACACCTTTTACTTATTCTGCAACGATCTGAGACTGGAAGGGAATTAATGCAGTTGTGAAGCACTGAGAACCAAAATAGCAGTGATTCAGTTAGAGTAGAGCCAAATCTTCTTAAAATTAAACTCCATTGTGTTAGAGACTTTACTTTTTTGATACCTATATTATTAACTTCTCTGATAAGCGCAGGAAATGTAATACAGTGATATTGGAGAAGCCTTGCACATTAAATCTAAGCTATTATCTTGGGGTTGTATGAGAAGAAACCACTCTTCATCTGGTGTGTTATGGGAATCAGATGTTGCAGAATTTCTGTTTCTGAAGGTTAACATATAATTCACAAACCTATTTTTTTTGGTAGTTTTGATTTCCTTAACTTTCAAATAGGTTGTATGGAATAGGTGGGAAGGCTGCAGTACATATATAGGTATTTCTAGTTTCATAAGTAAAAAAACGATACCAGACAGTTTGGGGAATTTTGTCATGGGCAAGAGTGTTTACTTGCAAGCTGCTGCTGTTGCTGTTGTAATCCAGAAGATATTTTTGGTAATGGCATTTGGTAACTTTGAGTGTAACAGGTTGATGGTTTTCTCTCATATAAGTGCTTCAGGGTCTGCTGTCAGTTGAACTTTCTTATTGGGCTGGATCAGATGCTTGAAACAGGACTGAGGTTTGCAGGCAGGAGAATGTGGAAGAAAGCTCAAGAAACCATATACTGCGGACAAACCATTTCCTGAGCTGCAGTCAAAGCTTGACTGCTTACGTGCAGGTTGTTCAAGATAGTGTGACAGCTTGACTGTACCACAATGCAGTGATAGTAGATGTTAACCCTAATACTAGAAGTACAACGCAAGGGTGGCCACAGTATCTCCAGAGAGGCTGGTTAATGGTACCTCTAAGGGAGGCACTGCATTGGGCCAGGACAATTTGCTGTAGTACTCATCAACCTGAGATGGTACAGCCAAACAGTGCTGTGTGGACTAACCAGTGTTACAGAAGCTGACTTATGTACCCTGGTACTACAGTTGGGTTTTTCTGCTCATTAGTTTTTCTTTCTGTGTGTGTCTTCTAGTAGTTGCATTAAGAGGGTTTTCCCCTAATTCCTCCATTTAGTTGTGAGAATTTAAAGTTTACTTTGTTCCATTCTTTTAAAGTATAATGAGTTTGGAGATCAAGTGCCAATGAAGTTTCATGGTGCAGAAATGCTCTATTCTTTTACTTTGGAGAATGCCACTGTTTTTATGCCAGGGCACCACTGAAGGCTCTTTATCTTCTTCTTCCATGTTCTGTACCATGGTCAGGCTCTCTCCCTCTCTTTTCTTCCCCACTGTCCTGTTTCCTATACTTGATGTCTGAAAACCTATTCGACAGCACTGATGTCTCAAGCAGTGGGTATGTAAATATTTACTGTCATGACAGTCAACAACAGCAGGAGGGGGGAAATTGCTACATCCTACCATTCAGGGAACCTTCAAGTTCTCTCTCAGAGTGTGCAGTGGATGAGAACAGGAAAGGTTTGCAGTTTGTACTTGACTTGATGTGTTTTTGGTCTCTTGGTTCCTGTTTTGTTGCAGATGTCATTCATATAGCTGTGGAAGGCTTTATCAGCTCTTGAGGAAACTTTCCCCTGCACACACACTCGCGCCACTCAAGGCTGGAGCTGCAGTGGAGGAAAATGGAGCCTGTAGATCTCCTGGCATTTGTCTTCACAGAAATGAATAGTACAACGGTCACCATGGCTTTACTGGCGGTCTTCCTGGTCCTGCTGTATTGGTAAGTAATGATGATATGGGCTGCATATCAGACACAAAGCCTGCTGAAGGTCCCCCAACATCTATAGGGTCTTTTATTCTTAAGGTGAAACTGGAAGACAATTGGCTAGAAGGGACACAAAAGGCGAGTTGGTTTGGATGCAGAGGCTGAAATAAATACAAAACTCATGATGCTTTGTAGAGAATTCTCTCCATGCAATATTTTCTCCTAAGCATTTTACCAGCAAACTGCTAAAAAAAATTGTCTTCAAAATTAAGAACTTATTATTGTTGGTTTCTTATTAATTTCCGTAGGCAGTAGGAGCATTGGTGCTGGTCAGAAAGAAACAGTACTTGTTGCAGGGTTTTGTTGGACCTCTTCTCTGTACTATGCTGCACACTTGTCCCTTGCCAGGTTTCTTAGCTTAAGTGTACAGACACTTTAACTGCTGCTTGAATTTCCTCTCTTGTTCTTTCTGCACTGAGCAGTGGATACAAATCAGAATAACAGCAGCCCTAATGGTAAGCACAGTAGGCATTGTAGTGAGCTGTGCTGAAATTAAAAAAACAAAACAACCCCGCCCTGTCCAAATAATTTATTTCATAAATTAAACTAGCTGAACTGGGAGTGCTTTTCTGTTTTACTTGAATAGTCAGCCAATGTTTTTTCTGTGTGTTCAAGGAAAGCTTCGGGGGCAGTGGTAGAAAAAGAACCTCTGATGAAAACCCAAAGCTAATCTAGGAGATAATGGTGATGGCACCATAAGTTTAGCACTATTTTTGTAATAGTGTAAATGACAGATCATTTCTGTACATGTTTCTTCATTCTTTGACCATGCTGAGCTTGGTTCAACTTCCTTGTGTGTCAAGGGAGGATCTAGAGAGACTAAAAAAAGACTCTTTTTTTTTTTCTCCTTTTTTTTTTTTTTTTAGCCAAGCCCATATTTGATGTGAGTTGCCATATCAAGTAGATGGGTGATCCTACTTTCTTAATAAGATCTGCCCAAATCATCACAAAGTTCCAAGTTCTACTTCCTTTGAATTTTTCTGGAAAAAAGACCTTTCAGTAAACCCGTGCTGTTTAGCTGCTGACCTGTGGATCTGTGTAAGCTGAAGGGGACGAGAGGGAGGGCAGAGGCACATCCACAGTTCAGAAATGCAGCAGACCGGCTGGTGAGGTCTGGCTGCCTGGGAGACAGCTGAAAGAGCGTGGTGCTTCCACACAGGACATACCAAGATGTGCTGGGTCTCTGAAGAGACAGAACTGCTCTGTGTAAATGTAGGGTATGTTCCAGTGCATGCTTCTCCAGAGCCTCATTATCTGGTTCAATTTAAGGAAGGCTGTTCCTCCCCTTGAAGTGAACATGGCAGTTTAGTGCAGAATTCAGTCTTCCCATAAACAAACCTGGCTCTAATTGCAGACTGAAGTCAAAGTTAAATGAGGCTCCTGGCTATGGATGGTCAGCTGCTGAATTGAGCACCTACTATTTAAGTTTCAGAAAGTCCAGTTTGGGTGTGAGGTGGGCAATTGCCTTGCAGTAGAGAGACCCCATTCAGTGTTTCTCCTTTCCTGGCTGAAGGCGAGTTCTGTGAAGGCATCAAGTAAAGGAAGCTGGAGTTTTACATGGGACAGTGTTTTATACTCTTACGTGCCAATGGTTATTACTAGCCAATCTTATTGATCTACAGACACAGGTTGATTTTAAGTAGCTTGTTAAATACAGGTGCCTATAGGTCACTCCTCCAATGAGAAGCTGGTGTTTCTTAAAGTTGTGATGAAATATGCCGGGCAACATAAGTAGGTTTGCCTGCTGGCTAAGCTATTCAGATCCATTTATTTCAGTAAATGCAGTGACTGAACCTGTGAGGTTAATGGCTTGAAGCACATCTGCAAGTGTGGTGTTTTTTGTTCAAACCTGTCAACCTATTCATTTGAGAGTCTATTTTTTATAAAGTTCTTTATACTGCATGTCTGTTTAAACAAATGAGTAAAAACCAATGCACGCTCACAAGCTTCCTTCATTCATGGCTGAAACCTTGGGTTCAAGGAATAATTTAAAGAGTACAGAAAGGGTTGCTAATAGAAATGCAGGTCCCTAATTCTAGAGAATGTTTTCATTACAGTCATGTTGCATACCCAATTGTCTGGCTCTTTTAGGAGTCAGAAAACACAACTGTTATGTATGGCAAGAGTAATAATAAAGTAATAACTCTTCAAGTTCCTTTGACGTTTTCATTCTAAGCCTTATTCTCATTTTTTAATAACTTCTGAATTCTTCTTTTTCTAGGTTTTTCTGCCAAGTGTTGTATCTTTTCAGAAGGGCAGTCATAAGGGAAGGGAAGAATGAATATTTGCTGTTGTAAATTTTGTTAGGGTAGTAGCTTATGATTGATCGGGGTCATATTGTGTCAACTGTTGTGTGAGTACAAAGAATAGGCAGTTTGTCCCCCTTGCTGGCTGTAAAAAGGCTTACAGGCTAAACAGAAGGCAGTTGCAGGTAGAGAAGGGAGTCGACAGATCTAATGCACGCTAGAATGGTAACATGGTGAGGGCAACTGTTGTGTTATTGAGCTATTTCCTTTGCGTGATTTTTGTGGATGGGGGCACTCCGTGGTTTAAATGACAGCCTTGAGCTGCTGCTCGTCAGCTCAGCCTCATCGCTGCTAGCGTGGGTATTGTTACGCCAGCTGTGATTTATCACAGTTCAGCTGGCAGGTGGTATCTTGCTAAGTTGTGATAAGACCAATCTCTTCACATTTTTGGGTAAGGCGAGGTCATATGAAGCAGGGAGAAAAGGAAGGGTTGATTGGGAAAGGGAGGAGAGGGTGTAGCTGCCTAAAACCAAACTTCCAGAGAAGATACAGGTTTTAGGAGAAAACTTGGGTGATTTGGTCATTTAGAATGATATTTATGGTACAATGGAGATCATCAATAACTCTTTAAAACAAATCCTCTGATAGCACACCTCTGATTTCTCATGCACTGCCATCAGTGTAATACGAAGGTGATGCTTGTAGTGTATTGTGTCAATTTTAAGTCAGTGGAAAATTCACTGACTATAATCTCTTGGTGTTTATCCTCCACATGACCTTAAGTCAGCTATAAGGAGAGGCTTTTTAAGGTAGTTGATTTAATGTTGGGAGTAGAAAAAACAGAGAGGCTTTTGGGTACATAGTCTCTTCAGATTTAATACAGGAGGAACAAACCTGAGGTTGCTTTTTTGGTTAACTTAACTAGTGTTAATGCTCCTTGCTTGGGGGGTGGGGGTGTTGGACTACATGGCCTGTAACCCTTCCAACCCCAAACTATTCTATGATTCTATATGCTCAAGACTGCTTGCTCTCTCCTCCATTTCTGAAGGACTTAGTTGTCCTCTACCCTCCCCATCCTTACTACTTGCTCCCAGTAGGTCAGTCTCTTCCTGCAGACCTCATATCATGGATTCTTCAACGTCTCTTATTACCTCATTAGTATTGTGATAGACAATGAAATTACTGCTTTACTGACCACAAAAAGGCATAATGTGACTAAATACATAAAGTTGAGTAATACCAGTGGCACAACACTGAGCACTCAAAAAATTTCTTGTTCGTGTCCCCCCCACCTCCTATGATTTCTACTAGCCAAACTGATTATCAGAGCAGTTACTTTTAAGACCACATTCTTTCTCAATTGCAACTACTGCTGTCTCTATTTGCCTAATCTCTGTGAATCTCAGGTGGATTTTTTTTTTCAGACATGAAATAAAAACAAACACTTAAGGGAGGAATAAGGTTAACATTTACAAATCCCAGTGATATTCTCTATTGAAAAATACAGTAGTATATCTATGCAACATACTGTTCATTTTCGTTTCAAACATACGCTGAGTTGGGTATCCCATGCTTGGTTGTAGCTGCAAACATTGCTTTGTGTCTTTCTTTTTGCTGTCTGGGAAGATGTTTGATAAAATGAAAGCAGGAGTTTATCTTGCTTTAAAGTTTAATGTACCATAAGCTTAGCATTATGAAGAAGCTGTCACATCATTCAGATACCTGTGTTCCAACTGGATTATCAACTCCTTGTCTAAACAAACCTGGGTTTCTTTAGAAACATGGAGGTTGGATGGGAGGTGTTTGTTTGTGTTTGTAAGATACATGTCTAATTGCATGCTTTCAAACATAGCAAAACATACACTCGGGGCATTCTTGTCTGTTTCTGAAAAGCTAAATCATTCAGAAAGATGCCATTTTTACATTTAAATAATATTAATGATCACTTGTGTTACAAAAATGTATAAAGAGATGATTGAGAGATTTGGGTTCCACTGGATCTAGATACTGTCCACCCATTGCATAAAAAGTCAGTCCTGACCCAAAGCATTTGCAGTCTGTGATCAAAAAGAATGAAAACTAAACTTAGTATTTTTTTTTCCTCTGGCCTTAAGCCTAGACACTTGCATACACTTAGATGCAGGAGATACTTAGACATGGGGGCCAACATGTTAGAGCTGATCAGTTGGTACCATACCTATACTAGACCACATCAGAAGTTAATCTCAGGACAGGTAGTATTTTGATCCAGGTGACTACAACATTATCGCTTGTTTGGCATTACTTTACATCTGTGGTTTTGGAAAGTGCTCTAAAAGAGAAAGTTTAGAGATAATCTGTCTCCAAATAAAACTTCATTCTGTTTTTGCAGAACCTTGGTGTTTGGGCTTGAGTTAGGCAAAACTGACATCAAATAAATCTCAGTTGTTTTTTCTTTTTTTCCAACTAGACACCACCTAAAACTAGATCTTGCACCGTTTTTTGCTCCTCAAAAAAAATCAGTGTTTACAAAAGAAAATTGATTGTTAGAGCTCTAGGCTTATGGTTTGAGTGCAGGTAGAGGGTGAGCAGGTTATTCTCCCTAACGCATGCAAATGATGCTTCCGGACAGATCCAGTATCAGGCAGTACAAAACTTGGATCCTTTCTGAGAGGAGCACCAACTGTGGGTGGGTAGGCCCAAACTTTTCCAGCTGCTATCAAAGGCACAGGGCTGCAAGGACCACTATGGCTGGAAACAGGTCTGGGTATGGAGCATCAACGTACATCCATACAGATGTACAGCTCTGCTCTCATGTCAGGCTCATTGAGTTGAGAGATTGAGAGAGGCACCCTAATCCTCGGATGTTAAAGTGTGCTTGTTTCCCCCGCTGGCAGAAAGCACAGCTTTGCAGGCGGCGAGTGCTCAGGGGCTGGTGCTCCCGTACTGCCGCTGGGCTCTGCCGGCTGAATGCTCTTCCGTCTCGCACATCCTTCTCACAGTGGTGGCTGACCTCAGAGATGGGCTCTAAGGTTACGGTCCCTAATGAGTCTTCCCCTATTACAACCTTGTAGCTTCTCAGTTTGCAGTGAACCCCGCATCAGGTTTACAGGGTCAGATGGCAGGGAAGTTTTATTTTTTTTTATATTCTGTTAACCCCAGCTGTTTTTTTTCCTGAAATGGCTATTATGTCAGTGGAAGTCATTCTGCTTTCCTCCTCTTCGTTTAAATGGCTTATGAAAGCTAGAAGGATCTGACTCAACAGGAAACATCAGCAAACTGCTGTTGACGATAGAAAAAGCTAACAGATTTGGAATTGTCTTTGTCACGCAGCTTTACATCAAGCAAATCTGGAATTCCCACTAACGTGTCAAACATAATTTGATCCCACAGCTGTGCAATATATGGCCTCCTCTTTGAGCTAAATCAAGCATCTCTAGGTGAGCCTGAGAAGGAGCAGAGTAAGCTACTGAATTACAATTTGGAAAAGTGCCAGGCCACAAATGACTAAATACTTTCTCTGAAAACAAGGTAGATTTGATCATCCAGAATGAAGCTCACTCGGTGCCCTGACTATGCTGCTTTTAGGTAAACAAAGATTTTTTGGTGTTT
>VZSZ01011414.1:205368-297639 GCA_013398815.1 Ibidorhyncha struthersii | reverse complement strand
GGGGGAGGTAGAACAGTTTTTCCTCATAGCTTTTGCAGCTTCAGAATTAAATTCTCTGGGATGTCCTCAGAGGCTGTTATAACACCTTTGGTTATCCTAATAAACACAGCTCAGCCTCTAGTGCTGTGCGGCGTTGATTTTGCTTGCTTGCGCTTCGCTGCAAAACTAATAGGCCTCAAGTTTTGTGTTTGGTTTTTTTTTTTTTTTTTTAATTTAGAGATTGCGTGGCCAGCCGTGTTTATTTGAAGACTGTCAAGTGCTTCCTGTTTTTTTTGTGAAGGTGCATTTTACCCTAACAACTCTGTGTAAAGGAGTAAACCTCCAGCCTATTCATTCCTTGTGGTCTTAATTTTTCCCTAAACCTTTTCATGACTCACCCCATAAAATCCCGCAGGTGCAATTCGTACAACTTGTTTTTAGTGCATGGAGATTATTAGTGTTAATTGTATGTTAAGGTAGACCTACAGGGATTGGTTAGCTTCCTTTCATGAAACAAGTATATTTACCTGTCTTCTAGCATCGTCTCCAGATCTAGTGTCCAATGGAGCATGCCATGAAGCTGGCTAATGCTCACAAATGCCAGCAGGCCAACAGGAGCTGGATGCAGCCCTTGAGCAATGCCATTTCTCCTTTCCCTTCCTGCAGGGCTTGAAATGGACTGGGTCTGGTCGGGACTGGGTTGCCCAGGCAGGAGAAACTGGCAAGGTGGGGGGAATTACTCTGGTTTTTCTGTCAGGCAGCTTCTGCCTGGGAGTCTCCTCTGGAGCTTCATTTAGCTATTCCAGAGTAGCACTTTGGTTTTAATTTCTGATCGGCTGTTGGCCTTGGGGCAGGTGGCTTTGTGTATCTTGGGGATATTCAGGCACCTCGCAAACTAATTTTGGGTACTCTGAATTAGCTTGTAGAAGTTCCTGCCTCCATCTACTGACTGTATTAGGAACCTGAGGAACTTAACACGCTGCTCTTGGTGCACTAAATGGAAGTGAAATTAGATAATGAAAGAAGGCAATGTAAACAACCTCCACAAAGAGAAGGCCTCTGTGAGCTGTGGGGCACTTCATCCCATTGCGCAGGGGCTGTCTCTTGCTGTGTCTGTGCATTTAATTGCCAGGCTCAGAGGGGCCTCTCAGGACTGCTGCAATTCCTCCAAACAGTGCCGTGAACTCTGCTCTCCCCTGAACCCCAGGGGAGCGTATTGGCAGTTCCTGTGACTGCTCTGCACCGGGGTGACTAGTTTTGCATCCCCATGTGCTCCAAGGGGCGTGGACTTGTCACTCCACATCTTTCAGAAAGCGGACCAAGTGTCCTGCCAGCCTGGCTGTGCTCCTTTTTAAATGGAAAGTTAAACCAATGGGCAGTTTTGACAGGTTAGACTTCCTCAGAGTGCTGAAAAGTAAATCTGTGTTTTCCCTTCTCTTGTCTCTTTCAACACTGTTTCCATCACTAAAATAAAGTTGCCTGTATTCTTCTTCACTCCTTTTTGTCTTTGCATCAGACTTGGTCAATAGCAGTGTTCGGTGTGTTTTGTCCTCATTGCTGGCTCACTGGTAATTAATGCCTTTGATTGCCATGCCTTGTTCTTCTGTAGGGAAGTTTTATACAGTATTTAACGGACCTGTCTGAAAACTATTTTTAAAATAAAATATTGACATATTATTGAGAGATTGTCTTTTATCAGTTCCCCTTGACATACCAGAAACCTTTAGATGGATTTTTCTGTTATCTCCCTAGGTTTGTTTTCGGCTGATTTCCCCATTGAAAACCAAGTTTACTGTTCCATGAGCTCAGTGTGTGCTAACTGCTAAGAAACAGCCAGCAGAAAGAGCTCAAAGTATTTTCTGGTTTGGGTCTGGAAATGCATTTAATTCACTTTCACAGGAATAGTGGAGGAGCTTAGGAAAATGATGTTCAATGTCTGTCCCTGTTCCCTTGTTTTATGTGCCATTGCTTACACTGGTGACAATTTCTTTTCAGTTCTGCTTGTTTATATTTTCTATGGCTGGAGTGACTGTGCAGGTCAATAGAGATACAAGAATTTTAATGCCAGGGTCATCTAGCATGTGGTAGGTTCTTCATATCCATTCCTCTGATAGTTTTTTCCCTGGCCAGTTGCTGCTTCCACGGTTCTGCAGAACCTGTGGGGTTGTGGGGGGAGCAAGGAAGCAACAAACAAGGGAAAGGTCAAAACCTGTTATATTGGTTTGTTTCTTGGATAGGAAAAGAAGCTGGATGCCCAGCAATGGCTGGAGAAGGACTGGGAAGAATAGGTGGAAGAATAGGAAGGATATGACTCCATACCAGTTTGAAGTGGGTTTTTACAGACTGAGGTCAAGTGTTTGGGAAAGTTGAGGCTGGAGGAAAGGAGCTGAACTGAGATGTATGTTGGGAGTACGGTATGGGACAGTGGCTGCATGCTCATGTTGACGAAGTGAAATCTGCTTCCTTGGAAAGAATAGTTCCTTTCAGCTAGTAGAAACCTTGTGATACTTGTTGGGAGTTGAGGGGTACAGGAAGGATGAAAAGGCAGTGGACTTTAGAGGATATGGGTAACTGTGTGATCACAAGCTTCTGCCGCATGAATCCTCTTGGATGAGAACTATTGGCAGAGTTTTGAACTTGTAACCCTAAGTATTTTTTTTAACTTATTCAGTAGCAATAAATCTGATGTAATCTGTGCGTGCATGTTTGTGGTTTCTCATCCAAAAAGCTCCAAAGAGCTTTTATGTAAACACCCTCTCAGTAGAGCAATAACAAGGTGAAGAGGTTGTGGAGGCACGTGGTTTGATATGTGGGAAAGACATGAAATACAGCCACCGTGGGAGAGGAAGGAGCAACTACAGGATCTTCAATGTGTTGCATGCTAGTGTGAGGGAGAGAGAGTGATGGTGGTCAAGACTGCAAGGGCCTTCTTCCAGCTCTTAAAATACTGCTTTATGAAGACGTTAACAAACCTCAATTTTTAGATTTTCTGAAATACTCATCATAGGTTGAAATGCAGCAATCTCTCCAAGAGAGACCGCGGTGTAGGCTTGATGATAGGAAAACTGAGGAGCTGTATGTTTATGTAAGAACAGATTTCAGTGAGTAAAACACTGATGTTCTGAATTTTTTCATGTCTCTGAGAGTTATAATGTATTCACCCAGCACGGGACTCTGGGTTGCCCAAATATTTCCTCAGTAGCCAGTCAGGTCAGGGCTCTGACAGAATGAGAGACAACACAGCTTTAAAAAGAGCAAACACCTCTTGGTGGTTCCAGAGAGGCTTCAGATCCACTCTGTAGCTAATGAAGTGGGGCTGTTCTGGAGTGACATTCAGCAGCCTTCACTTCTAGATACGTATCTGGCCTGCTGTCTCTCATCTCCTCTGAAGAGCTAAGAATAGGTGGTGCAAAGATAAAGGATCTTCAGTTTTGTGATAACTATGCTAGCTATGACAACAAACCTTGAGCCTTTCAGATCTCAGAAGAATAGAATTTTAAACTTTGTTTGTCTACCAGGAAGTTTTAGATTTCAGGTAATTTCTCATGGTTTGGGCACCATTCTCAGTAGTGATGTTTTTAAACTTTAAGAAGTTAAAATTATTAGCAGCAGGTGTTTAGTGGTTTCACAATTTATTTTCTTTCCTTTTGACTTTTGCTTAATACAAATGGAAGTGTTGTCAACTTGAGTGGAAAACCAGTCACCTGGTGGTCTCCTAGGACACAGTGCCCTGTTAAATGAAAAAGACCATCAGATTTTGGGTGTCAGGCACAGAGGAGTAAGGAACCTCCCCAGAACAAGGTTACAGACAGAGCTTGGAATGTCAACTCAACTGTGGGCACAAGATGGTGGAAGGACTGTAAGAATCTGTGCTTTCACTGGCCATGAATCTTGTAGGGACCAGTGTATTTACAGTGTAAGTAAGGACGCTCATCCTGCCAAGACTCAGGCTGGGATTTGAGACTTGGGATTTGAGTAGTTTGTCCCTACCTGCCTCCTCAGCTTTAATAGAAGCAAGCTATTAACAGGCATGGTAAGGAGAACCTCATTTCCGTGCTAGCTGGTGGCTCAGTTCCTCTTTCAAGCCTTGACTGTATCACTGACAGACATTTTTCTATTTAATTTTTGACATTGCTAGGGATTCTGTGCAGTAAAGCCTTTTCTCCCCTCCTTCCCCCCTTTTTATTTACGTTCCTGAGTGAGAGCATAGCCAAGCAGTGAGCTCAGTGCCATGGAAGCATTTTATATTTTGAGCTGAGATAAAAATCTCATTCCTTCTATAAACAAAACAAATCAACAGATGATGCCCAGGAGAACTATTTCTCTATAGCCATTTTCCTCCAGCTGCTTTCTATTCTGTGCAGCTTGCAATGCACCATGTGAAATACGTGTGTGCCTTTCTGTGTGTGCAAAACACAGGTTTCCTGCAGACAGTGGCAGCTCCATCATAAAAAAAAAAAAAACACATTTTTTTCTTTTACAATGCCGTAATAATAAGTTTACTAATAGAGTTGAGATGTTTAGTTGTTTAATAGCGTATAGCTTTGCAATGCAACAGGGTATGCTGGATGAGCTCTGCAATCACAGCCTCTGTCTTCACTTTGAATAGGTTTGGACTATTGTCATGGGAGGATGTGGGGCAGAAGTAATCTTCGTGAGCTTGAGTGCATCATAAACATGGGGCATGAGGGTACAGCCAAAATGCGTGTTTGGAGTTTTCTGCCCTGTGTGTGCTTACGTGTGTCCCTGTTCCTCTCTGGTGCTGTCACAGCTTTGTGGCTGGACATCCGCCTGTTGCAGGAACAAGCCTGGTGGAAGGCAATGAGAAATGGCCCCTCCAGCCTGTTGGAAGCCCTTGGTTGATGGCACCTCTTGCTTTTCTGCTTTTGTTTGGCCGTGGTGAACAGTTGAGAGGCTCAGGTGAATGGCCAAGAGCTGCAGGGGGGTGAGACACAGCAGTGCCATGGAAGGAGATCATGCATGGGAAAGAGCAGAGGGTGCTGGATGAGGAGCTGGTACCTAAAGTGCACGGTGAGGTCTCACATGCTTGGGAAGAGTGGCAGGTCAGCCCCGGCAGAGATGCAGCTGCAGGTGTCTCTTATCTCAGCAGCATCTTTCTGCTCATCTCCCCCTCCTGAGATGCGCTTTCTGTACAGGAGGAGGGTGGCTAAGCCAGGTGTTCCTAAACCGGGGCCTGGGGGAGTAGTATTTATCCTTACGGGGGCAGGGAAAGCTGATAAAAGTTTGAACATTGCTATGTTAATGGACGGTCTTTTTGCCATAAATAGTCAGTAGCCTCTGAGACATGGAGGAACTTGGAGCTAGCAGGAGGGCAGTAAAATTTGGCAACACTTCTGGCTGTCTTGATAAAGTGTGGTTTAGAACTGAAGGAAAATACTGTGGTTTCTTATCCAAAAAGCTCCTGAGAGCTTTTATGTAAATACCCTGTATGTATACATGGATGTATAAACATATGTATACATTTATATTTATATATAAAAATATGTAGCAAGTGGCTTGGAACAAACAGCTCCTAAAAAAGCAGCAGAACATAACTGATCTGATCCTTGGATAGATCGCACTCGGTGCTCAAAGCAACCCCCTTATACCATCTCCAGCGAAATGACTTCTGGCAGCTAAGGAAATAACCTTGGGTAAAACCAACAGAGCTTTTATAACAGGGACGTTAGCTATTGACCCTGAATGTATTTTATGACACCACCTTGGTTTTGCCTTGTATATCTTCATTCTGTGGTTGATATGTTGTTGTGCGTTTTTGAAAAACTGCAGTCTCTGCACACCACTCTGGTATCTGTCGTTGCAGCACGCGGGATGCGGGTTCACACTCACCAGCACTGGATCATTCTCTAAGGCAGATCTGATCTGGACCGGGGTGGGCACATGAGACAATTTTGATTTAATTAACTGGAGTGCAAGACGAGTAATTTATACCATTTTTGCTATGCTACCTGGGAGAAGATAGGCTGTACTTGATCGGGTTCAAAGTTCGCTTTTCCATAGTAACAAATGTGAGTTAACAGAGCTTGTTTCTACCAGATCAATGCTTTGGGTGGTGTGGCTGGGATGGTTTCCATCAGAGGCTTCTCGCCCTAAACCTGGATTTACTGTATCATTAAAACAGGGTCTCAAACTCGCTTAAGAACTCAGTTCCGTTTACGCTGTGCAATTGCCCTGGTAAAGTTAGGGAGCAGCAACAAAAGGTCAGTAGAAATTTCACAGACTGCCAAGTGCACATGAATCAGTTTTTTAAAATTTGCATTTGTGAATGAGTTGCCCAAGGTGATTTAATTATGTCTGAGCATTTAGGCTTGTAGCATCTGTGGAGCTCAAACTCAGAACTTTAAGGAAATGAAAGGTAAGCCCTGTAACGTAGCTGACTTTTTTTTTTTTTTTTTTCCAAAGAAGCAAAATATTTTAGGTGCTCAGTTCTTTTGAAAATTTTGCTTTAAATGGGAGTGCTTAACAGTCAGAAATCTTGTCCCAGTTGGTGGCAATGGCTGGTTGTTTTTCTGGGTGACTCTATCTTGTGTCAAGTTATAGAGCTGACTGTAAAATTTAAAAATGTTTTGCTAAAGTTTATGTGGAAAACTTGTCTCATTCATTATCCAAGAAATTCTGAACTCTTAAATAACTGCTCTAAGCTGATTTACTAGTGCAAACGCTTTAAATTCATAGGCTGAATTTGGCTTGTATTGCTTAGGCCAGTGATAAAAGTGGCGGTGGTGTTTTTCTTTTTTTTCTTACCTGAGAACAGTTAGAACTAATTCTCTCACCTTTCAACTTTCACATGGACCTTTTTCTGACTGAAAAATGTTATTAAACATTATATTGATACAGTAAAAGAGCAGCCCACACAGAAACCCAAGCTGCACCATAAATCCTTCTCTGAAGTTACTCACTCTGGTTATGTAAATAAAAGAAAATTGATGCTGTTTGCAGAATTGTGATGATATAGGGGAAATTGCTTTTACGTGATAGAAGTAGTGTGCATGTATGTGTGCCCATCTGTCCACCCACCTACCCAACTCTTTGTTGTTCTGGTTAGCTTTGTAGCTGGCATACATACCACGGAACCACTACCTGGGGCAGAAAGTGTCCTTTCTCAGGGTTTCGTAGAGGATTATTACAGTGGCTGTTTTTGTCTTTTCCTTGCTTGGCAAAGGCCTTTTAACTGAAAAATATATTGCTCAGTTCAGGAGGAATTACTGTGTGTAGTCAGACACTAATGACTTTCAGTTGAATGTGGTGGTTTTGGTTCCCGTTCCAAATAGTTTGTCGAGATACAGTGCACTAAGCAACATTCCAGCCCTGATGACTGTTGATCCCCAAGGATGCAGCTGATCCATCTATATATTTTTTTATTATTTGTAAATTGCATTGCATTTTTAAATAGCTGGTGGCCCCAGTCATTATCAGTGTGTTAATTTAAAGATCAGTCAGCATTTTCAAAGGCTGGACAGTTTCAAGAGCTTTCTCTGAGCAAGTTGGAGGCTTTGTCTTGTGGGCTGTAAGCAAATTGTTACAAAACACAAGAGAGTTGGTAGGAGTTTGTGGAGTCATAATTAATTGACAATGGTTTTTCAAAAACCACATTTTCCAATTTAAAACAAACTCTTAAAATAATTTAGAGCAGTGTTATGATAGTCCCTTGACACACGTGGGTAGCTTTGGGTTAAACATATAAATAATGCTGAAAGGACTATATTTAGTTCCAGACTGATCCAAGGACAACTGAAAAACTGAAGGTCAAATAACAAAACGAAGAAAAGAAAATTATAGCCCTCCTTGTTCTGTTCTGCAGCATGCTGCTTGGCAGCCGTGAAGGTTCAATACTGGGGAATTTGTCACATACAGCTATTTATGATTTGTACTTTAAGTAAAGCAAGTAAGCATGAAGTGTGTGTACTTATTGACAACAGCACATCACTGAGTCTTGTCACACTGAATCTAGACAGCAGCTCCTGAGTATTGCAGAATTTCTGGGGCCTGGATATTAAAAGATCTATGAAAGACCAATTAATCAATGGCTTTCCCCATGCTCTGTCTTGACCCTTTGGGCTCTAGCAGTTTCTGCCTGGATCTGAGCTGAAGTGTAACCAGGTGCTAAATGGTGGGCGAAGACCATTGCTTGATTTTTGATTATTTTTTTCTTTTTATACAAGCTATTAAAACTGTTGAGCGAGAGGAACTTCAGAACTTTAGGTCACTACTGACTTAGGAGAACTAGGAGCCTGTGCTTGAGCAGGAGTTTGTTTAAACAGCCCAAGCGCAGAGCTCAGTGCTTCCATTTGCAGAAATAAGGCAATGAGCTTCAACTCACCTAAGTCAAGCCTCTGGTGGTAGTGGGTTTTACCTCCCTGGTGGAGGGACCGATCCAGGCAGGTTCCCAGGTAGGTGCTAAGCTGTATTCTCTTCACCTAGGAAAAGCATTTCACTTAAGTGGCTGCAGGTAACATAGGCACCGTTAGAGCCACAGGACCAGTTCTCAGTGGGTCATGCCTATTTGTTCAGCTGAGGATCTGCACGAGGATGGCGAAACTCTGAAAATGCTGAGGCTGACAATAAACTGAGGGAGATTGTCAGTGGTGTGATTGGTGCAATCATGTGTATGCGATATTTCACTTGACCTAATCTTGCCAAGCCTGATCATGCCTGGCTGTCCTCTTGCACAGCTCCCCAGCATGCCCAAAGCACTTGCCTACTGGGCAACCAGGCCAGATCCCTTCCCTGGGGTATCCGCCGGCCACTTTGCTCCAGCCAGTTGACACATTCTGACTGTCATGCTTTTGTTTGGGGATTTTGGTAGTACATGGTGTAATTAATAATTTTCAGAGGCTTTATTCCCGTTAAACTAGTTTCATACTTGCCTTCCTCTCCCTGAACTGCTTATGAAACCTTATTAAGGTGAAACTGCAGGGTAGTATCTCACAGAACAGTGGGGTTTTCAAATTAGGTAATATACTTTATATCAAATGTGTGATATGGACAATGTATATTCAGACAAAACACGGGCTGCCAGTTGGTTGATGATCAAATGCATCCTTAGCGGTCCTCAAAAATGGATGGGAATACATGTGGTCCAACTTGGCTAGCAGCTTGTTCAAAGATGGATGCATTCAACTCTGAACCTGCAACATTCAGAGAAATGGGCTTCTTTTTCTTAGGTGGAAAACGTGTCTTGCATAATCTGTGTTTTTGCAATTTCACTTTAAATCCAGGATTTACATGTCAGAAATAATGGGAAATGATCATTTCGTTCCAATTGTCAGCTGGCTATCTTTTATATTTCCTATGTACAAATCTCTCCTTCTCTCTTTTTAAAATAATTTTGTGGTGGTGCATGCTGTGTCTAAAAATAAAACAAATCAAATTAGAGGCCCAATAATTAGGGCCATCCCTTCAGCAATGAACTAATCTCTTTGAAGGAGTGAAGAACAAATTGGGATTCTCCTCAGCCAAAGTCCCAGCTGATGCATCCTTTTTGGTCTGGTTGTTTCTTCAGCTCCTGAATTTATGATATGTTTAATCTTGACTGTGTTTCAGAGTAGGGTGTGAACTCAGTTATGGTTTAGAAGATTGGTTCAAGTTTTATCCTGGTGAATGCCCATGTAAACTGAAAGTGTGAAATTTGGCCTTAGAAGGTTGTGTAAATCGTTAACTCTTGCAAATGTGTCTCTTAACCATTTGTTAGAAATGTATCTGTTATTTGCCAACTTCTTTTTTCTCTCAATATTACAAGGAATACTTAAATGAATGGCATATCTTTTCATTAGTTTAGCTGTGCTGTTCATTTATAGCTTCATTTCCTTTACCTCAGTCTTCCACAGATTATTTACAGACTAATTCTGAGTTCATAAACTTAGATACGCAAACATGATGATTCTTTTTTTTTTTAACCACCAGATAATTGGTGATTTGGGTGAGGAATCCCTGGGCAGAACAGGTTCCACAGTACCACAGGTGAATGTTGGTACAGCTCTGGCTTTGCTTTAGTGTATGAAGCATGACACTTGCATGTGCGTGCACAAGAGGAGGAAGAGGCAATAAATTCCTGAAACCTCCATTTGCCTTACTGTTGACTACCAAAAAGGAATTAAAAAGTAACTCCCAGCCCTCACAATTTATGGTATGCCACCACAGCATATTTTGGAGTTGTTTTTGAAGGGCCATTAACCTCACTATCTAAAAGCAAGCAAGCAACCCACATTCTTCTAACTGTCAAATGCATGTTAAATGGATGCTTTTAAATTAGTTTTCATCTATGAAGAACATTTTGTTGTTCATGTTTAGTCTGTATGGGTGCTGAAATGCCCCAGTTAAAGTCAGAGCCAGCCACATCAGAAGAAATAATCTTTACACAATGTGCTATCTAACTATGCATGCCTTTGTGATGAGAGGAATATACTTTTCCTAACAAAACCAAGCAAGAAATATCTTAGGAGCATAGAAGACTTGATTACGATCTTTATTACCTTGTTGTAAAGCAAGAGCAGCACTGCTGAACTCCACGGAGTTGCTCTAAATTGAAGTGC
Organism: Ibidorhyncha struthersii; assembly: GCA_013398815.1. Taxonomy (NCBI): domain Eukaryota; kingdom Metazoa; phylum Chordata; class Aves; order Charadriiformes; family Charadriidae; genus Ibidorhyncha; species Ibidorhyncha struthersii. The sequence goes on along the minus strand of VZSZ01011414.1, from coordinate 287,107 downwards.
AAGCTCTGAAATACAGAGCAGAATAAATTCACTTTATATACTTTAACTTGGAGAAGACAAGTCTCTGTGGCAGTCCCAGCAGGATTACCAGCATTCAATCAATTTCGGGGCTTGTATATCCCAGCATTGCAGGTAGGCTTGAGAAGCTTATTTTGCGGTAGAAATGTCACTGCTCTTCCACAGAATGCTCCGGTAACAGCCAAACCTCCTAAATAATCATCATTCCTACTGTTCAGCGTGTGAACGCTGGGAACAGAAGTGTTGGGGGAATCTTTCACAGTTTTGGCAGAAAACGTGTCTCTCGGAGAATAGGAGACTTTCCACTGGTGCAAGTTCTTACTTTTAGAGACCTGTCTTTTTGCTGAGACAACCATCTGGCCATCTCTGAGGGATGGGTTGCTGCTGGGGGTGGGTGTTATCTTTCCAGGTGGCTAGGAAAGCCTCTTACGCTTGCATGCCATTGCCATGGGCAGAATCCACAACTGCAGGATTTTGAATGCTTAATTCATTGTTCAAACTCCAAAATATTGTGCAATTATTTTTGGGGGGAGGGGTGGAAGCCCTAACCCTGATGACTTTCACTTTTGCTGTTTAAGCCACAAACAAGTCTTTACTTGCTCATAGGTTTCAGGACTTTGAGATTGCTTCAGTTCTACCTAGCAACCAGAAGCCTAGAAATAAGTTTTAGTTGGAGCCCTTTATCCATGCCCAAACTCCACTTCCTTATGCAATCATGCAGCTTTAATACTGGTGCTTTCAGAAAAATCCAAATAATAAGGGTTTCATGATAAAGCCGTGAGATTTTGTTGCCAGGTTTATTCTTGCAGAGTAGAACTAATAAAACTTTAAGGAAGAAGCCTTAGCCAAGTTTTTAAAAGTAGGCTATTTTTATTGTGAAAAACAAAATTCAAAAAAACGCCAAAGCTTAGAAATTGAAACTCAAGTTAATTTAATTCATGTGGCCAGTGTAGGCTTTTTGGTGAGCGGGAACCAGACAAACAGGTGTCAGGTGCATAGAAAACAAAGTAGTATCAGTATGTTGGCTATGAACTGAGCCCTGCTTCCTCCCCCTTGCTTGCATGATATTACAATGAAAGTTGGCAAAAGGAAATATGATTGCATGTGAATAAATGTTGAGAGCCGAGGAGCTTGGCTTTCTGTTTACAGAGGTAAAAATGACAAAAGAGTCAGAGACCAAAGCCTCCTATATGTCTTTGCACAGTCCTAGTAAATATGAGCTGAAAAAATGTAAGAAAGGCTGTAGTAGCAATCTGTTTTTTTTTTTTTTAAATAAATGTTTAAGATCTCCAAAATATTCTAACTAAAAAAATACTCTGATACAAATAGCAAAGGAAAATCACTCTTCCCCCCCCCCGGGTGTGTGCTGTATTCCAGAGAAACTGAGAAATGCATGCTAACAGGAAAGGGGTGACAAGTTTTCCCCTTTCCTGGACTTTTCATATAATTATTTAGCCAACACTTAGAGAATCTCTGCATACTCTAAAACTTCAGTCATTTCTGAAAAATTGATCTGGGAAGGTCACTAAATTCCAGAGCTGGTGAGGTCAGGGTAATGAGATCAAGTGACAGGCCCAGTGGTACCCACTGATTTAGTTGTTTAGACACTGTAACCAAACCATGACCTTTGTGTTCTGCAGCCTCTTTGATCTAACTATGTGAAAACACAGCTGCTTACTGGATATCGCATGTTAGTATGCATGTAGGCGTTAGGGTAACTTTTCATGACATTTACTTCAATTATTCTGGGGTCGGATTATAAAAATGACTATCACCCACCTGCCCAGCCTTATCTGTTACTCGTAGCCCAGCTTTGCTCTCTGTTGGTATAACTAGCGTGAAGATGACTATGCAAGGTCTGCAAGATGTTCCCCCATCTGACTTTGGGGGTGATGGGGAAGGTGGAAAAAAGTCGTCCTGAATGAGGCAGGGAGCAAGACCCAATCTCCACAGTCTTCTAGAAAGATGTTGGTGGGAGGGGGGTGGAAATTATGCCATTTTCAATCCTGGCATCTTTGACTAAAGACTAGCTCTGGATCCAAGTCTCTTCTAACAGACGGGTAGCTGCAGGTTGCTGTGACTTGTGCAGTGGGTGCTGGCAGAGGACCCTCTGGCTCATGGGCTTTGTGTGAAGAGGCTCATGGATGCCCTGTTCCCATGCTCAGTGACGATTCTTCGGTGTCTGCTTTCCCCTGTGCCTCTGCCTGCGATGCCGCCTGTGGTAGTGGTGTTCAGCAGGCAGGGTGACGCCTCCAGCGCGGGACCCAGGTCTGCCCTGGGCTCCACCTCTGTGTAAAACTGCCCGTGGTACGGGTCTGTTCAGGGATGAACCTGTGTTTTGCTATTCTTTGTTCATCTTTGTATTTCTCTTGCTTTTGGATAGCTGTTTGGTTTTCAGCATCTCTGCAAGACAATGGTTCCCTCTGGAGATACTTTGCTGTCAACTGTCCACTGCCTGTGCCAGAGTTCACATGGCATTTCCTTCCCCAGGCAGGAAAACACAGGTAAGGAGCAGAAATTAAGCCTGCTAGAAGCTGTACCATGCTCCCATGGAAATATCTACCCAGATCCATATGAGATCATACACTGGAGCCCAGCTGCTTCCTGCCCCAAGTTTAAACACCATAGTAAAGTTTGGTGATGTATGGATGTGACCTGGAATCATTTAGAGCAGGGGAGCGGGATGGAGAATTTATGTCTAGCCCAGGGCAGAGCACATGGGCTCCTGGCTATTGTGTACTGTTGCCTTTCCACTTGCACACAAGCTTATCGAAATGTTTTTGCAGGCTTGCTCCAACTTTCCTGCACAGCTTTTAACTCTTCGTTTGAGAACTTTTGTGAACTAAGCAGTGCTCAAAGAGGGTGAATGGTGAGGGCTCAGCCGGAGCCGGCCAAAAGAGCCGGGCTGCTGCAGAGCTCGGCAGGAGCTTGGAGTCCGCAGCGCTGTCTCTGCAGGCATGCTGACTGGTCTCCTTTCCCCACAGGCATAAGGGTAGATGGATTTAAAAATAAATAGGAAGGCAGCCTGGAGTGCCACTGTGTGTGTCCCTCTGAGCACGGTTCAAAAGTATGCACTGGGGAAGTGTAGAGATGATGAGACGTATGGACTGACATCGGAAAGACCAAGTGCCTGCAGAGAGGCACCACAGCTCCCTACGAGGTCAAGCAAAAATAATCCCATGATGATTTCTTTCCCCCGCACCCGTCCACACACACACTTCCACGGAGATGGGTGTCGGGGTACGGAAACCCAGCCCCATGGTATGGGATGCTGAACAAAAGATGAAAAGATGGTTGCTGGCCTAATAATCTTGAATACATTGGAGTCTAGTTTAGTTCATCATTTCTTTCACGTGTACAGTGAGCAATAAGGTTCAGAGCCTTAAAGTATGTTTTGTGTTTAGTAGGGAGATGATTGTTGTCTTTTGAGGAAGACAGGCAATACTTGGAACTTTCATCCAGACTGAAGTAAAGAATTGAAGCACCTTCTTTATAGGATTTTTCTGTTCATTTTTAAGAAACACTGTGTCTCCCACTTTGCATGTAACATTTGCACAGTGCGTACATAAAAGGTGAGCAGGAGAACAGTCACTCTCGGCACTGGCAGATTTTTGCAGTGTGCACATAGGTTTGGAAGAAGCAGTTTTGAGAATATCTTCCCTCCTGCTTCAAAATGTCTCTTAGCTGCAGAAAAATAAATTATTTTAATGTGGGGGCTTTTTCTTTTTGCCTGAGTGTATATATTTTATGGTAAAATTAAGTAATTGAAATGCTCTGGTCTTTTTCTTTTTGTGTTTATGTTTGTTCCTTGCTGTGGTTACACATCAAGCACCAAACCAAACTGATAAACATAGTACAACACCAAAGCAAAACTGCCAAACATGGTCCAAATTCATAGCAAGGCAGCAAGTGTGTATATATATATATATATTTTATTGTGGATATCTGAGGAATCAGCTCAGCATTTGTGAAGTCTGAGCTGTCTGAGCTTTTATCACATTGATTTCTAACGTGGGTTTATATCAGAATTTGTATAATGAATGAGTGTGGAAGGAATTATTTCTGCTGCTTAGCATTATCTGTATGAAATACTCACCTAGAACAGAAGACCTAGTTGAATGTGTCAAAGAAAAATAGCTTTCAAAGCATGCACTTTCTCTGTGTTCTAGGTTAAAAGTATTATGCAGAGGCTTAAATGGCTAGCTGTATTCTGCCCCTTCATATAATGCGATAGGGAATGATAATTTACTTTTGTGTTTAATATTGTGCAGCTGTGAGTTGGCTGTAAAGACTGGAAGCACGCTTACACCCATACGAGAGGCAGGCTCCAGTTCCACTGTCTGTTGAAGAGATGGAAGAAATATTGCTAGAAAACTCCACAGAGTGCTATAAAACTGTGTCAGGAGCATGTTGCTGCAGGGATCAAATAACTAAACCTGCAAAAAGCTGTTGCCTGTTCTTCTGATATGATGCGTGTAGATAATAGAGTACTTCTTGAAGAAAATTCTCAAACAGCCAAATTTGAAGGGGACCGGAAAGTCACCTTGCAAAGTGATGAGCAGTTCATGTTTACTTGTTTTGTTACTCATATGCAAATTGAAAACATACACATATCTATAGCAGGGAAAGTATGGCCTGAACATTTTCACATGTGGCTCTTGAGGCGTTAAATCATCCAGCACCTTGAATTGCTGCGGCGCAGGAAATCGGAGCTGGGTCCTGGTGCAGTTCAGGGTGAGGTTTCTCTGCCCAGGAGACCTCTCACTGGAGTCAGTGGGAGCTTTCATGGAGCGAGGTACCTGTCTGTAACGCCTGGTATTGTGGCCCAGAAAAGTCAAGGAAATGGATTTCAAAGATGTTGTAGTCAAGGGAAAATTGGGAGACTGAGGGAAGAAAGTCAGTCAATACAGAGGCGCACGAGCAAGTCACTGAGAAAACACTGTTTCAGTAGAGGGTGTTAGGTAACTGTGGGGAATGCTGGTAGTATTTTCCGCTTTACTAAAGATGGAAACACTTTGTTAAATTTAAACCCTTCTCTAACTTTTAGCTACCCAGTTCTTGTAGCGAACCTGAGAAGCGGGGTATGTGATATTGAAATGGATTAGATGGGTTGTGATGGAGACTGTGGGATTAGAGTTCAGTTTCCCACAGTGATCCTCTCACTCTGGGCTGTGTTTTTGCCCCCCTGTGCAGCTGTACCTGGCTATGGGCACGCTCTTGCTCAAACTGTCCCTGGAATTCAAAATGCCACAGTCTTGCTGGCATAACACTGCCAGGCGTGGAGTGTGTGTCACCCCAGCAGGCTGCCGGTACAATTTATCTTTTGTCGGGATCCTGGCATTAAGGCAAAGTGCAAAACACACCACAGGAGCCAGGCAGGACAGTGGGGGATGCTCAGGAGAGAGAGGGTGCTGCCATGAGAGGTCACATTCCTGTAAGCTTTTCTGTAAGCTTTGCTCTTCCCCGGTTTACAAGCTGTGCTGGAGAGAAAGGCTGATGTACAGAGATGTCAGACTGCGCCAGAGCAGAGCTGTGTTCTTACATAGCTCAATATTATGCCGTATCTGGGAAGAAAGCCTGAATTATTCAGTCACTTGCATAACCGCGTGTAAGAGTGTTTATAATCAAGGACTTGGGTTCTGTCCATATTTATGAATGACCAGGGCTGAGTCTGGGCGTAATTCCAGCACTGATACTGTGTGTGAGTTGCACAACTATTGTGGATACATGACATTGCTGCTCTGTGCTAGGCCATGGGACGGACGGGACATCTGGCAGCGTTTGTGCTCCCTGCTTTGAACAGCTCATGCACAGTGGGGACGGCTACTGTACAAGCACGCAAGCCCGGAACACTTAGAAGTCCTTCTATTGATTCAGCCACTGTCTCTGGCTAAACCAGAGATCCCTCTCCTTCAGATCATTTAATTAGTTACAAGCCACCGCTTGAATTTACCAGGAGCCTATCTCCAGCAAAAATAATAATACCCCCCCACACACCTATTAACTTCCTTGAGTGCTAATTGTTGACTCTTTTTGCCTTTTATTAATGGCATATGGATACAGGGTCTTTACTGTACTTGATGAAATGTTGGGCAAAGTGTTGCAATTAGTTCCACAGCTGCTTTGGTCATTGATGTTAAACACTTGTACTTCTCTAGAGGCCACTTTAAATGGGAACCTGATCCAAGCCATTACGACCAAACCCTTTTGCTGTCACCTTCAGCTGAAGGAGTGGAAGCCTTAATGTTACCTGGGGGAGAAAAGTAGGAAAACTGCCTTGTCTCTTTTTCACTCACACCTCCAGGCTCTGCTGCGTAATGTGCTCTCCCTGCACCACTGCTGGGCTCCACCACATAGGGGATCGGTGCATTGCTTTCATCCCCTAGTTACCACTTTGCAAGGATCTAGTCACAGGCTTGCTCTTCGTTGTGTTTTCCTTGTCTTCAAGGTCCCCTGTGTCAGGTGGCCAGGTGAGAGCCACCGCTGACAGGACTAGCTCCCAGAGCTGGTCTTCAGCCCCTCTTGGAAGTATTCAGGATCCTCTCAGCCCCCTGTGTCTGATCATGCAAGGCATGAAGCAGAGAGACCTTCCCGTTCTGCAGATCCTGTGGTCTAAAGCAGAGGACTGCTGGTACTGCTGTATTCATTTTCAGTTAATAGCTGTTGGCCAGTGTCCTGGATGAAGGCTTTGCCTGCTGTACCGACATCCATCCAATATGGGTAAATACTGGATTAAGCAAGAGAGAGGCAGTGAGAAAATGTCACGCTGATCTCCCAGAAACAGCCTGTGATGTATGACTTCTTTGCCTCGTCCTGAATGAATTGACACTGCTGTAGAAGAAAATGGAAAAAAACAAGCCTCTCTATGCTTTCTACGTCAACATAATAAGATAGGAAATTTTCCTTCCTGACCACATGTTGGCAGGTGTGTAGGCCCCTTTTGAAATGACACAGAATTAAGGATGTAGAATAATGTTCCTGTGGTAGCATAAGATACTCTAATTTCTCTTCCTTACCTAAAGTAATCTCTTTATTTCAAGAAACACAATTCCAAGTAAGTGGGAAGTTGCCCTATGTATTTGTAGCAACTCTAAGTAACTACTGACAGCATAAGAAGAGTTTGTTTTGAGGGGGAAGCATCATTCTCAATTGTAGTGTGTCGTGGGTCATTTGGTCATAGAAATATTCTGCTGTTTCTCTTCTGGAGATACAAGAGAGTTCCCTCTCTTGCTTCTAGAAATGGGCATGTACAAAGCACACAGAAATGGAGCTCTGAAGGAGCTCATCTTTCGAAGTAGGTGCTTATTCAACTCCTTTTCATGTATATTTTTGTCCAAAGCCAGGATGTAGCAAGTTGGTTGTGCAGTCTGCTTGAGGAATTTTAACATAGTTCTCCAACGGCTGGAGCAGGGCAGCACGGCATCATCCCTGTCCAGCGGCAGGAACACCGTCCAGCCCTAAACAGTTAACTTCCTCATGGTGGTCTGTCACCAGTTATCAGGAATGGCACTTCTCTTTGAAGACTAACTCTCTTTGGGAGAAAGATGGTGGCTGCTGGTTTTAGAAAGCAAAAAATGCAATTACCTTTGCCAAAGGAAGGGAGCAGCTCTAATAGGATTTTTTTTATCAGACTATTTTTTTAGACTATTTGGGTAATTCAGTGATTATTACTGCACAGCTCTTTTTCCTCAGGGGATGCTAGACTGTTCCAAAAGCGTTTGTTAGTTTACTTAGACATTAAAGGGGTCCTTATGAATTTAGATTATGCTAAAGTACTTCAAAGTGTCCCTAGAGGTCCAAGCTGCTTTGAACTTAACCTTTTCTGCCCAGTCTTGTCATATGTGTGAGCCCAAAGATTGTAAGCAAGATGTCGGTGATTCTCAGTCTTTTTAATACTTTGACCTATGTTACAACAGGAAAAAATAAACAAACCAGATTCCTTCTGATCTAGCCAGGAAGAAAGAGAGAGGACGGTTTCAGTGGGCCTCTTTGTAACCCTCTTCTTAACCTGCTAGCTCTCCTGACCCATTAAATAGGACAAGCAGGAAAAAAACAAACAAAACCCAGTTTTAAACACCCATTGCCTTACTTGTAACTGCTTTTCTTTAAAATGTGTTTGGTCCTCAGGGCACCTTGAGATCTTAATTTTTTTTTTTATATAAAATTTGAATAATGAAGCATGTGAGACACTTCTGACTGGAAAACTATGAACTTTTCTAAAGCTGGTCACGCTGCTTGTGAGCTGTGTATATCACAAAAATGTGTGGCTAGATCCTCCACTGGGGCTGTTCAAAATAACTGCAGTGACTCCAGCGGCGCTGTGCTGATTTACGTGAGGTGAGAATCTGGCTCGCATCCCGTATTATCTTGCAATGTGACTGTGCAGCTGTAACACAATCTTATTCAGCTTGTTGGGTTCAGGGGCAAAATAAGTGCCCATGGTTATTTTTAGAACAGCACGTCATCAGAGGGGTTCATATGATTCTCTCTCTCTCATATATTTATTTTTTGTTGCTGTTGACCTACCTGAGCTCTTTTGCTGTTTGGAGACTTTAAAAAGAATAATTCAATATTTTTCTCCACTGGGGTAGCTGGATGGTTTGTTTTTTCCCCTTTCTATTGCTTCATGGTGTTGGAGGCTATACAGGCAAGGCATTATTTCACACGTGATGCAACACAGCTCCTGTTTTTCTTGAAAGGTGGGTCCAACTGCACTTCTTTTAAGTTTTCAGGTGTCTCTACACAGCCTTCACTCTTTAAAATAGAAATTGGACTGCTTGAGGGTTTTGTGGGTCATGTACTTCTCATTTTCTGATCTGGAATCTGAGCCCTCAGACCTTACAGTCATCTTGGCTACAGATCGTGTCAGTTGTTTTTCCCATTTTGACCCTTTGCTTCAGTCCCTGGGCTACAAAGGGAGAAAGAGGGCTATCGGTCTCCTTGGGATCAGGGTCTGTTACCGATCAAGAAGCCTCTTGGACATGTGCATCCTGTTTATAGGCCAATATCTTCCCTAATAGCATTAGGGAGGAGGAAATTTGGAGTGTCAGTTATTTTCATAAGGAGAAAGTGCTCCCTATTTCCCCGTGAGGCATAAGCAGCGTTTGGAAGCATGAAGCAACAAGGTACTACTGGGCGTTATCGCCAGCATTTTTCTTTAAACTATTTTTATTTACACGTACTTTATCTCCAGCATTTCTTCACTCTGAGAAGATCAAGCAGACGCCACATGTACAGTGTAGCCCAGACAGCCAGATGACACAGTACTGTTTTGACTCGAAAGTAAGACTTCTGCTAAGCATCAAGGGGCAAACCTTTATCTCAGCACGTAGTGCTGAGGGCTGTAGGGAAGAATTCATTCCCTCAGTCAGTGGAGCTGATCTAGATTTTCCATTGCAGTCTTTAACTGTGAGCCTACTAGCTACAAGGTTCTTTTCTCCAAAGTAGCTCTGGGACCCCCCCTGAAACTTAGATCCACCAGCCCTGTACAGGTTCCTCTCCCTCATCTGTTTCTCCTCTGAAATTCAATTGCTGCAACGAAAGTGCAGAAGACTCTGCTTGGTGCTCACATTAAGGTAAATGAAAAGTCTGCATTCTCTTCCTATACCACGTCTTAATGAAGTGTAATCGCCACCTTGGTCCTGCTGGAATGAAGATGGTCAGTGCCCCAAAGAAAGTGACTGGCTTGCCCCCAAGAAATATATAAACCATAAAGGTGGTTCTTGAAATGAAGAGCTTTGAAATAAGAATTTGTCAGTAGATTGTAATGTATTGAGTCACTTGGACTGACCGGGTTGTGAGTTGCAGCTTGCTGTTAAGGGCAAAGTCTTGTCCCTTACAAAAATCCTTAAAAAAATTTCTTTTAAAAGCATGAGGTCATCTTGTTCTGTGGAAAGCTTAGTTCATTTGTCTTCCCGGCTGCAAGGTAAGCATAAATCAGACTGTGTTATGATAGAGGTGCTCACTGAAACAAATTCCTAATAAAAGAATAAACACGGAAGCAATCCATCTGTACCCTCCACATTCCTCAGTGAAGCCTTCCTAGAAGCACAACTTGGAAGGGAGTGGGTGGGGTGGACGGGGGATACCGCTTGCTAGAAAGCACTGACAAACAGGGAGAGGTGTGTTAAAGTTAATTCTGTTTCCCAAAAAGTAAGTCAGATTCCTGCTGTACTTTCATTTTGCCAGCCAAAGTAATCCAGCTCCTGCAAGCCTTTGCTTTCAAAAGCTAGGGCACTGTGGAAAGTTCCTCCTGTTAGCTCAGATGTGCGTCAGCTGGACTTGCTGGTTGCGGTATTGTCCTGAATTTAGCTATTGAAGCTGGCAGCCCCCTATATTTATAAATACATTCAGTAACCTCCTTCCCTGCCTACCCTTTCTCCCCTTCCAAGAAAACCCCAGAGTCAGAAACAAACCACCTTGTAACAGGTCCAAATTCAAATACGCTATTCTATCTAGGTTAAATTTTGCATGGGCTTTGCCTGGGTTTGATTCTGGCTTGCAGTCTATCTTGTCTAACCAGAAGGCTACATTTAAATAACGTTTGATAAGTGGATACTTATGACAAATGTCAAGCGCTTAAGAGGAATATCCGTGGAGGACACGTAGAGGAGGCTTGACCAGTTTCATCCACAGTTTCAAGTCACTGATCCTAAAACCTAAATGGACGGCTAAGCAATGTTTAGATTTGAAAGCGTGGTCATTGAGAATGAAGAGAGAAGTGGCTGTCCTTTATGGAAGAGGAGTTACTCTAACACAACTTTAGCACAGAGCTGTACTTCCTGTACTGGTTTCTGCAGTACCTTTTGCTTTGAGACTTTAACTGTTCTATAAACAAACCTGGAATTCTTGCAAGAGCATTGTTTTTCCCAGCTAAAGGTGGGAGAGCTTGAACACAGAAATGATTTGCCACTGCTGCACAAGTCCATGTCAGAGCTAAGAATGGACCTAAAATTTCAGGCTTTCTTGGCAGCGTGCTAGCTCTTACGCATTATATTGTGCTTGTGTGAAAAATGAGTACCATGAAACTATCTCTCCTCCCCAGTGTAGCTGCAGTGTTTCCTGCATATTGATAACAAAGCAAAGCATCTATAATAAATTCCGGGAACCCTATTCCAATTGTTCTGCAGATGGTGATTACAGAACAAGGGGAAAGCTGTGGTAGCAATGAATGCCGTGTCACTGTCTGAAAGCTGACTTGGCTTGTCTGCGCCTTTCCTGCCCTGCACCGCACGGACTGAGCCGTGTTCCTAGCGAGTCTGATGCATGTGCGGTCTCCTGCGCAAATGACTTGGACTGCAAGGAAGAATACGCAGTGTTCGTCTCAACTTCATGCCCATCCTGGGCTGCTTTTGAAAAGCCAGTCTGCAGTGTTAGGTAGCTGCAGGGTTCTGTACTGTTAGAGAAAACGTAGCTGCTTCTCACCTTTCATCACCTGCCTACCTGCTGCTGCTCCGTATAGTTGATTTTACCGTGAGAGCCCCCATGCTGAATGATTAACACAGTTAATTGTCCTTGCAGACTGGGGCAGGTACCCAGAAGAGGTGGTCTGGAACCATGATGGAAAAAGGGAGAGGCAGTGGCTGGAGGTTTGCTGGTAGACTTTGTGTTTCCTCACCCATGTGAGTGCCCAGAGGAGCCACCACAGACCATCCAAGGTGTCCTTTGTGCTGTGCCTGTGTCCTCGCTGGCTCTCGCAGCTCTGGCACAGCAGTGTCAGTCCCTCAGTACCGTGACGTGACTGCCAGCTCAGCACAAATCCTGTGTCACCTGTCCCTTTGTAGGATCTGGTNTCTCCAAATACAGATATGCTCCTGCTGTCTGTGGTTAATATTGATTTAACATATTTTTGCTACAACTCAATTTAGTCTTTACACATCTTTTAGTCATCCAGGTGTGGGAGCTCTGGTTTGCAATTGCCTGCGCGATTAATCCTTTTGTGCATTTCTTTCATTGTATGCATAGTGTCAACTCTCACCTAGCACAGCACATGCTGAAAAAATCCAGAAACCTGCCTTGTTTTCATTTGCTCTGTTGTACGTCNCATCAGCGTGTTTTTTTTTTTTAAATGAAAATATCCATTAAAACAATGCTGTAGTGTTAAATTTACATCCCTCCCTCCTTCCCCTTCTCCCACACCCTTCCATCCTTCCTAAATCCGTTAAAGGCATATATAATCATTTGGCTTTCCTGGCTTACTGCCATATTTATTACACGAACAGCAATGCACAACAGCACCTGTGAGCTTTATAAAGGTCTTATTCATCTGATGGGCTTGCGCAGCACTCGGCATGGAGATGAGGAATACGCACATACGGAGCAGGAGGAAATACTGAACGCGTGCTTATGGGAGAAACTACGAGGAGCGCGGGAGGTAGGGTGAGGGGATTTTTTGAGTTGAGGCCTCTTTTGTGTACTTTCTACTGATTGACGAAGGCGAGCGCTCACCCCAGCCACCGCCCGCAACTCACTCCCACATACGCGCACATTCTTGCCTATAGATTGTGCTCCCCTCCAGATATACGCATAAAGGGCAAACGCAGCCGTCAGCTCTTACCGCTGCCCTGTGCTTTCTGGAAAGGCACCGTCCTCCTGCTGCCACGCTTGGTTGGGAGAGGTGGCAGTGGGAACTGGCAGTCAAACAGGACAGTAATATTTGTTGTGTTTTCCTCTTCCTTTTTTGGCACATAAGTATGGGATCATATAAACAGGGAAAATAGTTCATGGAAGCTTTCTGTTCCTGCAGGTGTGAACACACACCTGCACAGGTTTATCTGGAAGTCTGACGTTCTTTATACTGAATTAATAACATAGTTGCAAGTTTTTGTGGGTAATTTTGAGAAATGTTGTTGTATTTTTTTTGTCAGTCCCTTTAAAGAAAGCCAAAGTGGTGTAAATTAATTTTGAACTGGTACAAAGGTATCCGCACTGTGTTGTCCGCGATGAATTTAATCAGTGGAAGTTTTATGTGAAGGACAAGATCTACTAAAATTAAATGCTCAACATCCTCCTCCTGTATTCTGCTCTGTTCTCAGAGTTTACGTGCATGTGACCCTTATTTTAAGATCAGTGAGATTCTTTTGCTTTCAGACAACGTGATTAATTAACTGAGGGGCAGTAGTTCTGTAATCAGTAACTAGTGCAGAGTGTTAGCAGCCCAGATGAAACAGCCTGCTTGTGTATCCTCTGGAGCACCGTCATCGGCATTTCTCCTTCTACAAAGAGAGCCTGTGCTGGTGTTGTTGGACAGCAGAATCCGTTTCTAGAAATGGTGGTGAGGGGTCTTGGTAATGAACTCCCTGAGACCCAAGATAGAGGCAGACATTGCCTTCCCCGACTGGAAGCTGGGCACAAATCTGAAGCTCTGCAGTGATGTGCCATCCCTCTAGTGTGAGTTCAAACTTTGACAGAGGAGTACTTTAATTTGAGGTGAAGTGATTAAAAGAACTGTGGATTTTTCCTCCCCTCTGCCAGAAGAAAAGCACCATCTGGCCAGGATAGGATGTGTCCCACCTTTCCATAGCAATGATCCTTCCTTGCTCTCGGAGAAGTAAACTGGGCTTAATGTATGATTTTATACTATAAGACGGTGATGTGCAGGGAGTATGAAGAAGCACGGTCCTTGATGGATACAGCTCTTCTGGCAGAGCCTTGAGTGCTCTGATTCCCCTGGTAGAGCTCCACTTGGTCCTGGACACGGTGGCTTTGCTATGCTGCGGTGGAGCATGGCTTTGCCAGTGCAGGGTGTGCGGTCAATGTGGTGCACTGGTAGTCAGTACAGATCTTGTACTACAGTCATAGTTTTGCCATGGCTGTGTGAAGGAGAACAGGAAAACAGCATAGGTTCAGTCTTTTTGATACGACAGTTTTAAAAACTGCGTGGTGCCTCTCCTCCTATCCCAGGCTCAGGCCAGACGCAGTTCTGGGTTAAACCCTCAGCAGAAGAGAGATGGGTCAGGACAGCGAGTTAGATAATATGAGGGTTAGAGAGTTTCTCAAGAAGCAGTTATGGTTTTGTTTTCCCTTAAACACAAATTAGGTTATTTTTTTTCCGTAGAAGTCAGTGGAACTATGTTGCTATAAAATACTGTTAAGAAAGATCATACTTGAACACCAGCTTCTGGTTTTAGTGGGGTTTTCTGGGTCTTTCCTAAGATTGTTTTCTTGCTGGTGTGCCAGTGACAAAGACTTGCATTTGGAGTCTCTTGTAGTTTGAGAAGCTTTAAGGGTATTTTCCACTTGATAAGGTCTGTTTTTGAGAACATAATGTGTTTATTACAGGTTATCAGATCACATCACTTACAATTTTCTCAGAAAAGCGATCAATTTCTTAGAATAAAATGGCATTGAAAAAAACATTCAAGTGTTTCCTAATATAGTGCCCCTTAGCCTATCTGTTGAAGTTTTTTTTTCCTTGTAATATCTATTTGCACAGCGCCTAAGTGCTGAAGTGCATTTTCCTAGTGTTATGGTTTGCATGAAATGTAACTCAGAAAAAGTGCAGCACACCCTCTATGAAGGCTTAATATAAGACCTAAGCGCTACTTAGAGTTTAATGTAAGCCCTGTTTTGATGGGCTGAAGTAGAATACCTGCTGACTCCTTGCACAGTGATGAATTTCACCTCTACAGTCTGATTTGCAATTGATGTTAATAAGGGGATGGCTTACGGGGAAAGCAGTCAGCATGAAGACACGTGTGGAGGCCCTACCTTTCACTGGGAACGATAACAGGTGTGGTGCTCTAAATTTGACATGGCTTTTTCATAGCTTGTGAAATACAGGAATGGGTAGGCCTGTCGAAAAATAAGCGAAGGCACATTTTCTGCTTTCCACTGCTTATAGTGCAGCCCAGCAATAAACGGCAGTGAGCAAGGCAAAGGTGGGTGACAGGGTAAGTCTGGAAAGGGGGCCCTTGAGACGCTGAGCCCGATCCCCTGCGACTGCCGGCACGTGCATTATCCCCTACGCCTTTTCATAAACTGATAAAGCTTTAAAGCTATGTCTTAATAGGTGATTTTGGCTCCCCTATGTGAATAAGCTCAGTAACACATGTCCTGACCCTCGTGCCTCAGAACTCATTAATTTGAGGAAATTTTTTTTAGGATACCAGTAAGAGATGTTGTTAGGAAAGAGGTAAAGGAGCCAAAAAATTCAGCTCGGTGGCCAGATTTTGGGAGAACTTTTGCAGAAGGGCAGAGAGGTGGTTGGCTTGCTTGTATGCATGAAAACAGGAAAAAGAAAAGATGGGAAGACTGATGTCTTCAGTAGGACAGAAAGGAGGGGAGGCACAAAAAGAGACTAAGTGAAAGATGTAGGAAAGCGTTGTGTGATTTCTCAATCCATAAAAACAAAGATGAGAAGACTTTTACATTTTTAATTCTGCTTGCAGAATATAAATACTGTGTTAAAGGGGAGTTTTTTTTGATTCACTGATTGCAACTGGAAATTCGGGGACGGCCTTATAAAAGCTAAGCACTGAGCAGAAAGCAGCGGTGCTGAGCAGTTGTGTGATACAGTGGCAGCGAGTAGATGCAGAAAGCAAACATCCGTTTTGCTGCCTAGCACTCACAGGACAGCTTCTTGCCTGAAGAACAGGCCAACGTCTGCATGTGTATGGTTAAGAATTTGAAATGTCATTGGCAATGGGGAAGGAAACATATCTGAGTCCTCTACGGCACCTCTGTAGAGCAGTCCTCTATGGCACCAAAGAGATGTGCAAGAAAATCCATTAGAGTGCAGGCAGAAAATATTTTTTGTACTATTAATTAAAAAAACCCAACTTTACTACATCTTTGTCTCATCCTTTCTTAATTTCTACTTTTGTGTATGCTTTGTAATGTACATAATTTATCAGTACAGTAGTACATGTATATAATTTATTAATAAGTACATATATAGTGTTTGTGCTCAAAAATGTTTTACTGTTAGGGTTTCACAATCGAAAAGGTTTGGACATCACTGCTCTACGGAGCCCTTAGAAACAGCAAATGTAGCAAATTAATTGATAAAATATAGTATGACAACTTGGACAGTGCATTTTTTAATGCAAATCCACAGTGTGCTGCAGACATTATGACTCTGAAAGTCTTGCATAGTGATGTTAATTCATCAGAGAAGGCCAGAGCTAAAAGGGCTGCTTCACATTGATTTGGGATGTGGCTGAGCATGGCAGTGAAGCTGGAGTGTTGGTGTTCCCCATTTCTACATCTGGCTAAAACATTTACAAAAGAGCGGGTGTTGGGAACACGATCAGTGTTGTCTCAGTAAATTTAAGAAGTGGGTTAAATCACTTATTTAGTAGTTGAGAAGTAACATTCATGTTGCACAAATTATCTACATGCTTCACCCTCGATCACACTAGTGCCATACAGCAAAGGCAAAATCCTTATATTGCTTTTATTATGCTCAACCCTTGCTGCTGCTTTCCGTAAGTCAGATTTTGTCAGCCCTTCTCATGCTCTGCAATACTTTTTATTCCAGCGCTACAGCCAATTAACACAACCATATCAAATGAGATTACTTGCAGAGTGGGTCTGATCCAAACCCCACTGAGGTCAGCTAAGGAGCTCCCATGGTCTTCAGCACATTTGGGATAAGGCCCAGGATAAAGAGCTTGTTGAAATAGGGCGGTTGAATGAATCCCTAGCTCTTTTCAATAGATTTGATTGAGCTGTGCTAACAGTTTTTTCCAACTGGAAAAAAACAGATAACAGCATGTTTGCATACGGGCTTGTGCTCTCCTCCTTTCTCTCTCCCTCCTCCCTGTGTGCACATGTATTTAGCACAGAGGCAGACGCGTGGTTGTGTCAACTAACTGACATGAAGCAGCATATCTCCGATAAAACTGGGACTCTGTTTGATGTAGTTGCAGTCAAATGTGCTTGATTTGAATAAGAGATTTTTTTTGAAATCTATTTTTATGCAGATTTTAAAACCTGTAAGGTAATGAGTCAATAAGGCAGCTATTAACACTTCAATCTTTCTGATACCCAGAATAAGAGAACGAGATGGATGAGATCTGGCTGTTGTAGATTTAGCCAGCCTTTTCATGCTTGGGTTAAGTTAACCCTGTTTTATATGCTGAGTTTCGTGTTTGAGTAGTTCCAGATTTTTGCAAATGTGAGGTTCAACTATGTGAAAGACCGTTTAGGTGTGCTGAGATGTGCACAGTGATGTTTCTTGACTGCATCCTTCCTCCATTTCCACATTTATATTTCTCTGATAACATCTTTTTTTTCCAAGATAATCACACAATAACTTTCACTGACCTTAAAAATTGTGTGCTAGGACTGCCTGCTCATGACTGTCCTCGTGTTTTCTCTATATTGATCACAGCAGGCTTGAATAATGAGCTTCAATTTCTGTCATTAGTGCGGGCCATGGAAGCACTGTGTCCAATTATATAAAAGAAAAAACACAGAAAGTACTTCGTTATATATTTTAGAAAGGAATGTTCTGTATTCATGTAAGGTCCTGGCATAAATGACATATACACTAAATCTTTTGTTTATTTTGCTTGCGCCTTTCAGGGTATGATCTTAGTTATACTTACTGAGAGTTGCCTGTGTACAAACACAGGATGCTATTGAATGTATGAACTATGCCTAACATTCACATATTTACGATTACTACATGTTCAGACTGAGTAATTTTACAAGGCAGTGCAGATAATTAGGGGTTCGTGTAGGCACGCACTTGGTAAAATTGTACAGACAGTTGTGTGTCTCAGCTGTGTGAAAATTGTGCCTCTACTCTTCAAATTAAAGCTTTTGAGGGCTAAAGAAATTTTATACACAGAACAGGTAGGGCAAACCCAACAGCTCAGTTGTTGCCTTGCAAGACGTACAGCAGACGTGCAGCAGTCTGCTTCTTGCTGAACCGGCGTTTCTCGGGGCTGACCTACGGGTCCGTGTGTTGATGAGATGGGGCACCCCGTTCCCTGGGATCTCTCAAAGCTCTCGCCCCCTTTCTAAGACACACACTTAACAAATCCATCAGTGTTCATCTCATCCTTCCTCTCTTCTGTTTTCCACTCTTATATACTGTTATTTCTTCCTTGTATTACTGGTACAGCTGCAAACAGTTTCAGCTGGGCACTTCTGTCATCTTAACTCTTCTGATCTTTGTGGTCAAAACTCCTTTCCTCTGCTATCCTCAGGTGTCTGTAGTTGGACACTTACATGTACATAATGTGATGATTTCTTTTTTTCTTTAGAAAAAATTGGGTGCCTGCAACTTGCCTTTTTTTCTGGAGAGGTTGTGTGCAATGGCTGGCTAAGATAGGGCCCCTTCATTTGAGTAGCTAAATGTGGATTTCGGAGCTTTGTCTTTTGACACCCAAGTTTGAAAAATGTGGCTGCAGGCAGCGACGCAAACTGCATAATCTCTCTCCTTTATAATGAGGGAAACACTGAAATACGTTTCTAATAAGTGAGGATAATGTGATGTGGAATATGCAGCCTCTGGGTTACTTCTTGTTGTTTTTTAATTAAATCCAGGAAAGTTTGTTTTGTTTAAGAGCTTTGTAAGCTGGGAATTGTGGAGTACCAGTTGCGCACACAACTGCTGTTTTGCTGCTTCAACAGAAACAAGACCATGGCCAATTCACTGGCAAGGTGGAGAAGCCCGAGCAGCTAACGTGGATGCTGTAGTTACTGCATACTCGGGGTGTCTCAGCTGCCTGCGCTCGCATACCATCTTTCATAAGCACTAAAATATCTTTAAAAGCAAACAAAAACTACCACATGCTTGCACCATTTTAGAGATGCGCAACCTTTTTTTTTTTTCACCAGCCACAACTTGCTAATGGAACAATAGGAACCACCGTAGCCTCGGATGACTGGTCCGAGGATGTTTCGTAAGGGCCTCTGAGTCATCTCCCGTCTATTCATTTCAGTGTCTCACCAACCAGGTGCAGGCGAGTAAGATACTCATCTGCCCTTTTGCCAACGTGCCAGCAGCTGTAACTGTAAAAGCCTCTTTGTCTAAGCTCAGTCACAAGCACTTCAGATAACCCAGTCCCCAAATTTTGTCCCATCACCATGTACTGCCATCAAACTTTTTTTTTCCCCCCTCTTCCCGTTTTCTCTATCCTTTTTCCTTCTCAAATGCTGGTTTCTAACACCACAGGTCAGTCTTTCACTGCTTTGCTCCATAGGAAGAAAAAGCTACAATAGGGTGCGTGTGAAAGCCCATGCCCGTGATCAAGCAGCAGGAGGCAAATTGTGCACACACAAAAAAAGGGCCATGCTCTGCGGTAAAATAAAACTCTGTTAAAATAGACTTATTTCAGAATCAAAAAGGCAACTGTTCTGGCTCTGATCTGTCAGGAGAGACAAGTAATAGCACAACTTTAATTTTCAGGAGGTTTAAGCCCACAAGTTGCCTGCTCATAGCAGTAAGTCTCAGGTGCTTCATATGTCGCTAATGGAATAACGAACCCTGCCTGCCTGCATCTCATAGGTGGTAAACTCGTGTGAGCATGGCTGCTGAAGGATATGGGGTCTCCTCTGGATGCTCATGTTTTGAAGTTGAGATTGTACCTTTTGAGGTCTAATATCTAGTAGTAGGTTAGAAGAATAAGTTGTTTCTCAGTTCGTGTTGACAAGTAGACTTGGTTAGAGGTTTGCTGTATCAATGTCTTTTAGGAAGTGCTCTACTTACTGGAAAGTGTGTTTGAGCGCGCTGACTTTGAAATGGGAAGTTTTGCATCTTTTTTCCTCCTTCCTTAAAACATGCTTTAGGTTACTGGCTTTAGGTTAGTGTAAGTTGGAAATCATTCTTTACAGCTTTTCATACATCAACACATGCTCATCCCTCTGTACATCCAGAGGGTTGCACAAAATCCTGCAACGATCTTGTGCTGTAGTTGTAAGGCTCAAAGAAAGTGACTGTCTTGTGGTCTTGCACCTCTGTCTGTAATCATGCCCTTTAATAATAGACATTCCCCCATGCACACGTAGAAGAGTTTCTTTTGTTGTTTTTCCTCTTTCCTTCAAAAAAATCAGCGTTCACAATAGCTGCCTGAGTTTTTTTTAATTATTATGATTATTTTTTATTTATTAAAATTTTTAAAGCTGAAGACTATGGGATGATTGGTTTCCCAAGTAGGCTTTGTGTGGTATGAGGAAGAGAGACTTGTTTTTCCTCACAGAGATCTTTGTGGTGTCTTTAGATAGAAGGCTCCATGCTCTAAAACACATTTAAGGAAACTGCATGGCAGGATAAGGTGCTAAAATAAAAGCCAAGGGCTAGATTCTAATAAACCTTTCAATACAGAAAAGCCTAAACGTGTCTGGGACTGTTTGGCTAATTGTTAGCTGGGTTGGTATCTTTGCTTAGGCTCCCATTTAAAGAGGCGAAGTATTTGTCTTTGCAGATAAGCTGTGGGCAATTTCCAACCAAAGCCTTTTTGTTGCTGTCTTTAGCTGTGTGACTGTATTGGTGTGGAAGGGGCCAGTTCAGTGCCTTTGTCACTGATTTGTATTGGTATTACAAATCCCTCCCTGATGGAAGAGGAGGAAAATAGTTCCTCTTCCATCAATAGCAAACAATGAGAGCAATAGTTAATCGTTTGTTTATTTATAGACCAGAATGAGCTACGCTTCCATCTAGTTTGACTTCCTGTGTATTCAGGCTGTGCATTTTCCTTTAGACTTTGTAGGGGGAAGTGCTGTGTGGTGCGGGTTTTTGTTTGGTTGTCTATTTTTTTTCCTCCCCTTAAAAAAAGGGGCAGGAGGTACAGGGGCAGGGGTAGTTCTCTTCTAAAAGCTGAAAGCTATAGTGAGTCCACTAGCTTCCCTGGTAAACTGTTTTAATCTTTATGTGCCCTCCATTCCAAGGAATGACATCTGAATTTGGGGTTACATTTCTGTAATGTCTTTACCTGGCTCCGTGAGCGTTTTGGCTTTGTCGGGGAGGATGGAAAGCTGCTTGCTGTCAGAGCTCGTTCCTGTGTAAGTATTTGTAAACAGCAGTCGAGGCACCTCTCAACTTGCTGTTCAATATGCTGCCCTGAGCTCCTTAAGCTTCCCACTTAGAAGTTGGTTTTAGTTTTTCTTCCCCATCCTTAGATCTCTTTCTGCAAGCATCCTTTGAGCCTCACCCAGTACTCCCATGCCTTTCCTGAACAGTGGTGGGACAGGACTGTCTGTAACAGTTGTGTGGTGGTCTTACCTGTGCCCGAAATATTGTTTCCTTGCTTCTGCCTGGTAGCCCCTTTTTATACCCCTGAGGATTATGTTGGTGCTTCTAGTCCCAACAGCAACGCTTCCAGCTCTAATCGAAGCAGTGACCGAGGACATGTCTGTGACCTTTCCAAGCAGAGCCTTCCATCCCGGAGGTGAGATCGCTGTTTCTGCTTCCTAGATGTATCATCAGGTTGCCGGATGACTTCACTTCCCTGTTCTGTAGCTGCAGCCTGTCCTTTTTGGTCTGTTCTATTCTACCCATCTTTGTGTCAGTGGTTAACTTTGCCAGGAAAGAGCTTTAGTGCCACCGTGTCTAAGAGAAACATTTCACATAATGACTGAGCTGACCTAATAGCTCACAGCTGCCAAAAGGGATATTCCCCTTCCCCAAACCCACTTGCTGGTGCTGACTCTGGCAGTCATTTGGCCCCTCGGCAGACCTATCCGGCTCACTACATGGGAACTCTTCCCTCTCCTTCTAGATACAAAGCCACCAGCAAAATAAGTTCATTTCTGCTGGGCTAGTTGATGAACATAGGTCAGATGAACACAGGGAAAGCAGCGAGAGGGAATACGTGGAGGTGGGTGGTAGGGAGAAGGAAACAACTTTTTTCAGAAGCAGTGAGGTCTTGGATTGTCTCAGCAGCCCTGCTCTAAGAGATGACCTGCTGGCTGGGTTGTATCCATATAATGCCATGGCCAGGATGGGTTTGTCATAGTTCAGGTGAGCAGAACCATTGCTGGTGGTGTGATGCCCAACAGCTATCAAACAGCTGCCAGGACGGACTTCAGACTATCAAGTCCCATGGCCACTCCAACAGCTCTATGGCAGCAAGATGCTAGAGAGAGACCTGAAGACTAATTCCTTAGCACAGAAAATCTGGGGTCCAATTTAAGTGGCTGTAACTCATGATTCCTTTTGCTAGTGAATTAAGAAACTATCCCTGTAAATCCTTCTAGTAAAAGTCCTGCTGATTAATACCTCATGGTTATTGGCTGTGTTTTGTGGCCAAGCATTGAGCCAACTTTTAGCTTGTCTACGTTGGTGTCATGTTCGTTGTCTGTCTTGTGTGAGGTCTTTCAGGCAAGATGTTACGTGGTCTTGTGATTCTAGCGCATTGGACTAGCCCAAATACATGCTATTGGAAGAGTTGTATTTATCAACCATACCTATACCCCTGCCAAAAAAAAACCACACCCCAGCCCAAAATGAAGGGCTTGTTTGACAATACTGAAAGGCATTAATTACATTTTTAGCCTATCCTCAAATTCCTTGTTGATGGCATCCCAAATTGATAGTTCCATTATTTTCTGTAAGGATGATGTCAGGCTAATTGACTTATTAACTCTACTTTCCTCTTGTCCCTTTACATTTCAGGATTATGCTGGCAGTCCTTCAAATGCTCTGAGTTGTGTTAATGTTCCAGGATTTGTTAAAAATCAGTATTGTTAGTACAGAGTATCTTAGCCATTGTGTTAGGCATGTGTTATGTGATGCTACTTAATTTTGATAACATTCACCTTCAGCAAGATGCTGACTCATTTTTTTCCTCAGTTACAAATTGTGCCTTTTCTACTGCATAAGTGTAAGAAATGGGTTTTGAAAATATTGTTTGTCTAAATACTGGTACCTGTGGATCCAAAAGTGAAACCAATCAATCTTGTAAACTGCTTCGAGTAGGCAGCCACATGATTCCTTCCTCATGTAACTTCCATTTTCCTCTTTCCTCTCCCAAGAATTCTTAAGGTTTGTTATCTTTTTCTGTTTTATCTTGAGGACAGGGAATTGCCACAGCAGAGAGCCTTTACACCAACTTGCAGGTCCCTAGGCTAATGGTGGTAATCATGGGTGGGTTCTGGCTGTTTGCATGGATTTGAAGTAAGAGGAGTTGAGAACGTCTAGGTTCTCCAGCGAGCAGCCCAAACAGTAGAAGAGAACAAAACTAACGGTAACTGGTGGGACCGTAGCATAGAAAATCTTCAGCCTTGAACGTTAGGCTTTCTTTGAGCGTTGTTCCGTAGGAGAGCTTCCCAAGGAGGAGGAAAACAGCCCTTTCTGAAAGGGGCTGGTGTGAATGCTCTATAGCAGAGTGTCAGCGAAACATGCCTCTGCTGCAGATGCATCTTAGAGGGATGGATGCATGTTACAGATGGATGCTCTGTGTGAGTAAAAAGCATGAATGATGTACAGAACCCCTTGTGGAAAATGAACAGTATCCAAACCATGCAAAATGGTTAGGTATTCATTTTGTTCTGTGGGGAAATGAGCAGATTTAGTCTGTGTGTATGCATGCACGTGAATGTATGTATATAGATGTATACATAAATATAGAATTATGGTTTCCTAAAGGATTTGAAAGTACCTTAGCTTGAGTTAGCTATTCCTAGTGTATTGACAGAGTGCGTAAATAAAGCAGCAACTATGCAGTGTGATATGCCAGTATGGGAATGCATCACCTTACTTGGGCCTTTACAGTGCAACCACCGTTTCACTTACCACTTGAGGGAGTTGTCAAAATTAAAGCTTATCTTCAGAGCTCTGGTAGTGGCCAGCGAGGGTCACCTTTTGCTAGGTTGGCATGTTTGGCACATGGTATATAAACTACGCTTTACTTGGTTTGAGTGGATTGTGCTAATGCTTTCCTGAGTGTCTTTTTCATATTCCTCCAATTCAAAGATTTTTGTCCATTGTTTTTTTTTTTTTTGCCATGATTGGATCTTCCAGTCTACTTTCTCTTAGGACAGGCACTAAACTCAAACTCCACAGTACAAAATATGATACAAAACTATTTGTCTTCGGGCCTCCAGCTTTATGTCTTCTGGTTAGCTCCTTGGAGACAAACTAAAGCTGGAAATAATGATGCCGATCTGTAATGAGCCTTAAAAAAAAAATTATGGTTGTTTTAGTTAGCACAAGAAATACACAAATCCAACTGTAATAATTAATGAACCTATTTCATTGCAACAGAGTCTCTTCTTTATGTGTGGCTCAAGGTAGTGTTGACACCCTGCATCCCCTGTCCAGTACATGACTTCTCTGAGACTCTGACTGGCTGAGCGGCCCTTTCCTTTCTCTTTCTTCCTGCCAGGATTTCTGTAATTTGTATCGTGCCTTGCTCTTACTCTCTTCTGCTCTCAAACCCCATTCTGTTGTCAGTCCTTTTATTTTTATCAGCTTCTTAATCTCTTTTAAAGCCTCTGTGTATCAGCATCTACTTTCTTTGTTCTGCTGCTGGAAAATATCACTGACCTGCACCCAGGCACTTGTAGAGTGGGTGAAGAAAACTGGCTTCTCTGGGCTTCAGCTCTCCTCTTTCCTCTCTTTGAAGGTGAATCGTTCACGATAGTGACTCGCTATCATTACCTCCCTGTGGAATTTTAGTTCATTGTGGTAGTTAAAAAGTAATCGAATGACAGTGCGCAGACTTCCCTCCACTTTAGTTTTCATTTCAGCAGGAGCTACGAACCCCTGTCAAAGATCAGGGCTCCACCTCGCACATGAAGGTAGTGCGATGTAATGGAAAGATGGTCACTGTCTCAGCGAGTTTGCTGTTGAGGGGTTGAAGCGTTTTGCTTTCATGTGCCAGGAGTGTTTGAGACTGTCTAACTGAAGGAGAGAGGGTGAGCTGGGACAGGGGTGCAGTAGCAGGTCCTTTGAGAGACATTGCCAAGGGGGTCTTTAATGGATTTGTAGGTTACTCACAGATTCTTACATTACTCATGTAACAGTATGTCAGATGTTAAAAACACTAGAGTCAAAGGAACGGGCAACAGTAATGGGCTTTCCTTTGTGAGCAGGAAGCAATGATTATAAATTGCATCCAGGAGCCTGCCAGATAAACGGTTCGAAAGCGAACATGACCGGTACGAGAGCAAAGACGTTTCATTAAGATCAGCTCTTCCTGTCATGTGCACAACTGCTTCGTGGAGAAGAGGACTGCGGCTGTGTGGATTATGGAAGATCCAGACAAGCAGGCTGCAGAGTAAGCTGTCATGTGCTATGACACCGAGTAATGCAAATCAACTCTGTTCCAGGAAAGCCATTTCCATGTCAGCCTCTACATGAAAATTATCTGACTTGAACAAGGGTTTCTTTATAAAGTTAAGCGAATTATTCTTCAGGGTTGGAATTTGTCTGTGTCATGGAGGAATGGCCAGAATGGACTTCAAAGTGCAGTCTGAAGATGAGATAATGTGCAACAAGCACTTTTTTTTTTATAACCAGCAGCCCAGAGAGGAACATGTCAGCTTAAAAAGTATATTTCTGTCTGAATGGTCCAACCTGCTGTTTTACAAGCAATGCGTGGTGTTACTACGTTTTTCAGTGATTAAAGAAGGAAAATACCTTTCAGTCCATTCTTCTCTGGATTTAACACTTTGTGCGTACGCAGTGTTGCAGTTCCTGCGAGTAGTCAGTTGCTCAGTCTCCTTATGGCTTCAATGGGTGATTCAGAGCTCCAGGAAACCCCAGTTGCTTTTGTTTTGCTTTTAATTTGGATGGCACTTGGGAGCAACACTTGAGCCCACTTTTTTGAGGCAGCTTTTCAAGTTCAGAGACTCTCCTCGAAGTTTGCTTCCCACGATCCTTTCATCCAGTCTGTTTGAAATTCTGCTTTTCCTTTGGCTTTGTTTGGCATCTATTCAACTACCTTCTGTTTTGTAGTAGGTATCAGCCTTTGTTAGTGGCCCATGATAGTTTACTCGGGCTGGTGATGGCGACTGACTGCTCAAGCACACTGAAAGGCGATTGAAATAATTTCACTGCTCTTCCTGTCTCATGCCTATGGTTGCTAAAAGGTATTCTGCTAGTGCTGGGGAAGGGAATAAAACTTATACATATTCCTTGCTCTATCTACTTTGTCTCTTACAAGATGAATTCACATTATGAAAAGGACTGAGTTACTCCTCTTTCCTGTGGGCTCAACTCTTGTCAGTCCATTGGTCCTCAAGAAGTCATGAATAAGGTGCAAAGGAAAAGAAGAGGCTGAGTTTATTTTCTGTATTCCCAAAAGCATTTGAACCCCACTTCTGTACTTCCACTCACTGTTTGTGTGCAGGAGCCTTGAGCTTGGAAGGATTGTCCCTTCTTCCCTTCAGGAATTAATGATGTTGTTCCTTGGTGACCATAGTGCTTTGCTGCTTTTCATGAAGGGAGCTCTGGACACCCTTCACTTTAATTCTCGTATTAAATCATGCATCAAAATGCAGAGCTCTGGACTCTCACTATTTAGATGCATGTATGGTAGCTTCTCTTATTTAATTCTGGGGCTTTGCAGCCATCACCGATGCTATTTCATGATGTAGCAGATTGTCATTTGTTCCCTGAAGCATTCTCACTTCCAGTGGGTCCTTCTATGCTGCTTCACATGGCTGCTTCAGCCACCTGCCAGGACATGGGATCACTTTTCCAGAGGTGTTTGTGCCTCCTTTGTACCTGAATGATGTGGAAATGAAATGTGTGTGAAGTGTAATTTAATCATTTGTGGTGGTTTTTATTTGTTATTGGGATTGAAGGAAAATGAGAGAAACAGGAATGAAAATCTGAGCAAGAAAAGAAAAATAAAAGAGGCATCCTTTCTCCTTGTGGCATCA
This sequence comes from Ibidorhyncha struthersii, assembly GCA_013398815.1. NCBI lineage: Eukaryota > Metazoa > Chordata > Aves > Charadriiformes > Charadriidae > Ibidorhyncha > Ibidorhyncha struthersii. The sequence continues at coordinate 260,308 of VZSZ01011414.1, read as the reverse complement.
GAGTACTCCCAGTTTTCATGTCATGGGGAGCAGGCAGAGTCTCCAGGATTAATTTCAAGTTTATCATAGGCTGTCTGGTATGTACAGTATTATAGCAACTTTTGTGTAATTAAGGGTCAGACAACGTTGTCATTGTCACCCCTCTACTGTAATGGATTAGAACTTGCATAAAATAACTAGCTATGAGCTGAGATTTTATGTGTGCTCTCAGACTGAGAGCCAGCACTTCCTTTATTTTTAATCTGGCATGCTTAATTATAGGCGGGTCTGAGAGCACCACAAATTAAGGTTGTGTGATGCTCCCATTATACAACTCTATTTTCAATTGCTTATTGCTTTATCAAACTCTAAGCAGCTGGCCTTGAAGTTTTTCAGGGCTGGTGTCTGCTTTAGGTGGAATTACTGAAAAATTTCAGTTAAAATGAACTCCATCATTTCTGAAGACAAAGGCTAAAAAAAATGTTCGTTTGCTTGTTTTATTTTTCGGATCTGTCTTGGTTTGTTTTTTTTTTATTTATTACTCTTCAGACATGGCATTTGATTTTCTTTTTTTTTATATTAGGTTTGACGCAGGGATTCAATATTTAGTGAGAGGAGGTGTGTTTTGTCAATGGATGTGCTTTTTGCCTTTCTCATGCAAATTTCGGCAAATTGTAAGTCTTTGAAAAATTGCAGTTAGCACACATTCACTGGAATCTCTTATGTTTATATATAATTTTGAGCTAATATGTCTGATTCTGTCTTTGCTAAGCATATTCCCACCCTTTGTCTGTGCTGAGGGTTGACCAGGCAGCAAGTCCTCGAGAGCAGTTCAGCTTGCTCCAGTTACAGGGACTGAGAAAAGCATTTCTGTAACAGATCCCCCATGTGATAGCTGCGATGAGGCTTGGGCAGTAGAACTGCAAGCAGGGAGCCTGCCTCACCTCTCCACCAGCCCTTTCCCCCCTCGACTCGCCCACCGCCTGTGTGCAGGCGCTGCTGGGGAGGAGAGAAAGTTGGTGTGCTGTGGGTGTCGAGGTGATAAGAAAGGAGGGGACTTGTGCAAGTGGTCCTGGGATGAATCTCTGCAGGGAGGATGGCGAATGGCTGATACGAAACAGCATGGAACTGTGTGGGGAAGGGTTCGGCTGGGGAGGTCATGACAGGAGGTGAGGCAGAGGCTGGGTGAGGGGAGCAGTGCAGGTCTGCTCAAGTGAGAAGCGGAGATTGGGGCTGGGGTGGCTGCAGGTCCATGGATGAGGAGGAACAGGGATGTGGCAGTGCTGCCAGAGGAGCAGATAAAAGCTCACTGGTGGTGTGTCAGCACCCAGCAAAGAGCCTAGCATTTTGGTTTAGGAACTCTTCAATTCTGCTGGTTTTTTTCTTAGGAAGTATTAGTGAGACACTCTGGCAGGCTGTGCCTCGCGGCTCCCTTGCGTGAAAGACAACCTGCTTCTTCTGTCAGCTCTGCCATTAGCTCACTTGGCAAAGGTCTCTGCCATAGTCCTAGGGTCTTTTGATGACCCCTGGGGATGCAAAACGATGCAATGTGATGGATTTTTAATGAGCTTTTAAAAAAACTGAGAACTTGCACAGAAAATTGCATTAAAGGCACATTATTGAGGTTGTAAAGTCAAGCACACGCAAGTTAGGAAATGCCAGAACAAAGTTGGGCTGTGGACCATTAATTCAGGCTCTCTGTACACTATGAAATGATCTCCAGTGCTCTGATCACATCTGTTTCTGGTCGCCAGGACCTCTGCCACATTCAGTGCACTGGATGGATGGTGGCCCCTGGATGCTAACTTAAAAATAAATACATAAAATAATTATTTCATGTGCTGTGTAATTATGAGGTCTGTCTGCATTTATCCAGAACTGTCTGAAGGGAGGTGAATTGCCCCTGCAGTCTGTCAGAGCTGCTCATTTGAGACTACAAGTGGGGAAGATGCCTGGACATTTGTTCCAGTAACTCTTTTTGTCTGTGCTTTGGTGCCTGTATGCTAACAGGCTGGTCTCAAAGAGGGAGGGAGGGAGGGAGGAAGGACTGTGTTCCCCACCTCACCTTCAGTCAAGGAAGACGTCTCAGGCCCAAAAGCACTGGGAGGCATTGAGCTTCTGGAAGCAATTCTGTCTTTCCCAGGGCCTTCCCTGGCACGGCGCGACTCTGTGCAGCCCTTGTGCCAGCTGGTTCGTAATGGCACTGAGTGGTCTGAACTGTTGCTGTCGAGGAATGTGGTACAAGACCTGAACTCTGAAACCAGTTCCCTGACAGCAACAGACATCAAGCAAGTTGTCTGATAGACCAGGACTGCATGGATTAAAAAGTGAAAAGCAGCTGAGGTATGTATGTATTAGTGAGAACACAACTTGGCTTTGCCTGCACAGCACATCACTACTTGCTGTATATGCTAGATAACGTTTCAGGAACACTGCCACCATGGCATTGCAACCCCTTTTTGGCTCTATGAAATAATGGGCCAGTGGCCTAGTGAGTACCTCGTTTGTGGCAATGAAACGCCAGAATGATCAGGCTCCCAAGCAGACTTTCCTCCCTCAATTTAAACATGAAACTGCATCCCTCATCCATGGCATTACTCCTGGTATGTAGGAATGGTTGAGATGCATACAGAAACAGGTGCCATCTTTTCTGCAAATGGAGTTGCATCACTAGGATATGAACTTGCATAACAATTAGGAAGACAAATTAAGCTGAAACTTCATGTCCTTTTAATTATGCAATTAAGATGTCCAATTACAGAATTAAGATATGTAATTACGTGGGGAGGAAGAAAAAACTTTATGAAATCTTACTATGGTTTCTGAAAACTGTGTTTCTAGCAATGCACCTGTTTATGCAAATGTCAGTCTTCCTGGCTGAAGCAAGAATATTTTTGGCCTTGAGGTGGTACCCTTTTCTTTTGTGTGCCTCACAATATCTGTGTGAATAAAAAGGGCAAAGACAAAATTGGTCCTTAAGAAAGGTATGGTACCAGTGGTCCTAGGGAGTGAAAGGAAGGCTTGGCCTGTGGTTAAGGCAGCAGGGCTGTGACATGAGAGCTGAGCTTAGCTATCAGCTCTGACCCAGGCTTCTTGCAGACATCATGTGTGGCCTCACATATGCACCAGACCTCAGATCTGCTGTGGATGCTCCTCCTGGTGAGGAGACCACCCTTTGCATCCACAGGGGGTGGAGGTCCCACCTCCTTTCACAAGGATATATGTTGCTATAAGGAGGCAACAGACTCTTCTGTGGTTGACCCCCATCATTTTGCTTAAAGGTCTTGAGCCAACGATGAAGGGCTGAAGCTGTGGATTTATGACTCTTGTTCATTTGCTCTTTATTTGGAAAAGTCACCGCCCAGTGTGAAGGGGCTGCACTCTGAGAGAGGTGATGAAATATTGTCATTGGCCTGCTGTACGGACCATCTGTCTCTCCCAGGGCTACTCTGGAGCATGATGAAGTGTCTTGCTTTTCTGTATGGGCTTTTTCATTTCATTGGCCTTGATTCACTGCTAATTTTTTTTTTTTTAAAAATCAAAGCAACCCCAAAACTTTAAACACACTGTGACAACCTGCAGCCTTATTACAGCCAGTCCCTTGAGCCTATCAGTTCTCTTAAGATAAGAGACACTAAGAAAATTGTTCAGCAGACCAGAACGTTGTGGATTAAAAAATGATTGTTAGCAGATAGATGATGTATAAATTTAATATTGGGCATATAATTTGGCCTTTCCTGCACACTATTCCTGGTGCATTAGCAAGTGTTTCAATGAAATAATAATCCTATGGTCATTTAGGTTTTGCACCTGGAAAACATCTGCCCCTGCAGAGGCAGATGGTGCAAGTGTGTAATGTCTGTCTTTTTCTTACGCAATTATGTCAAAATTAAAACACTGGGAGTGTATGCAAGTGATTAAGGAGAGCAAGCATTACATGGAAGTTCTCATTATCTCTGAAACGAGTATTACAGCCCTACAAATTCGTAGTTAAAAGTATATAGATATGTTGAGCTTGAAAATGAAATTGCAGTACTCAAATAGCTTTATCCCAAACCTGCTGAAGTCTCTCTTGAAGCTTACTTCTGGAATATACTGAAATTACACTTGTGGGTATATTTGTCATTTTTTTTGTTTTGTTTTTTGTTTTTTTAGGAATAGTAATAATTCCTTACTCTGAGCCTGGTATTCTACACAACCAAGTGTATTTCCTGTCAGCAAAACCCTCAATTTCCATCAGGGGTACTGCGAGGTAACAGTAAAGGGCAATGTGATAACCCTTGTTGAGAAAGGTTAGTAGAACAGGTTATGAGAGAGATTTACTTTCCCCATTTTTCTCTCTGCTTTGGGAGGGAGTGCTTCAGGACCTATCTGTCTTTTGTGGATGGTTGGCTGATTTAATTTTGTTTTGTTTTGTTTTTCTGTTAGTGAGTACACTTTCTGGAGGTAATAACCAGAGGTGGTTGTATCCATCTGGGGTGGCATCCACGTTGACTGCAATACTTACCCACTTGCAAGACTGGGGTTCTGCGTGTTCCTCTATCAGAATGGGATCAGATAATGATTTTCTATCTTAAATATTCTGAGCATCAGACAAGAGGAAAGGCTGGTGTGATGGCAGCTCTCCAGTGACCCCGCTGCAGTATTTCTAAGGCAAATTTTCCCAGAGAGAGCCAAAAGTAGAAAGTCCAACTCTGTAGCTAGCCCAGGGATGATATCAATGTTTTGATGAGACTGCTTTCTAGGCAGTGCTCCCAGGAATGCTTGTATATTTTATATGAGCCATCATTGTCATGTTGGGGAGGCTACCGTTATTTTGTATATTATCACTACTTTGTGAGCAAAATACACCCCAGTATTAGCTGGGATCTGGTATGGGTATATGTAAATAGAGGCAAGTAGGTGAAAATGCATGATGATAATCTCTTGTTTGGCAGGAATGATTTCCATTATCTCAGCAAAATACTTTGTTTTCCCACTCAGTCTTCCAAAATAACGTACCTCCCAGCTCCCAACAATGAGATTAAATAACATCACTTTTTTATCTCTGAGTGTCCTCGTTTATAGCTTTCAGATATTATTAGGTTGTACATTACTTAGATGCAGAAGGAATGACGCACTTTCTCTATTGAGAGAAATTTGGAGTAATTTCAATGGTATGTTGAACTCTGATGCAGAATTGGCAGCTCTGTAATGTTATCTGCTACACAAATTGATTGCACTTAATGGTAGAGTGTATAATACTTTTTCTTGCAATACTGATCAGTACTGACCTAGCTGGGCAGATGGCTCCTTCTGGTGATTATATACCCATCACAACTTAGGTTAATTATCTGCTGATTTTAACTCTTTTCTCCTTATTTTTTGCATGGTGTTTTGTGGAAAGAAGTTTGTATTTCAGGGAGCTTAAATCTGCCGTGCTGGCCTACAGGAACGTATTTGGCATGTTAACTTTCTTTTAACAGTCATGTTTAATATATACAGAAAGCATCTAGCTCTGAGAGGCCATTTGAACGTCTTCAAAGAGTTATTGAATTGTTTATTGATCTGCTTCATTACTGCTGTTCCTCTGGTTCCTTATGATGTCTTCTCACTGTTCAAAATATAATGCCAGGGTTTAAGATTAATAGTTGTGCAGGAAGCCCTACGTGTGTAAATATTAGGGTATGTTTCTCCTTTGAGTGAGAATGTGCTAGATTGCCCAGTAAATATTGCTGCCATCGGAGTTTTATCCTTTTTCATGCCCCTCCTTTTGCACAAAGACTCTTTCCTCTCTTCCTCTTAAGAAAACTGAAGTGTCTGAGGTTTTATCTTTTAGGTTTTATAACAGTCTAATCTCTTATTCTACCATTGGAAGCTTACAGACTAGTTCCCTGCTTAGGGAAATAAATTTGATTATTTTTCCCTCCTTCCCTTTAATCTTTTCCATGTGTCTCTCTTACATTTGTNGACACCCCCCCCCCCTTCATTAATTTATTTAATAACTTTTTGAAGCTTTTTAAGCTGCTGGAATAGACAACATCCCATGGCAAGGAGTTCCATAGTTAGTATATTGGTTACTTGGAAAAGTGCTTCATTTTTAATCCTGCCACCTGAATATTCATTTGTGGGGTTTAAATTTTTTTTTTTTTTAATAGTCAGTGATAATTCTTTACTTATTTTCTCCAAGCCATGCAGGATTTTAAATATATCTGTCATATCCTCCATCAGTTGCTTCTTTTTCCAGCATTAAGATTATAGCCTGTCAGCTTGTTCCTTGTACAGAAGTTGTTCCATATCTCTGGTCATCTTGGTCACCTCTCAGTATCTCTTCTATTTCTAGATTTTGCATTTGACTTGGGTCTTCCAGTCCATTGGCTGTCTGTCTACCCTTAGTGTGCACCCATAGCAACAGCAGGGGGTTGTCTGCTATCAGATTAATTTTTGCGATAAATTAACACAGAAGTGTGTTAAGTGGTAGAGTGAGAAATAAGACTTGCTGCTAGTTATAAGGCAAACTCAGAACTGTTTCCTTTAGATGTGCGGCTTCTGCAGATGAACATGTTGTGACTGTCTACAAGGCGACCCTGCCTGTTTGCACTCTTCCAGCTTCCAGCTCACCTACCCTTCCCAGCAACAAAACCCGCCACTGGTTTTCCCCTGCACTTAGCACACAGCTCAGCGAGTCACTGGCCAAGTGTGTGTCATGGGTGTGCTGAGTAGCTGAATCACATAAATTAGCCTGTTCGAGTTAGCAGTTGCTTCTGGCTGAAAAGACAAGGGTTTGTGCCACGAAGCTGTCAGATTCATGTATTGCTGATGTTCATCGTGTGTTACACTGGTCAATTTTTATTTTCTTCTTTTTTAAAAGAAGCCCGAAGTCACTCCTTCCTCTCTCTCCGCCACCCAAAATGGTGAGAATGAGCTGAAATATTGCAGAGGTGGGGAAAAGGGCTCTTAAAATACTATTTAAGGTTGCAGAACATAAGCTTTTACATTAGAAATGGCCAAAGTCAAGATTACCTGTGCAATGTTACATCTTCTTTCTTTTGTGCAGGCAGCACCATCAGCCTTTAAGCACTTGCGTACTGTCTTCTTTTCTGCAAAACTGCAGATATTTCAACAATACCAGAAATACTGTGAAATCATAGGGTAGAGCTAGATGTGTTTATTGATGAGATTTCTTTTTCTCCTGCTGGCCCTACCCTTTCGTTGTTATATTTCAGCGTCTAGCTTGACTACAGCCCTTCTGTTTCCCATCTCATTGTAAACCATGTTTCCTTACCTTTTGAAAACCTACTTCAAATGTAACTGAATAAAAAGCATCAGAGAGAACCACGTTAGGAGGGGAAAAAGGAAAGCAAATCCTCAGCTGTGTGGAGCTGCCAGTAATGTTCAGAAGCTGACAAAGGTGAACTGCTCATCTAAGCATAAACAGTCTGCAGAATGTGGGTGTTTCTTGTCTTGTGAAGCTGGGTGCACTGTACTCATTAGTTTTGTTCCTTTTTAAATATTTGGTGGTCACATGGTTTACTTTGTGTAGCATAAGGCTCTGTTACAGTCACATTTCACTTTGCAGTGCATGAAGATGAGGAGTCTGTAGAGTGTCCGGTCTACAGTGAAATTAGCAGTTAACTGCAGCCCAGCCTGGGGGTTTGTCATCTGCCGTGTATTTTACAGTGAAAACATCCAGGATCAAATGCTGCAAAATTGACGGGTTTCCATTGAAAGAGATTTTCATCTTTTCCACTGTTTACATACAGAAGATGAGGACTTTGCTGTGACACAAAGACACTTTAGGAAGATTTCAAACAGCAGCAAAAAATCCTCTCTTTGGGGAAGAAAATGTATTGTGTAGGCTGTTTGTCGTTTTGAAGTTGAAACATTTTTTTCCCCCGAGAGTATAAGCTGTTTCAATAAGGAAAAACTTATATTTTTTTTAAAGCAGTTAAGTAGCCAAAAAGTCAATAATATGTATAAAATGTGTAATAAATGTCAACTTCTGTGCATTTTTTCCACGCTACCCTGTCATACTGAAATAGCGCCCTTGGATAGACTGAAGAAACATCATTTCTATTGAGAGGGTTTGTGTTTGTGAAGGTTTCTACTGCCCCATGAAAAGAACATTGTTGCTATTTAAAAATGATCAAATGTGTATCTTCTGATTATGATTTTTGTAAAATATTTTCACAAAAGAAAACCCACTAAGAGAATATGTACTGTGCTGCAGGAAGTCTTCTCAGAAAATGGAAGTACAAAAAGCTACTAACTCGATACTTAAGTCCCATTCTGCTTTGCTGGTCATGTGAGATTTAATTCTCTTAATTTTATATATTTCATTTCACAGCGTCATTCTTTCCTTTCTCTCCAGCTGGAGGAAAGGACCCTTTCCTGGCACCAACTCTTCTTTTCTGTCCCCCATCCTCCCTGACCCCCAAGGATTGTGCACTGTTTACCCGTTAGGTTAAACCAGCGTATTGCTGCCTGCATCGTGTAGGGCATTTCAAATGAGGGATGTGTTGATTATTGGACCTGAAGGGAGAGATCCAAGTCATAGCAATGGGTTAGCATAGTCTTCAGACTCAAGAAGGCTGTACACTGGGATTAAGGGGGAGTCAGCCTGTTGGGATCTGAGGGCACGGCTTCTGATCTCTCTATTACGTCATTCAGATGACTCAAAGATTTGACAGATTAAAGCAGTTGATATCATGACCCCTACACTATGTGCAGTTCGCAGTTTTATTTTGGGCTAGATTTAATTTGCTCCCCAGGACTAATCAGTCTCACTGTGCTTGGGGTTCAAAGCTGAAGGACTGCTTATTAGTTCAGACCTGCCCTGCTAAGAGATGAAGGATTGGGGCAGAGCTTCAAGTTCAGTTTCCTCTCAAAAAAGTATGGTTGTATGTGTCAAAACTGCCCCAGATATGGAACCATCATGCAGGGGGAGAGCTTTAAAGCTACACTATTGCTCTGAGCTAAGGTGTTAATATAGACACAGCCTTTATTAATCTTAAAGATCTTTTGCCCTGATCCTCCTGGTGACAGTGTTCAGCATGGTAGTATTCAGTATTATTGTGCCTTTGGCTATCAAAGCTGCTGCTGTTAGCTCCTGCTCTTTCAGGTTTCATTAATTGAAGTCCACTGACTTAAATCCATTGTTTGTATTAAGAAAGGAGGAGGGGAGGAAAAAAAAGACTTTGGGGTTGGGGTTTTCTTTTTTCTTTTTTCTTCCACTATTGTCCCTGTCAACGTGCCACAGCTTCATCCGAAACAAGGGATGCATGAAGTTTTTCAGTGTGGGTTTTGTTTCCCTGTATTTTTTATCTTTGTTTAATTTGCTGACTGGCAGCTGGAAAATCACTTAATCAGCATATCCGGCCCAAATACTAGGCACAACTTGAACATACTGACAGTGTCTTGGCTCGCGCACAACTGAGACTGGTTTTAATTCTTGTTTTGTGGTCTGTATAGGTAGCAGTGATGGAAGAAAACAACAATAGTCTGAAGATCTGTCTTGTTCCTTTCCCAGCTGTGCCACAGTAGTCAAACCCCGAAAAAGCCTGTTTTGATCTCGTTTGTAACCTCACGTAGCTTTGGAGAGTCACTTCTGACTTACAAGACGCTTTGTGGGAAAAGGAGCAGCTCTCTATTTCCGCTGATCAATTTGCAGGCCTGTGTTTCAGTCCCTTCGTTCTTTTGCGCTCTCTGAAGCACCAGTGTATTGCATTTATTTCAGTGACCCAAGAAGCTACTGACCAATGTCACCACGTAGGCAGTTCTGTTTGGCTAACACAGATAGCATCTTCTACCTCTCTGAATCCAGGGAAGTCGTCTGAACTAAATACTATGGTAAGTCCTACTATGACAAGATCCAGAATTAACTTACTACCTTATTTTTTCCAGGTACTCCACATCTGCATTCTCCAGACTAAGCAAAGTAGGGATCAGGCATCCTCCACCTCTTCCTTTCATTGGAAACCTACTCTTTTTCCGTGAGGTAAGGTATGGTTTTCTTTGTGTCTACGAAAGTGATGAGAAGAGCGGATAGGAGGTAGGAGGAATTGAAGGGTATCCTACACTTCAATGGTACCATCTCTTCAAGCTTCTCCTTCTGGAAAGAACAAGCAAAACTCAGCTTTTTGAGTGAATTGGTGTAAGTTGTGTGTGTGCAGCTCTAATTTCAGGGTAAAATAAACTTGAGGGAAAGAAAATGTGTAAGCTCCTGCAGTTAATTACTTGAGCTTTTCCAAGAAAGTTCATGCCCTCAGTGAAACAAACTTAGTTATGTGAATAGAGCAGATTATGTTAACTAGCCCCAACTTGTTTGTTCCATGCGGTTTTGGCTCCTATGACCTCTCTGTTTGTGCTTTTGCTGATTGTACACGTTTATTTTAAAGCTTGTAATGTTCCTTGCTCCTAAGCAGTAACTGGAATTAGGTACCACTGAAGGCTGTTGCTCTGTGCTCGCAGTGTTGCTGTCTTGGACTGAGAGGAGGGAGGGAGAGCTGGGGTTCTCCCTCCAGATTTCGTTCCCTTATTTTTCTCACCCATCCCCTTTCATTAGTCTGCTACTACTGTGTTTTGTTCCTTGCACGATTTCAATAATGCTTCTGAGGGTCCAGGATCTCTTAATAATGAGGAGCTGCCACTTCTCTGGTTGGATCTTACAGTAAGATCTTTCTTGTGCATCGCTCTTGCGTTCCAACAACTTTTCAGGAACTCTAGGCTAACTCCAGCAGCTGCCCAATTTCCTCTTTTAAGTGCCTGGTCATCAATATCCATGCTGAGATTTGAATTATTAATGAGAATATAGTGCCTCTTACCTTGGTCTTCATGGTGATTGTTCTGTCAATATCTGACTCATTATTAGATAAAACCCATTTAAATACCAGTTTTACATGTACATCTGATTTCATTTAGAAAATAGCATAAAAGGTAGACTTGATCTGCTCTTCATTAATCTGAACTGGAATTGACAGGGTGACTTTAACGTACAGGGGATGCTGGTGGTATGGAACAGACCAGTTCACCCTTGCTGTTTGAATTTAAATTCAGCTGGATGGCATGAGGTTACTTCTTCTGTGGCTCTTTGGTGACAAAATCCAGTTATCATTAGTCACCTGCTAACACTTGCTGTAGGAAAAGGTGCCTGGAGACTAAGTTATTTTGATATGTTGTAGAGAGGCTTGCCCTGTACCAGCGTACAAGTAGAACCTTTTTGCGAACTGTTATCTATGATCTCGTAGGCAAATTTCATTACCAGAGTTGCATTCACTTAAAGCAGGCTAATGAAGAAAAGATAAACTTGATTTTACTAAATTTTAGGAAAAAGAAAATAATTAAGGTAGCTGTGCAATTGTATCTTGGAGTAACAAGAACTAATAATTCCAGACAGGGTTTTTGAACAGACTTGAGTGATGCAAAACCACAAGCCCCACCAGGCTGTATGTCCAGCACTACAACATTTCACCGTCTGTCTTCTCTGTAGTCCTATGGCTGCCAGTAGGAACAGGCAGGGATGGGTCCAGACTCTTTGTAATTTTTCTTTCTTCCCTCATATATTTTGCCATGTTTTCTGGACCCGCTCCTGTGGCTGCTTTCTTAGAAATAGTGCCCATAGCAACGTGCTGTTAATAGGAGGACTGCTTTTATACTGCAGGCTGTTCTGTACGAGAGCATTTTCAGGGACACAAGTGCTCTCACTGCAGTCAGTAGAGGACACCTTCCACTTTCCCTTCCCCAGCAGGGGAGAACCAGAGGCTGCCTGTCACCTTCCTGGGGATGGGGATGGTTTTAGGGGCTCAGCTGTGAGGGGCACAGCTGTGCATAAGCAGCAGTTTGCTGGGGACATATTTTTTTTTTTTTTAATAAGAAGTAGCAAAACGCTGATTTGTTCTGTTGCTACATCTATAATGTTAAGAATTTCTTGCAGTAGCATGTTTATGCGACCACATCTTTTCACTGAACTGGTGTTTTAGAGCCTCTTTCTTAAAAAAAGCTCCTTCTTGGTATCCGTAATGTTGTTCAGGGAAAATGCACAAGCCACACACATTAAATCATCAGACTAGCGGTTTTCAACCTATGAGCCATTTATTTCATAGGAGTTCATGAATGGTGACTAAAACGAATGAATTGGCATGTGCTGTGTGAGGAATCTGCATATGTGTAACTTAAATGTTTCCAGTGTTGAATTTGGTCTGCAAAGCAACACAGGTTGAAAATCCCTGCACAACAATGAGATCTAGAAGAGAAATGGAAATCAAAACACTTCAACGTATGCAGCCTTTCTGTCTGAAAAGTGTCCTCGTGGCTTCAGGCTTTCCTCCTAGAATATGGTTGCTAGAAACTTAAGGAAAAAATAAAGGAGAGGGATTCCCTTTGACATAATCAAGTAAATCTAGGACCTGGGGATTTAAGAAAAAACATTAAATATCAAAAGCTCTTAACAAAATTGTGGGAGTAAGCAGTATTTTTCAATTTGTAGTGGAATAAATTCAAGGATTTGCTTGTCTTCTCCCTTACCTGGGTGTAAATCAGTTCTGCTGAAGTGAACAGAGGTTCCTATTTTGCTCTGTATATCTGAACAGAGCATCAGGCAGTATCATCCTTTTTATGCCATTCTTCTTCTTCTGTAAGTGTGCCTGAAAACAAATGAACAGTGCAAGCAGGATTTGACCAATAGTGCTGGGCTGTGAGGTTTTTAATAAACTTTCAAATGTATTTTAAACAAGAAAATGTTTTCTCAATGAGATTTTTTTGGAAAGAGTTATTTCAGGGATTTCTCGAACAGTGCATTTTCTTTGAATAAAATAAGAGTTGCTGTTAATATAGTGTCTCTGAGAGAGGAAGAGGAGGTGCTGAAAGTTAAGGGGCTAAGGGAAATGCAACAGGAAAGACCTATCTCCATCAGAGAGAAGCAGGCTTTAAGAGCTGATTTGGGGAAACCAAAGTTATTTTACTGTAAGTCACCCCTTCTCTCTCAAGTACAATAAAGGGAGATAATTGCACCCTGAAACTAAAACATATCCAAGTTAATCGGCTTATCTCAAAAATGAGAAGATAGGAAATTATTGCAGTTCTGCAGCTGGGAAATTATCAGAGTCCAAGATATTAGATTAAAAATTCTTCCATTGCATGAGAACAATTTGTAGTGGGTAAGTCTGATGTAATAGTAAATATGATTAAGCTGTTTTAAAAAGACAGCATGTTCAATTTTCCCAATAACCGAGTGGACTTGCAGTGGACAGACCACTGTTTTGCTAGAAACTCCTGACTGTTCCCCCACCTCCACACATACTGCATTTTTCCTACCAATCTGTGGAAAAGCATGAGACTTGTTTGTGATATCTGCATAAGAGCAGACACGAGGGTATACACAGCGTGGACTTTCACACATGGATCTGCATGGGCTTCAAAGTGGCAGGTTGCAGAAAAAAATAAACAAAACTCCCCTTTTAATTCCCAGGCTAACGATTTTATTACGTGACAAATGCACTGAAAACCGAGAAGGCACACGCGCCGCGTTACCCTTCCTCCCAAAGAACCGCAGCAAACACTTGACCTGTTGCTATGGCTCTGCTGTGCTTTTCTCCTCCTTTCCCATCCCTTTTCTAAAAAGGCAGCTATGCCGTTTCTAAATGTCACGGGCTCTGACATTTGCACGGCTCTGGTCGCCTGGTACTGTACCTGTGTGCACTGTTCCCTACTCAGCCTTCCAGAGAGCAGCGCTGTGCTGCTGCAGCCCTGGGGCTGATGTCTCTGGTGTTCTGGGGTGGTGGGAGGTGTGTGGTTGGCTGCCTTGTTTTGGTCCTTGGTAGGCGGGATACGCAGTTGCGCCCTGCGTACAGTTGGGTGATGTGCTTTGGGTCCTTATAATGGCGTGATCGTGTGTTGCTTTCCTCCTGTTATTCCTAGCAAGCTCCAGTGATGCTTTTGACTGGCTGTGTGCTGGTATCCCTGCCTTGCATTTTAATGAAAGGCATCGCCCTCTTTAGCCCCTCTCTGCTTGGACAGGATACTCTTTGTTTACTCTGTTTGTTTCTGTCTGGCCTACTTGTAGATCCTGGGCTACCCCGGAGCAGCCCGTTTCTGCTGAATGGAAGTGGGGGCTGTGTGGGTGCTTTGTCCTGCGTTCAGCTTGAGATCTGGCTGGGCTGTGTTGTTTTATGGCTGATGGGTGGGAGTGGAGAAGGGGGGAGCACAGGGAGGAAGCAGAGAGCAAACACGATCTTTTTCCACTATGCAGCTGCCAAAAGCATCCTTTGAGTTGGATGTAAAGAAAAATAAAAGGCAGAGTCCTTGCAGGAATGAAATTAACCCCATGTCTAATTTTCAGCCTAGAAAGCAGTGTGTCAGTGCTTAGAGAGAGAGGCTCCAGCGTTTACTGTTCTGGAATTTAATGACACAGCATGTAAACCCAAACAAGGTTGGAGAGAGGCAAATGGTGAGGGGAGCAAATAGGGGGGGAAGGGGGAAGGGAAGAAGAGGAGCTCTTAGATAGGCTGTGGACCTGGATTTAATTACAAGAATAATATGGCTTACACTGACAGTGGAAGCCTGCATATGGTTTTGCATTGCTCTGCACAGATAAACAAAAGAGGAATGGGATAGGGAGTGTGTTTTGCCACTTGATAGCTCTCTGCGTGGAACCGGAAAGGGCGGCTGTGGCCTCACCGACCAACCTGGCTTTATCTCCCCGAGTCAGCTGCGCGCATCTGCTGTGGGCTGCTGACTGCCCAGCCAGACCTCACGGGGTGTCTCAGGTCTTCTCTTACGTCCTGGGAACCCCCCCTTGGTTGGGAGGCCTGTGTATGCGTGCATTTCATGTGACATGAATATGTGTGGTGCAGATCTAAACCTAGCCATGTCACAGTCTGCAACATGACAGAAAACCTGGGGTTAGGCGTGTTTTTATGTGTGTATTCATAACTCTATAAAGCCAGTCTCTCTCCCCTTCAAATACGTGTATTTTCCTAGTTTCAGCTGGTACTCTGTGCTGCCTCCTTTGATCAGACGTTAGCGTTGTCAGATACCCTGACAAAGACGGTGCGGTACCTGTTTGCGGGAACCCGATGCGGGAAATCAAGACGTCACAATTAGCTGTCTTGCACTTGACTAAATGCTGTTTGCGCCCTTCTGAGAAACCAGAGGTCCAGATCTTGCTGAAGAGCGTTGGGCAGAGCTGTACTGCAGCTTACCCCAGCTTCTTCCTGAGCTTGCTGGGTCTCAGTGGGGTGAGCCTGCCTCTGGGGGAGCAGTGCGTATGCCTCAGGAGCTCTTCTGTAGAGGCACAATATTTATGGCTCTTTTGCATTCAGTGTTTCTGATAGCTGTGTTTGCAAGGTGTCCCTGAATGCGATCTCAACTTTAAATAACGTGTATGGAAGCTGGAGACAGCATTAGGATACACAAAGCAACTGGCAGGTTTTATATGATAGGAAAAGGGAGGTGACTCATTGCTGCTTTGCTGGTGAATAATGGTGTCCCAAGCGATGAAGGTGGTAGTGGTAAGGACAGATGCTTTTGCTCTTTCGGACGATACTGTTATTCCTTTGAGGAAAGAAACAGGTCCCTGTCGTATTCCAAGGAATGGTGTATTGGCTGTGTGGCTTCTGCCTACAGCAGCTGCCACATCTATTTGCTGTGCAAGGTTGAGCGAGTGTTTCCTGTGGACCTCAGCAGTTGCCCCTAGAAGGAGATGCAGACTTTGTTGATGAGCAACATCATAGTTCTGGCATTCTTTGAGCCATGTTTTGGTGGTTCCTTTTGGCACGCTTTATGCCTGCTTTATTAAACACTGCTTGACATGAAGAAGCAATGGCTGAGGCAGTTGCTAGTTGTATGTGAAAGGCTTTGCCTGTTAAGTGGAAAGGGGATGGTGTTCTCCATTTCAGCACAGCAGCTGAGAAGAGAGGCTCTTCTATCATGCTCCTGGCTTTCCCCAGAATCCCAGTGTGATTTTGGGCAAGACTGACTGGGGCAAAGCTTTCTTATTTTCTGGGTAAGCAAATCTTTATTTTGCTTCACCTTGGGCCTCTTTTTACCCACCTGCAAAATAGTATGGATGGTGTTCTGGAATAGATAGGTCTGCTTTTTCTTTTCTTTTCCCTTTTTTTTTAATGCTGTTTTTGGGTTGGTTTTTTTTTAATGGTGAAACACTTTGAACAACTTCTTTGGGGACTTTCTGTGGTAGATTTGGGCAGGCCGATATCATTGCTGGCTTAAATGGACTAGGCCGCCTGAAGGCTGGAGGGAGATTAAATGATTTGGCAATAGTTGCAGAACAAATGAGACTGTAAATTAATGCCAGGCCTGAGCTCTGGTCTACAATTGAAGGTGTCTGAGTAAGGTGGATCCCCAAGATAACAGTGCTGAAGGACATTTCTCTGCTGTTCCATTCCATCCTTGACCAAAACTATCGCTCTTTGATGGGTTTTTGGTGGCAACTGACAAATGACTACCCAAGATCTATCAGAGCAGAGCATCATTAAGATGACACCTGGCTCACGAGAGCAGTGTAGGGGAAGTTTGCCATGTGTTGTGTCTTTTGGAGACTATATTTGCATGTTCATCACATAACCTTCTGGAATTTGCTATGTAGCCCACTTTTTAAGCAGGGCATACTGCTAAATTAAAGCCAGTTTTGGCATGACATGTAGCCACAGTGAACACAAAACGGCCATGCTACACAGGAGTTGCGTTAAGAGAATGAAGATAACGTATAGTTGCAATGGTGGTAGCGTACAGATAGACCCAGTGTAATCACTTAAACTGGAATTTGCTTTGGACTCCAGGATCCCTGTGATCACGCATGAGGAGTAGGATTCCCATAAGAAGCAGGGACCTTCACGTTGGAGAGTAGCACAACAGTGATACAATTTAATAGGAGGATTCCTGTAGCTGTTGCAGTAAACTTAATGGGCTTCTACACGTGGACTTAAAAAAGCTGGAATATTTCTTAGGCGTGGTTGTCTTCTGTTCAGTTTTGGCAGTAGTCACATTGGTGTGGCACTGGCCTGGAGAGAATGGGATTGGACTAAATAAAAATCTTTTAGTCCTCAAAATTAAAAAAAGAAAGCAATAGACTCAGGGCTGGAACGAATAAGAGCAATCTCTGATGTTTTAAATGAAGTTGTAACTTTCTCACATTACCTGTAAATCTGGAGTTTAGTGGCATCATATGCTGCTCACCTTCTTATTGCAATGTAGAGAAATTCATAATCGGAAAACTACTTCTATGTCAGCAGGATCAGTACGTATAATAATGGCCAGGTATCAGTTGTAATGCTAAAATTATAGCAGGCTCAGATTGGTTGGTGAGAACAGTTGTTATCCATGAGCCAACAAATTTAGCTGAGTCTTAACTTCATTAGCAGTGTCTAAATGCATTAGCCATATGCTCCTCAGCATATGGGTAAATACATAACAATTTATTTTCATTAGGGTTTTCTTACAAGTGCTGCTAACCCAAGCTCCGCTAGAAATGTTTACAACATGACACGTCTCTTCAAATAAGAAGCTGGCCTTCTGTACAGCAAGTCATCCTGAAAGGGTGGCAAACAAGATACTTCCCCCGCCCTTTCCAAGAGTAGGAAAGTACAGCTGCTATGGGTCTGATCTGCTGCAGTTAGCCGGGCTCAGTTTCTGCAAGGCTTTATATTAAAATGAGTAACAGAAGGCTTTGGAGAAATGCCTTTTCAACCATGTGCCATTAAATCCCTGGTATTACAGAATCACAGAATGGTAGGGATTAGAAAGGACCTTCGGAGATCACCTAGTCCAACCCCCCTGCCAAAGCAGGTTGACCTAGAGCAGGTTGGACAGGAATGCATCCAGTATTCACATATTCGTTGTGTGCTGTCTTCTGACTGCTTACGGCGCGCCTTGGGTGGCATCACCTCCTGGTAGCTTTATCTGGATGTGAGACTCATGACCCTCTGGGTTCTCCCTGCTTCCTCCCCTCCCCAGGCAGGACGTAAAGATGAAACATAACTTTCCCTAGGAGGGACTGAGTGTGAAATTGGGCCTTAGTCATGGCCCATAGTGAAATGGATGCAGTGCTGGGAAGGGCAGGATGGGTTTGCAGGAGGGGCACTGGGGAATGGCTGTGAGGGCCTCAGTAGCTGCGGATGTGGGGCAGATGCAAATTAGCTGTTGCGTG
Organism: Ibidorhyncha struthersii; assembly: GCA_013398815.1. Classification (NCBI taxonomy): domain Eukaryota; kingdom Metazoa; phylum Chordata; class Aves; order Charadriiformes; family Charadriidae; genus Ibidorhyncha; species Ibidorhyncha struthersii. Next base: position 242,190 of record VZSZ01011414.1, on the reverse strand, counting down.
CTTGGGCTTCTCTTAATTTCTCAGAAATAAATGAAGCGTTATTTTCTGGAGCACTCTTTTTTTGGTTAAACAGTTATGCTATTTGATCCAGAAATGGAAGTTGCCTGGAAAGACATGGAAGTGTAAGAAAGGACCAATCTTGTCAGAAAGCTATGAAGATCAAAAGTTAATCTAATTCTCCACATCCTCAGAGGCCTCAGCACATGTCTAAGTGTAGATGATCATGTGAAACCAGAATCAACAGCAGTTGGATTCTAATCAGGTTTGCCTGACAACTTTTTTTTTTTTCTTTTGTGGATTGTTTTTTTTTGTTTTGTTGTTGGTTGTGTTTTTAAAGAAGAAAAAAAAAGGTTTTCAACAGGAAGTCTAAACAAACCTGTGTGCTTTTAAAACAGATATATCAAATTGTTTTTTCTTTGTGTTTTCACCATGCAATGCAGTCAAATAGGTGATACGGTCTTGGGTTGTCCTTGTACTTTTTAACTTTTCATTTTGTTTCTTTGTTATTAACCTTTTTTCCTGCTTCCATTTTGTAATTTTTAAATATTCCATGAATTTTAGATGATTTCTATTAAGGCAGAGGGAAAAGTGAAATGTTCTTTGGACAGTTGCACTGGTGCAACTTTAAATATTCAGGTAGAAAAAAAACCCCACTCACTGAACATTTAGTGGTTTTTATCTCACCCTGTGACAAGAAAAAATAAAATTACAAGCAAGAGAAAAAGAAATTGAAAACTATATATGTATTTAAAAATACTCCCAACTACATATTTTCATCATACACTATGCAGAAACCCCATTAAAATAATTGCGAATGAGTCTTTACTATTTTATGAGCTTCCATAGTTTCCGTGTGTTATATCTGATGGCTTTTTTTTTTTTTTTCATTTCAGGGCATATGCAAAGCTGTTAACTTTTCATAGGTAGCATGATGCCAGAGGTGATTTAGGTAGGATTAGTGAAAGCTTGGCTACAGGAGCCATAAGAAGTCACATGTGACGACGAGTTAACGAGTTTAAGTATTCTCTGGGAAGCTAAGTGGGACTTTAAACACGGTGATTATGTTCCACTCAAGGAAAGGGAAAAAGATACATGGCAAGAGCAGGATTTGGAGCGAAATGTCCCTTCAGACACACAGGAAAAGGGGATAGGGAACCCCAAAATCTTAATTGATTTGCCTCTATTTGCTTTTTTGTCTACATATTGAGAGGGAAGAGCAAGCCCTGGATAGGATAAGACACCTTGTGACTCTAGACGGTAGCTTAGGGAAGAAGTACCATGAGGTATTAACAAGAAATGTGTGATTGATATATGATTTTTGCAAAGGTTACAGCTTGCAAAGGGATGAACAAATCTACCTTGATCAGTTAATACCCTGCAGCATATAATGTGTTGTGAAGAGTGTGGCAAGGCAGCTGGAGGAAGGGTGGTGTTTGAGTTATCCTTCTTTGTGTTCCACATCTGAGGACAGTCTTGGACAGGAGCACCTTGCAGCCAAGGTAGGGTGGAAAAGGTTCTTGATTGCACACAGGGGGAAAATGGGAGAGCGTTGGGGAAAAAAGCTACTGTTGGTGACCTTGTACCAGGGGTCTCTATTTTGATAGAGAGTCTCCTATAGTTCATGACAGATAGAATTAGGGACCGTGCAAGTATCTTGTAGTTATGTTTGTGTTTATATTTTTCACTACCTTTTTTTTTTTTTCTTCCCCCCCCAATGCCCCAGGGAGCCATCTCAAAGACCTCATAAACGCAAGATTTCATTTTCTAATGCTATTTCATTTCCTGGATGGAGGACCTGCCACGAGAAGACCAGACCTCAAATTATAATAGCCCTATAAATAACTCCCTAAGGCAAAAGGAAAAAAGAAAGCCTTTGAAAGACAACCACAAGTGCAAAAATGGAGGTGTTTGGGTTCTTGCAGAACCAGACTAAGCAGCTCAAGTTAGGACATCATTAATTTAGTGTGAAGTTTTTTTGAGTTTCCCTGTTTCTCCCTGTGTGCTGTTTACTTAGAAACCTATATCTAAAAGGTCCTGTGAGATCTTTTGCTTGAGTTTAATTTTCTATGGTGTTTTTGTGCCTTTTGGCCTGTCTTTAGAGCCTGCTAGAAAATGGAGTTTCCAGGTAAAACTGAAAACAATCCAACAAAGTGACTAAAACAAATACAATCACAAATCAAATAAAAATAGTCTGAAAACACAACTTTTTCTTCTTTCTGGGTGAAGTCGTTTTATTTCAGCAGACCCAGACTGTCTGCCTGCTTTCCACTGGAAATCTGTGCAGAATTGGCACATCGACTAGAATAAAAACACTCCCGAGGAATCGGCATATTCTGTCAAAACATTTGAACAGCTCCCATCTCCCGGAGCACAGCGCTGCTGCAGAGCCGGAAAAGGGAGCTCTGCAATGTGCGGTGCCGGCTTCCCCTCCAACCTCCCATCTCGAATCCACCTTTTCACATTAATTACGGGCAAAGTGCTTCAGGTTAAATTATATTTGGCTGTGGTGGGAGTAGAGGAGGAGGTTTGCGAGAGCCTTTTGCCCCATCGTGTGACCTATGTAAGGGCTGTCCTTTCTCTGTTCTCTCTAAGTCTGTGTTGTATATGTGAGGAAAAGTCAGGAGGGTCAGGCTGTAGGAGCCCAGTATCTTCCTGTAGCAGCCTGAGTCAATGTACTGGCCAGGGACAGCTGGGCTGGCAAAGCCGAGCTCCAGGAAGTCCGGCTACGTAGAGGCAGGATTCCCCCTTGACAGATGCCTCTGTGCCATGCCTCTCGCTGCTGCATGAATCTCTGCTGCATGTGAGCTCAACCTCCAGCAGCAAAGTTCAATCTCTGTGTTGTGGAATAATGATAATTTTTTGTTATGACTTGATTTATTAAAAAAAAAAAAAAGAATGAAAATGTAATCTCTGGCTAGAAGAAGATACACAGCAATTACAGAATGTAAGTAAGCACACTGCGATTAGCCTCAACCTTTGCTGCAGGACACTGATTACTTTACTTTTGTTTAGTAGTATCTTCGTCCTCTAGCACTGAAATGGAGGGGGTCGTGCTAGTCGGCTCTACTCGGTATGAATAAGTGGTAAAATCAGGCCTGCAGCCAATTTACCAGAGGTGCTGTCTGTCTGTTATTGAGACCAATTGCGTAGGAATGTAATTGTATCATTCTTGTTACCAAAATTGATATCCACTGACTGACAGCAGCTAAATGAGTATTTGTTTTTGCAGAATTTCTGGTCTGTTGCGTGATAAGGCGTTGTGGTGGACAGCATGAAGTCAGTGGTTTGAAACAAATGATGTTTTTTCTTCATATTTGAAACAGTGATGTGTATTAAGCGATGCTTTACTGTGCTGATAATTAGGAGATGGTGTCTTCTAAGGCTGCACATGTGAGAGTAGCCTGTTTGAATGAGTATTGTACCTACTTGTCTAAGCCCCATCCAGCAGAAAAAATCCTTTTTAAAATTAACACAAAAGTAAACATGGTAGGAAGGCAAGCAGCCCTGCATATGTGCATATCTTATACACCGTGGCACGTGCCCACATAGCGATTCAGAGCCATTCTGATAAAAGTGGTATCATTGAGGAAATGCGACAGAAGAGAATGATCCGTGCCATGCAGAGCAAGGAGGACGGGGGCGGCCCATAAACCAGCCCTAGCTCTGCTCGGGTTAGTGGCAGCACAGCGATCTTATAGCGGGTGGGTTGTGAATGTGCATTCCTAACTCTATTACTTATCCCCTGGGCCAGAAGGCCCAGATGTGTTGCATAGGCAACATATTTAATCTGTGAATGATCATTCCTGATGGATCCCCTCCAGCCAGTCCAAAAGTTATATTACTGGGCCCCAGCCCACTTCAAGTAGAAAGACAAGACCACCCAATCTGGTGCCTTTAGGGAAGGGAGAAGGTGGAATTACTGTGATTACTATGATTAATAATTTCACATTTTATGCAAGCAGTTCTGCACTCTGTGGCTAAAATGCTTATATACCGGTGCCTAACCCAAGGCAGCTAAAGCCACCCTGTGGCACCTAAAAGCTTAATTAACCATATGATTCTCGCAGGAATCAATAGGCATTGTTACTTTCAAACATTGATATAACTCCTCTTCTTTTATTTAGTTATGCAAAGTCTAGCATGCTGCGCATGTAAATTTTGGCCTGAGCATGAACCACGCTGACAAAATGTGGTTGCTTCTGGGACTGAGATGAAGGCAGTTTACCACGGTATGGCCATACAGGAGAGGAAAACCTGTTAAAAACCTTCTATGGACGATTATGGCAAATATATGTTAAAAGGCTTTGAGACCTTGCACAATGGCGAGCCCATCTCTTCCTAGGAGAAGTAACAGGCTGAAACAACATTGCCAGAATTGAAGCCTCTTAATATATTATATTACTGCCTCACAGAGGTCTAACTGAGACTCAGGTTTGTGCAGACTTACAACTGTCCCAACACCAGAGTGGTCACTTGATTTGCTAAAAGCTTATCTGCAGAGGCAGATGTGGAAGAAAGGAAGTGTTCTTGCAGTCTGGTGGGCAAGGAAACTAAGGGCTGTGGCTATAACAGTTTCGCTTCACCACCCGTTGAGACCACTGGCTGAGTGCCCACTGTCTTTGCTGGGGACAGAAGCAGGTAGCCAGTGACTTCTCCAAGCCTGCGCAGAAAGAGGTGGTGGCAAGGCTGCGAAATGCATTCGCATCCACTGGGCTCCAGCACAATCGCTGCCACCTTCTCAGACCCTCCTGTTGCTGCAGGAAAAGTTTGTATTACATGGAGGAGGATAATGCCTCAAAACACCCCCTCTGGAATAAATAGGCACCTTAAGTCGAGAATTCACGCACAACTTGCTTTTCTGCTACTTCTGTAGTCAGTCTGGTAATTTTTGTTTGGCTTAGGAAAAATAGGAATAAGTGTTAAATTAATGCTTAAAAGATTGCCTCTCTTCAGAGAAATTTGTTATCCCTTTTCTCATATTCAACACAGAAAACTTGCTTTTGCAGCAGAGATTTTGACATTAAGTGCCTTGATAGAATAATAGGCGTAAGATGGATTGCAATCTATTGCCTCCAGACTTTGCCAATCATAAACTAAAATCAGTTAATGCATTGAGTTAAAACTTGCTGTATTGTAAAATGTGCTAGTAGTATTAAAAAAATCAATCCAGAAAATATATTGATTATATTATCTCCATAGCAACAAACAATAATGGGATAATGTTAGCTTAATAATTGTGCTTTGTGAAAACCTTTCAGAATAATTACTGCATCGTGGTCTTTTCACAATGTGGAATGCAATAACGCTTCTTCCTTGACTGCAGTCACCATCAGCACTGCGTCAAGAGATGCTGGTTTTGTGTGCATGCATATGTATTCATGGGTAATTTTGCTCCGGGTGAAACAATTTAGCAGACTATTTTGGGATCCATTTTTAAATGGTCAAGACCACAAATTGGCAATTGTTTTCTATGTGGTTTGTTTTCTCCCACCTCCTCTGACAACTGGCTACCGTAAAAAGAGGCTGTTAACATTCTTTATCCTGTGTCTTTCTTTACAAGGCACAAAGATTTTGGCATGTCACAAAACTAAATGTCCAGCTTCAAAGCTGTTCCCTTAATTGGATTTCATCTATCATCCTCTAGAAATGACCTGTTCTACAGGAGCTGAGATATTTGCTTGTGTATTGGAGGACGTGATTCTCTTGTGCATCCTGCATTGTCATATAAATAACCGGAGGTTGTTATGAATAAATATATGTATTTTCTTACATATAAATAGGGGTGTATGTATAACAATTTTAGCTTGAAATTTTAGCAGGAGAGTCAGAGGAATAGACATATACACTCTTCATCTGGGTCTTGCTTTTATTTTTACTTCCCGATCTACCCCGTAATTTTGATCTCGAATGATAAAGAGGTGCTGACCCAAATCTGCGATGGAGAGGCCAAGTTTTTAGAGTGGTCAAAAAACCCCGGTTTAATCCCTGAAGTTTAACCAGCCCCTAAACTGTCCTGTCTCTATGAAAGCCCTCGGGGACGTTGCAGTAGATCAGGAGTTGATTCACCTTCTGGTTGTGCCACTATTTCCTGATGTACCTGTTGCTCAAGGGCTGGGTTTGGATACCAGCCATCAGGGAGTAGGCTGCTGCCAGATCTTGCACTGGCAGGAGACTCTCCATGGCTTTCATAAGATGCCCTCCTACCTCCAGCGATATGATGGGATGCCCCATTACTTCCCATGCCATGAGTGATCTAGCGATCACTCCTCCACCCCTTTTCCTGGGGGACAAACCAGGGACAATCTGATATCAGATTAAATTTTTAGCGTCACTTTTTCAGAAGTGCATCATATTATTTTGATTCTTAGTTCTGGACAGAATTTGTCCTTTAAGTGGCCCATAACTTGATTTCTTACCACTTACCAGACAGGGGTCCCTTTTTCTTGGAGGACCCCCAGGAGAAAGCCCCTAGCTCGGAACTACTAATTACGATATGGGACCATCGTGGAGCCAGGAATGTGAAACCCTGAACTCTGTAGCTGGTGGCAGTTTGGTACCATGTACATCAGAAATGCAGTACAGTGCAAGCGCTGACAGTTTTTTGTCTGAGATGACGTCTTCATAAGGAGTTTGACTGTGCTGTTGTCCCTTGCCATTGTTTTCCTCTACCCTCCCTTCAGGTTATTTTTTTTATGGGGAGGGTGGGATGGAAGAGTTGCTTTCTGTCCCAGGCAGTGGTTACTTTCTGCCAGTGGCCCGGTCCCCTAGGAATGTGGTTAATTCACCAGGAGAGGGAGGAGCAGTGGTTGCTCTCGACTTCATGCCTTGTGCCAAAGCATCTAGTTCTGTATAGCTGTTGCACTGAATGAGGATGCCAAGCCTCTCTCCTTTCCTGGGTACAGATGAATGCAGTTATGAAAGGGCAGCTAAATGCATCAATTCCTCTGGAAAATACCTGGTATTTGCAGGTGTGTAGCATCATTCATTTAAAAAAAAAAAAAAAAAAAAAAAGCCCAGATGGATTGACAAGGTGCTTTTTCTGATGCTGCTTGAGAATCCAGCCCTGACGGGTGATCTAGAAACAGAACTGAATGTCTGACATGAGCCAATTCAGTCCCCACCTCCAAAATCAAGCTCTTCTCTCTATGAAATTGTCACAGTTGAAGCTATGACTGTGCTTTTGCTTGGCAGCACCTGTGCTCACCCTGGGTGCTGGCCAGTGGGCTTGCTGATCCCTAGAGCCATCCCAAATTCTCCTTCTACTACAGCCTCCCGTGTAGTTTCCTTGTGCTCTCTCAGCTCCTACTGCTGTCCATGATCCTCTCCCCAGCCCACACAGGGATTGGCACTGCGTGTTTCTGTCGTCTTCTTAATCCCTTGTTCCAGGGAGGCCTGGTATGGCTTTCTAGTGTGTCTGTTTTCCATGCTTGGATCCTACCAGTTGCCGCATGGGTGGCTTGGGTCTTAAACAGTGTTTGGCTTCAGGACAGGACATGAAGAGTAACTTACCTTATGAAAACAAGAAAATTTTATTGGAATAATTATTTTAAGCTAGGCAAAAGAGTCACCTGCCTGGTGTGGTGTGGCTATTGGGGCTGCAGCTTGTCTTATTCTCAAAAGCATGAAACTATTCTGTTCTGTGTAGGATCTCACAACACATTTCTGTCCATAGTGGTTTAGGGTAGGTCTGTCCTACCTGGTGGACTGTCGGTCTGGGGGCAGGATGAAGCACACCAAGCATTTGTTCACATGGCTAGGGTGAAGATGCTTTAGCTCAGCAGCCACGTGTCCCCTTGTGCCCTGCTGAATGTACAGGCTCACCTCAAGGCTTGTGCGTGTCAAGTTGATTTGTCTGCCCTTAACCCTGTGGCTTTTACAGAGGTGCCATGTGATAGATGGTAGTAAAAAGAGACCTGTTATGCCTATGCCTGGCCCGTCCATGCTACAGATAGCAGCGTGCTCTGTTCTGCATCAGAGGCCAGTACAATCTATAGGGACATTTTTCTCCTTTCATGCTTGAGAGCCTGCATCCATACAAGGTGGGAATTAGCTAAGAGGAAGCTGGGCTTGTCCAGCTATGTTAAAGTACAGAAATAGTCCTAGTATCTTTCAGTAATGCATTAAGTGGCATGATTAATGTCTGTCACATGTAATGCTCTTTCCAGGTCTCTTGCCTTGATGGAGTAGTCTGCATGCAGTGTACTGCTTTGATTTCAGCACTGTTTTGTGTCTTAGTGTCATCATGATAAAAGATCGCAATTTGGGAGCTGAACACAGATGGAATTTGTGATAATCTTTAGTTCCTTCAGATGTATGTTTCATAGTTTCAAACTCGGTGGTCACAGAGTTAAGTGACATTGATTCTATAATCAGTTCATAAACAATGGTGGAGACCTCTAGCACTACACAAGGGCAATGTCTCTGAGGAGGCCAAGATCTTATCACCCACTGAATGAGTACTGTTGCTTCCTAAAGCTGAGGTTTTCTTGAAACCCACCTGTCTAAATAGTATCTGCTTAGGCACTAGTGAGTTAAAGCAATATGAGATAGCCCAGAGTTTGCATCAGAAAAAAAAAAAAAAGCTTAAACACTGTCATCCTAATTCTGTAGGTGAAGATGCAAGATTTGCACACGGACATGTAATTTTTCTAGTACTTATTTCAAAGTCAGCACTCTATTGCACCTAAGAGAGACTACTGCACAATAGGATTGATTAATATCTCTTATCTTTAAAAATGACATTTTCATGATCTGAAGGAATCTGCTGTTGATGGATCTGGGAAGGAGGGGGACACTCTTCAGAAGTGGAGAAACTCCTTGGAGAAAAAAAAGAGTCCCTGTCTCCCTTTCTTGGGAAACAAGTCTACTTTCATTTCTCCAAATGCCAATGTGTTGCCCCCTATAACAGTGCTGTGTTGTCACAGTACTCCCGAGATGTTTGCTGTCCTTAGATTTAGCTAGCATGTCTGTCTGTCCTACAAGAAGTTGTTTCCATTTCTGTAAATTATGCAATTACTGCTTTGCTTCCCTTAAGGGAGGCCAGCAAAGAAAACTAATAAAATTCATTCACCATTAGTAAGATGTGCTGAATGCTTACCCTAATCCATCTGAGAGACATTGAGCACACAGGGAAAAAACACATTGCAATGGTCTTCTATTGCACAATGAATTCCCTCCTACAGAGAGCACTGTAATTCTCTGTTTTCCTGTTGTAATTTGAGGATGTAGTAATATTAAGAAAGGCAACAAAGATGGTTAGTGATCCAGTGGAATTACATACAAGAAGAGATTGTGTAGGATAGAATTACACTCAGTTTGGAAAGAAGACACCTTATAGAATCATAGACTAGTTTGCGTTGGAAGGGACCTTTTGCAGTCACTAGTCCAATGCCCCTGTAATAGACAGGGACATCTTCAACTAGATCAGGTTGCTCAGAGCCCCGTCCAACCCGACCTTGAACGCTGCCAGGGATGGGGCATCTACCACCTCTCTGGGCAACCTGTTCTAGTGTTTCACCACCCTCATTGTAAAAAATTTCTTCCTTATCTCTAATCTAAATCTACCCTCTTCCAGTTTGAAGCCATTTCCTGTCATCCTATCACTAGATGCCCTTGTAAAAAGTCTCTCCCCAGCTTTCCTGTAGGCCCCCTTTAGGTACTGGGAGGCTGCTATAATGTCTCCCTGGAGCCTTCTCTTCTCCAGGCTGCACAACCCCAGCTCTCTCAGCCTGTCCTCATAGGAGAGGTGTTCCTGCCCTCTGATTTTTGTGGCCGTCCTCTGGACCTGCTCCATCCATGTCTCTCCTGTGCTGAGGGCCCCAGAGCTGGACGCAGTAACTCCAGGTGAGGTCTCACCAGAGCAGAGGCGCAGAATCACCTCCCTTGACCTGCTGGCCGCGCTTCTTTTGAGCAGCCCAGGATACTTAAAAGAGATTTAGTGGAAATTACATACTCTAGTAAAAAAAACAAAACAAAACAAAAAAAAACCCCAAAAAAACCCAAACCCCATCATTCCTTTCTCTTTTTTGCTAGTTTTTTGACTTATTATAAATATGTTTATCACAGGATCAGGACTTGCAGTGAGTCTGTAAGACCTCATATGGAGCCTTTCATGAACACACATTGCACAAATTGTACTTCTCTTTGTACGTGTCTTCATAATGACATGTTTTCTGTTTTTGATAAAGGTTCCTAGAAGCCTGAATAGGTGTCTTCTGTGACATTTACTATTAAGTAAAATGAGGGCCTAGCAGGTTTAAGCGTTATCTAGACAATAGTCCTAATAAAAATAGTAAGGTTGCAATTATAGCTCTGCAGCAGATATAAACAAGGTCTAAGCTAATGTCAGGCAACTTCCAAATAGATAAAAAGAAATATTATTTTAGCCAGTGTAATCAGTCTGGAGAATTCATCATTTAAAGAATCAGGGAGTCGAATACAGCAGCTGGAATAATTTGAGGGTCTGGATAATTTTATGACTAATTACATTTGTAGCTATGCATATTATGATAAGAGTAATTGAATCTTAAGCTAACAGTTGGGTGAGGAAGAAACCTTCCTCTATTTAAAGCATTTCAGAGTTAACTGTGTATGTAGGGTTGTTTTCCTCTTGCCTTTCTCCAAAGCCTCAGGCATGTGCTGTGTCTGAAAGCTCGGAAACAGATCGAATTTGTTGATATTCCTATCTCATATACTGTCTGTGTTTCTGTAGCAGAGAAGGAATGGTCTTGTAAGATACCAAGAAGGAGGACTGAGAAAGCTGCAACTTGTCTCTGGTTCTACCATTGACTTCTTGTGTGGCATTTCGCAAATTGCTTAATCTTGTGTACTTCCAACTCCCCACCTGTGACAGATGGGCACTTACCATCCCAGAGATGTTGTGGAAATGAAGTTTGTAAAGTGAAATGAGATTGAAAAGAGAAAGACAAAAAGAAAGCAAGAATCATTGCAGTATGCCAAATTAATGTCTAAAGCCATATCTATGTAGGAATGCTTTGGAAAGTTAAGGTGAATCAACTAGAAGTGTGAATGTAGCATGTACGTATGAAAGTGCAGTAAATCTTTTCCATGAGAAGATGCTCTCTTATTCTAGGAGTGGCTGTGTATCACCCTGAGGGGCTGGCGTAGATGGGCTGGGTTATTCATCCTACACTCCATTTTTTTCTAAGTTTCCACATCTTATCTCCTGTGCCTCAAAACCCTCCTTGAGGGTCTTGCCCCTACTATTCTGACTGGGAGGCTGTTCTAAAATCACACTACTTTGATAGTCAATAACTTTCATCTAATTTCTAGCAACATTTATCCATGGCCAGTTTATACTCATTTGATCTTTTAGTAATGTAGATCTTTATATTAAATAGATATTTTTCCCTCCCTGGTGATTACTCCCAGTACATTTATAGACAGAAAGCATATCTACTCCCTTTGGTCTGCTAAAATGAACCTATGGTTTTCTAAAATGAACTCTCCTAATTACTACTTGTAAGACAGGCCTTCTGTTCCCTGAGGATCCTTGTAACCCTTTTCTCCACTCGTTCCGTTTTTAATTCATTCCTTTTGAATGTTGCTCATCAGATTTGCATGCAGCATTCCAGAGAAAGCGTATCCCAGATACTCTGCGTTTGTAGTTTCTGTCATACTTGTTCATCGTTATCTTGTGGTCGATGTGTCCATCCAGGTTTTTCCCTTCTCTGTCGTTTTCAAACAATAATCTACTACTGCAGAAATTCTTGGAGTTAACACAATCCCTCTAAGGGCATGAAGCTTTGCTTTCAACTAAAGGCTCTCCTCTGTTGCAGTTGTGCAGGTTCTTTAGGTCATCCAGTTCTTCTGATATGGCAATCTCAATCTCTCTGCCTGCTGAGGAAAGGATCTGTCTTTCAACCCAGAACTACGAACGTACTTCACTAAAGTCAGTCTGGTTTTTGTGCCAAAGTTAATCCTCAAAACACTGAACTGAACGGGGTTTGTCCCAAGAGTGACCCTTGAGAAATATGAGTTTCTTCCTTTCATGCCTGTACTTTTTCCTTCAACTCAGTCCATACTCGTTTCCCTACAGCTCACATGTTTACTGTCTCAATTTTTATCCCGATCTTCATCCTTTTGGGTGTGATGACTGTTTGCCTACCACCAGACCGCATGCGTTACTGAAGTCTGTGTACATCTTCCACTGTTCCCTCACCTAGAAAATGTGTCATCTTCCCAAAGAAAGATGACGTGCAGTGTATCCCATTTCCCGTTCCTCTGACCCTCTTTCCTTTCGGTATTTGCTGTGAAGCAGGGTGCCAGGTTGTTACCGGTGGGCCAGAAGTGGTGCCTGAAGGGACCATTAACTGGCTGCAGCTGCTCCGTCCAGCCATGCCACTTACGCGGTGCTGGTCCTTACGACTCAAATGTTAAAAACATATGGTGGGGTTTGTGAGAAAATCCGAGGACTGTGTGTGTTCCGTGCACTGGGAAATCTGGCATGCTATTGAGGTCAGGCTCGCAATTGTGTATTTACTTGCTTGGCTTCCCCTCCCTCCCGCCGACTCTTCAGTTACCAGCCTATTAGAATCAGCCATTAACCTGGTTAATGGGGAGAGACAGCAAATACCAGAAAGGATGATGTGCTCTTCTTAATTCCCTCTTGGAAACCTGACTGTTTTAAACTGTAAATGTCTCAAGCAAAGGCTGAAAAGGGTCCAAAACATGTCTTGCTTTTGTAATGCAGGCACACCCAGGCAGAGGAGAGGGAGATGAGGCTGCATCCTCTTTAGGGCTTCACTGGGAAGGGAGCTTTGGGGGTCAAAGGATAGTGCCCTGACAAAACTGCCCAGGTGGCTTCAAGCTGGCTGTGTGCAGGCTTTGGGGTGGTGAATTGGCATGACTGCACCGTACTGTGTCTTCTGATCCTTTCGGGTGATGTGATCCATTAAGGTGATATCTCTATGCCATCTGATCCTTTGGGTGATATGACTTGATCCCAAGAGCCTCTGCCCTGTCTGACCAGGGCAGGTGATGGATGGCAGAAAGAGAAGAGGATGATGAAAGGCACGTGGTAAGGGCAGAGTGAAAGGGAGAGCTCATGCAAGAGGGAAAACAACCATCTTCCAGGCAAGGACCAGTTTCTCCGAACACTGATATGACAACTCCTTGTTCCAGACAGCAAGGGCTCATACAGCACACGGAAATAAACCTGCCCACTTAGATTTTATTAAAGGCCTGCAAAGGTAGAAGGAAAAAATGTACAATTTGTTTGGTCTTTAGTTCAGGTAATTTTTTTTAATTGTGTAATGAGAACACATTGTCCAAATTTTCATATGCAGATTCAATTAGTGTTCGGTTAATTAGCCTTTACAGATGAGGATTAACTTAATTACATAACACTAACCTCTCTTAATAACTATTAAGGGTAGGAAGGCTGCTTTTAATAAATTTGGAAGGGCTATATGTGTTTTTTAAAATCTGAAATGGCATACACATAAATTAAACCAAATTACACACAGAGGACAGCCATTAAGGGTAACGATCAAAGGAAACAAACTATGTGCATGGCTCGGAATCAGGCTGGTTAGAAGCTCATGCTGTTTTCCTCCTCTTGTCTGCTGGCATCCTAGTGTTTTCACTAAGATTATTACTGGAGATGATGTACAGTCTGGGGTCATTCCTTCAAAGTGGGCTGCAGTCTGATACAAGGTTGCTTTAATTAAATGTTATCCTGTATTAAAAAAAAAAAATCGATTTGGGTACTACGTTATTAGCAGTTGTTTTTTTTTTTTTCCAGGTGGTCTAAGGAAAAAAGACACATGAAGCCCATTGAATACTAAAAATCCAATCCATAAATGTAATTCATTGTCATTATGTACCATAAATAACTGCATAGATTTTTGTCTCTTGATAAGAGGTGTGCACTCAAAGAATGATGCTTTGGTTATTTATATAATAGTGAAACAGAACTTCATGTCCTACTACAGGGTGGTGAGAGTGGAGCATATATGGGACTAGGGATGGGATGTGGCATCTTTGGCTTCTGAGTCACAGTTTTGAATCCAGGCTGTTTTGATAAGTGTCTGACGTCAGGTAATGTGTGATGCCCTTCAGAAAACGGCGACGAAAGAAGCCTTTCTCTTTCCCTTGACTGTTCTTGCATGGGTAATGTTTCCCACTTGCAATGGATTTTGCTGGGCATACCACATCGCTCTCTACACAGTTCAGTAGCTTTCAGTACACTACAAATTGCAAGGGTTACCCTCATGTGTTCTGCAAGTCACTTTTTTGGAGTCCAAATTTTGAGCTACTGTCAGGAGCACTCATCTGCTGGATCCCAGCTATGTGGCCCCTTCAAACCATTTTATCTAGCGACCCTTAAGGACTACAGCTAAGTTCATAAACCACGTGATTTGTTTTCTAGCTGCAGCAAGCTAAAGTGTTATAAAGCATCCTCCATGCAGTCTGGGTCACTTTAAGCTTGAGCTTAAGCCTAAAGTCCCCACTTGCAGCCATGAGATCTGCAAGTATTAAGCACCTAATAACAATAGGTTGGATATGCCTCATGTTAGATGCCCCAAAAACTGAAATGCGTGGTGCTACTGCCTCTTTCTAACAACTTTGGCTTAGTGCCTACACCCATTTTCAGCAAGGAGGGAAGATGACATTGCTGCAGATTTTTCCCTGCTGTGAGGAACTAGCAAGGTGAATATGCAACAAGAGGGAAATTGCTGAAGGACTGGTCTTGCAGTGACAGACTCTATTGAAAAATGGAAAGGGGATACTTGAGCCAACAGAGTCCTTTCTGAAGCCCTTTCACGTACGTGCTGCTCAGTCTCAATGTTCAATATCTCAAGATAGGTGGCTGGCAACGGCCAGACTTGGCTCTGACTGCTGCAGACCCAAATCTTGTTCCCTTCCGCAGGGGTTACACCTGTATCCCTGAGAGCAAGATTTGGCCTTGCGAGTGGTCCTACCCACAGATGCAGCTGATGATACACACTCAGAGGAAGGGGAGAATGCAAATTCCCTGTAGGGAGGCAACCGCCAGCCATGTAAACAAAGAAGCCTTCTGGGTGTGCAGCAGTCAGCCCACTTGAGCTGCTGTTTCCATGGTGTACCAGATGCTGTAAAATATGCTTTCTTCAGGGAAAGAAGCTTTTCATACTCCTGCATTATCTTGTTTGATAATGGGCTGTCATCAGGCTGGTACCTCACTGTAGGGGCCACACGCAGAGAGTCCCCCCTGCCCCAACCCTTTTCTGAGTTGTTGGCAATTCATATTCTGCAGCTTCCAAACAAAGAAAAAGCTAAGTGATTTTTCTGACTTGGAACAGCATTACTGACTATGTTTTTACATTTCATTGTTAGGAGTGACTGCTTAATGTGCTACAGTTCCTCCTGATGCACATGGTGCCATCTCATAATACCGTGCATTGTTTTGCTTTTCAGTTTCCTTCTGTTTTCCTAAAAAATTAGAATTGTGTTTTCATTTTTCTCTGTTTACCCCCTTCCTAACCCTCACGTTGCTTCATTATAGCTTTGTCTTGTGGCTCTTTAAGCCACTGGGTACATGTCAGCAGGCACCATTTCTGAGTTTGCTTCCTCTCCTTGTGTTCACCCTCTGGATGGTCTTGAGTCAGAGAGGTCTCTATCTCCATTTTCTTGTCAAACAGTTGCTGCTGGTGGGCAGGCGCTTGGTTATCCTGTATGTATTAAGTACAACTGCAATTGTAAACCTGGACAAACCTGCAATAATGAGCCTTGGAGAAGATCGACCTCAGCTAGTGTAAATAGGTTACCAAAAGCACTTATGAGGCTTGCTGTGCTTCAAATGTGACTCATAGGAGGAGGAGGAGGGTGTTTTCAAGGTACCTGTCTACTGGAAGCTGTGTTCAAGGGTGATGCTGCAAAACTGGCAGAGCTGTGGGGACATGGCATATCCCCTCACTGTGTACTGAGACCATCACAGGTTCATTGGCCTTCCTGATGGCTATTGAGGACGAACGCAAGTGCCTTCGTATGACCCCAGCTCCCTCCAGTTGAAAGGCATGCCTTGGCTTGTAAGGGATGCACACTCAGATGTTCCCTCTGCCTTGAACATGCTCCAGCCACTGCAGCCTTGCAGGGCTCTGCGTGTGCTCTTTGCTCATCTTTCCCAGGCATCCTGATGAGACCTGCTCCCAGGTGCTCACCATGCCTGTGTGGAGGGCCCCAGGAGAGCAGTGAGTCCCAGGGGTGGACGGCGGAGGCAGGCAGTGGGGGGTGTGTGTGTGTGTGTGTGTGCAATGGTGTAGGATATGAGAGTGTTCTGGAGTGTAGAGAACAAGTGGGGTTTTTTTAACTCCCAAGGATGCTTTCTCACAAACTCTCCCAGACACTTTTCAGCTCCTTCCCTGCCCCCATCCTGTAGGCTTGTACTTCTCGCTCTGGGGAAGAAAAACTAAGTGTGGTTAATCTTAAGCCAGCGCAATCATTTAGGAGACCTGGAGGTGGAAAACCAGTTATTGGTTAACAGGCCTGATTTGAAATGTGTTCTGCCTGACCCCTCTATTCTAGTGAGCCAGGAGCAGCGTTTCCAAGAAGCCAGCTTTCTGGAAGGCTTTTTCACTGAATCATTTAGAGCCTAGGCTTCTTGTAAATGTTAATATCCTGCTGGCTTGCTGGAATGCAGCTGGTGGATGTAGCAAGTGTAATACCTATGTGCATACTCTCAATCCAAAGCAAAACTTAGCAGGCAAGGTTTAGGCTGTAGTTTGGGATGCCCTCACTGAAGGCTCAGGCTAGGAGGAAAGCGGGCTGGAGGGCAGACCTGACTTGGCATCATCTCACAAGACTGGAAGTCCCTCTGCCCCGTGCAGCCGATGGCGTCGTGATGCAGCAGGGCTTCGCGCCCCGTCTTTGACTCTGCCCGGGAACCTCGAGCAGTGCCCTGGGTTGCACTGGTGCCTCAGCGTGGCTGTAAATCTGTCAGTGGGGTTTGCGCAGGTTGGAGTCCCTCTCCCAGGCGGAGCGGTCAGAGTGCAGCCATGGGCAGAGCCTGCTTCACCCGGTCTTCGGTGGCTGCTTGGAGAATAGAGCTGGGAGGAGGGGGGATTTGGCCCCAGGATTTCCCCTTGCAGCAGTGGGGGAAGGCAGTCGGCAACCTTTGTGATGCTGAAATCATAACAATTGCAGGCTGAAATCCTGCTACTGCTGAAGTATCGCTGTAGCAAAATGCAGGTCGGTGTGAATGTGTATGTACCTTTTCTCCTCCCTTGGTGCCTGCAGATAAAAGCCTTTTTGAGTTAGCTGTATGTGTGGTATCACAAAGGCTTTGTCCACCTTAGTTTTTGTGTGCTAATGGATGAGACCTTTCTGCTTACCTTGGTAGTAAAGTATTTTTCAGGTAAGAATATATGTTCTTTTCAGGCAATCATCTAAATCACCTCTTTCATAATTTTACCTTTAGTGTCTTTTACATGCCATTCAGTGCTTTAGCTTTTTGTAGCTTAAGGAAAACCTAAAGTTCTTGCCTTAACCTGGAGATGTATTGTCCTGTAGAATAAACATATTGTAAATCCAGGATTAAAAAAGCACAACTGTATTAAGAATAAAAAACAATTGAAGGGCTCTGTAAGAGGAGGACTCTAGGTCGTGGCAAGTACTTTGTTAATTTGGGTGATAAGTTAGCATCCAAGGGTGGTAAGTAGGATAACTACTGCTGATTGCCAGATTTGCTTAGTGTGGTAAAATGCTTCCAAAGCATACACACATTACACAGTCTTGTTTATTTATGTCTATGGTTAGTGCATTGACAATAGTTCATATCGTTCTCGCTAATATTCTGCAGTATGTCATAAAAAATAAGAAAGATTCAATATGAGGCATAAGTATTCTACTTTGTTAGTGAATTTTCTCTGAAGAATGAAGATAGATCACAATAGTCTTTCTTGAATTAATATAAATGCAGATTAATGCAGTCAAATGTGTTATTTTTCCATAGACAAGTTATAAACACAATGCAGTATGATTCTCAAATATCACAATTTTGTTAAAACAGATTCTTTTATATTCATTTTCAGGGATACATTTTGCACACCTTCTTTCAGATTAATCAATTTGAATTCATTTAGGACACTGACAATTTAGTATAGTGGCAGGTTTATTTATATAAATGGATACCAATTTTCATCAATTATGAAAATGAAACACACAGTAAAAATTCTAAAAGTTTGTTAAAATAAATCTGCATACTATTCTGCAGAGTGTCCCAGGTGACTGCCTCATGCTAAACTCCAACTTTGCAGGTTTGAGTTTTTGTTTTTGTTTTTTTTAATAATATAACTAAAACCAAAACAAGACAAACTGTCCACATTCCCTGTATTTCTCTTGTGTGTAGTTAAGTCGTATACTTATTCTGTTATTAATTTCTGTCAATTTTTCCATCCACACACATACTAGAAAAAAATTATGAGTCAGGACCTCAATCATGAAATTAGTTTAAAAAAAAAAAAATCGTGACATGGTAACATATTTTGGAGTGTAAAAACTTGATAAAAACATGGCTTTCTGGGTCTTTTTTGGGGTTGGGATTTTTTTTCAGTCATCATTTCTAAACTCTGTTGTCACAGATGGACAATGAGAGAAAGGTAAGGTTATGAGTTAATACCATGGTTCCTCTAGTTGAGGTTCAAAGCTTTGGTGTGAGTGTTAGCAACACTGTGTAACAGACTTTCTGTCAAGTACTGTTTTAAAATACTTTGTTATTTTTCTTTTATCCAGGGCTTTTGGGAAAACCACACAAAACTCATAACGGAGTATGGACCTGTTTGTGGGTAAGCTTAGCAGTGCCCATCAGCTTTCTTCTTTTCTTGCTCTTGCTGTTTGGGTTTGTTGGGCGGGAGAGGAGAAAATGCCAAGATGTGATGTTCATCAAAATGTGGAGTGCGGTGTTTCGGCCCAGGGGACAGAGGTGAAGGTTGGTTGATTACATGCAGAAAGTAACCTTGGCTTATTTTAGTTCAGCATCTGGTGTTGGACTTCATTCTTCTTTTTCTGATTTCAATTATGCACATAAAGTTTAGTCTTTTTCAGAACTATACAAAGCTACCAGACTTCAATATTCTCTTTTCATCTGCATATTCTTTATACTTATGAAGTGGAAATAATAATTTAATGTCTTAAAAAAACCTCACCTAGTTTGTGAAGTAGTATGGATTTGGTTCAGCTGTTGCTATCTATACTTATGCAAAATTCCTAAACTTAAAATACAATGAAGTACAGATCAGAGATGAGGCATTCCTCTCTCTGTAGCTTGGCTGTGCTATCTTAGCAGTTTATTAGGAGTAAAGAGGGTTTCAGTAGTATATCCCTTCATACGAGCCCTTCCACGTTTCTGTGAATGTCATTTCTGTTCCAAGAGCTACTTTCCAGTTGTCATCATTTTAAGTGGGAATGCATTTATTTCATGGTAGCTTCTATTGTGGTCAGTTGGTGTTTCTAGCATAACTATCGTTTCAGTATATAAGTATCAAGCAATATCCACAAAGCACAGACAGTGTGAACATTTGTTTTTCCTGGGTTCTGCAAGGGGTTTGAGACACTTGTAAGACAGCATATATGAATGTGTGTGTGCGTATTTGATCATAAATGATATAAATATGCTTTGTACGCTCTTCCAGCAAAAAAACTCTATCAGAAAGAAGTCAGACTCAGGCATATGAAGCATTTGATGCTCCAGTCACAGCTGCCTTGTGGCATTTATGCTCGGCCCTAAGGACAAAGTGCTGCGAGAAGTGATGGAAATAATGAATTCCAAGGGTTAGGTACTTGTCTAAGAGGAAATAATACAGTATCTTGGCTGGCCAGGAATGGAGAAAGATATTCATTAACACTGTGGCAATTTGTATGTTGTGTAACAAATGGAAAATGTCTGAGGCTTATTATCTCCGTGACCTTTGGTGCGATGCCCTTAAATGACAATAATGTAAGAACACTGGCATTCATTCCTCAGTATATTTCCCTCCTTATTAATATCATGCCTATTTTTTCCTAAGCTGAATTCGAGACAAGTTGCTATTTAGTCATCTGTCTGCTCACTTGGCCAGGCAGAAGCTATGTCATCAGAGAAAGAGATGTATAATTACAGTGTGTGAGCGAGTAGATAGAAAGTTTCGTTTTTCCAACCTACCCACAGCTGTTAGGGAATGAAACCTGTGTGAGACTTGCATGGGCTGCAAAGCTGGGTGATGTTGGTAGTGGTCATCCAGAACAGCTCTGCCTCTTCGGGATCCCGTAGGTAGGAGGAGTGAGCAGATTGAGTATAATTATGTCCCATTTATTGTGTGTGTGAAAAACTTCATTTGTGAGGGATCTGGGAGGCTGGCAGAGAATAAATGCTGCTTTTTGATATCTCCTGGACAAACAACGCTGGGCCCAAACATTGTCATATGCAAGGTAAGCTTTATTTATAGTTGAAGGAGGATGTTTTAAAACCTGGCTTGTGAGCTGCTGTTCAGTAAGTGTGGTATGTGTCGGAGGGTATTTATCACGGTCCCGTCAATTAAAGACATTCCTTCTCCTTCCCTATGCGTCTTCTGTGTGATTCTTTGTGTCCTTTGAAATGGGCAATAAATGGTAGGTGTGTTTATGTGTACAGTCCCAGCAAAGTATTGGATCTGGCAGTTGGAAGAAGATGCGGCATTTTGCTTTTTCCAGATTGAAAACTGCTTTCCAATAAGCATAAAGAGCAATGATCTTTATTTCTACAGTGGTGAAGTGAGTTGAATACAAATCTTTGGAACTGAAGGCTTTTTTTCTTTCTAAGGTCACTTGAATAGTCTGAATGATACCATCACAACTGTTTTCTTTTGTGTGTGAATTGGTTTCCTTGACAACAGGATGTCAAATCAACTTTTCAGCTTTAATCAAGTCAAAACAATATATCCCTTCCATTCCAAAAGGCCTCAAGTCGTAGAGAATTATTTCAAGTAAGGCTTTTGTAGGTCACAAAAGCATTTTTTTTCTTCGCTCCTGTGTGCGAATCCGAAGGAGAGGTGATGGTATTACTCTTTTATAGAGAGAGACAATGCAAATAGTCTTCAGTTGGGAGTGTGTGCTGTGAAAACTGTGTTTTCATACAGAGGTGGCCCAAGATGGAGGCCAAGGCAGAAACAAACAGCTCTGGTTTGGTGCAAAAGCAGAGTTGGAACATTTCTGTTCAACGGGGGCATCCAAGCCACTGATGTGAGATCCTGCAACAGAGTGGCATTTTTTTGGTTCAGCTATAGTTTGATGTATCTTCTATAAAAATACCTCCTCTAAAATATGTGTGCTGGTTCTTCCTACCAAAAATAAAAAGTGAAAAATATCCTATTTGGAAAGCGATGTATTGATACATGTTAAAGATTTGTGTTGAATATTCTCCTTTTTACGGTAAGAGTTTTGCAGGAAAGTAGTCTTGGTTTCTGTGGGAACTAGTGACTTATGTCACTTATTTTTTGGATGAACTTTGCTGTTTTGACACTTTATTTTCACCCGTACCATATCCAATTGTTCCATTTCAATTTTAGGTTATGGCTACTGATCAGAAATAGGTGGTAAGAGCATACACAAAAAATAAAATGCTTCTGGGTTGAAGAGGAGAAATAAAGGGGGAGAGTATACTTTATGGAATCAGAAAAGCAGCTGGTACAACATAAGCAGAGCTCTAGAGGCAACGAGTTAATTTTACTTTATAAACACACTTTGTATGCATTTGACCACTCTACTGTGATTGCGTCATTGTGACTTCACGGCACTGCAAGCATGTATGGCTGATTTGGAGAATATTGCCAAAATAAGTAATATATTCTTGGTCCAACAACACCACCAGTGAAGGGACAGAAAAAATAATATAGCCCCAAGCGGGCAGGTAATTGCCTGTGGGATGAATGAATCTATTCTGCCTTCGACTACAGCAATGCATTTGGATGTGGGCAAGAGGGTAAGAGTTCATAATGTAGACCTCAGTGTGTATAATCAAAGAGTAAGAGCAGAAGATTAAAATTCAGTGCAATTTGTAGGGTGACACTCTTTCTTCATGTCCTTTTGCATCTGAAACAGCTTGCAGCGGGTCAAACCTTATTCTTACTCTTCCTTCACTTGAACTGTCAACTTCAACCTGCTGTGAGAAGTCTGACCAACTATGTAGTAGAATAAGTGCAAAGGAGGACAAGAACAAAGTAAGGTAGAGATGAAGAGATGGGTCTAGGAGTAGCATGATGACGGGGTTTGGATTAAACCACCTCTGGAAAGCAGAAGACAATCGGATCATTTGAGCCCAAGGTTGTCAGGCTGTGAACTGGCAAAAAGAGTCAGTGGGCTCAAAATCTGCATTTTTTTTGATGCGGAGAGGAACTAATGAGAATGTTTCTGACAAGATCCAGTTGTAAGCCATTCTCAGTCCCTAATAAAACCACTGGCAGCAAACTGCATCTACCCAAATTGACCCTCTGCTAGGCTCCAGCATAAGCATCCCAGGATCAGCATGGTACCACAGAAGGCGTGTCGAGGTGCAGGCACAGAAATGAGTATGTGCGTGCACTGCTGAAGCATCTTGTGAAAACACAGATGTGAATGGAGCTCCATTTCCATATAAAAAGTATCCTTTTTTTGCAGTGGGTTACTTCAATGCGTTTTTCAGTAATACACAGAAAGCAATTTAAAATAGGACAGGTGATTCTTCTTAAGGTGTCTATGGCATTAATCAATGTCTGATCAGTGGGTGGTGTTTTTTTTTTTTTCTTAAAGACTTCCTAATATTCCTTAAATGATTTCCTAATAAGTCATTATTGGAACCAAGATCAAACCTGGTCACTTAAATGGTTGAGTGGTTTAAAGGATTAGGCTAGATCATGGAGCCAGTCACTAACTTGAAATGTGTCCAGGGGTGAGTTGTGATTGTAAGCTACACTGGCAGCTGACAGCTTTTCAGAAGTCTATGCAGCCAGAGTTGGTTCTGTCTTAACGCTTGACTTCTCTTCTCCCACAAAAATGTCGCTGCAGATGGCACTAGTTAGCATTTCTGCAGATGAGTCCACAATCAAACAGTTGCGGACAAGAAACAGGCTTTTCTCACTGCTGTGCCTGGCCTCTGCATCAGGGCTGAGGCACACTGGTTAGTCACTGTGGAGGTCTGAGGATTTCTCCTTTTGTGGATGGAAGAGGGACATGCGTTTCTGGGATTTGGGCACCTGGAACTTTTCTCAAAGCCTTATCTTTCCTTCTGCCTTTCTCAAGCACCTTGGGGCAAACCTACTGTGGATAGGGGCAGGGAACAGCTGATGTCTTCATCGTGCAGTTAATTTACCTGAAGAAATAGTGTCTTTATTGCCATTTTAATTTCAGAAACTTTTTTTTTAACCTCTCTGTTTCTGGCCTTATTCTGCTTTATGTGGAAAGAGTAATCCCAGGACAGGTATTCTCATCTTTGTCTCTGAAGGCTCATGTAAAGAAATAATTTAGTTTTATGAAATAATCTTATCCTGTTTGATTTCCTCTTTTACACTGGGGTTTTAATGGACTTACTACCTCTTCTGTGATCCTTCCTTTATTTTGATATTTTAAACAATTTACTTTTCATATTTCAGCTAGAGAAAATTGTGCCTGGGCAAGGATGGGGGAGAGAGAAGAATTAACAGGCTTCTTATTTCTGATCTATAGCTCTTCATAATCTCTGTTTCACGTTTAACCTGATACAGATTTTTGGTAGCCTCACTTGCCTAGATTTTGTTTGTTTTTTTTTTTTAAAGAGCGATATACTTTTATGGCCAGTGTCAAGTCTTTCATATTCTGTCAAGATTTTTTTTTCCTCACTGTGTTTCCCCATTTATGTTGTGATAAGGTCCTTTCACTCTATAGGATTGTCGATCAACCCCAGAATTGCTCTTGTGAATTAGTTATTTCTTTTTCCTTTAAATACCTGCAAACTGTGGATAAAGTACAGCAGAACCCTTAAACATATGCCTGACTTTGAGCACATGAGTAACCCCATTAAAGTCAATGGTTTTACTCAACATGCTTCAAGTCAGGCAGAAGTTTATCTACCTTGCTGAATCAGAGCCATAAAAGAAACAATTGTGTTTGTGCCTGAAAAATATTTTAACTGCTGTTGGTACACATAAACACCTAAGTTTATTGTAGCTGAAAGAAGTTACTGGGGAGAAAAATATTTCTTCCCCCTCCCCACCCTCTCTTTTACAGCACTTTGCATGTAGACAATTTTATTGCTCCTCTGTGTAATGTGCTAGCCATTCTCTCTGAAATAGACAAGATTATCTCAAAAATTGACCAAACAATAGGCGAATCTTAATATTCTGAAGTTAAACTTTCACAGCCCTTCTTTCTTTTTTTTTTTTAATTAACACTTTCACAATTTGTTAATAGCAACCTATGTTTTTAAAACTGTCTTTTAAAAAAGGACGGAAACCCAACAATATTCCTGAGTAAAATGTAATCTCACAGTACAATGCTACACCTCCATCTGACTCCCCACACTTAACCATAATTAGGTATTGGTTCTAGTTAGTTCCAATGGTTAAATCAAGCTCCTGGAACAAGTCCTGTGAATTACTTATGGGTATATCATTGCCGGTTTCTCCTCTTCTCTCTAAAGCTAATTGGCCCGAAAAACATAGCCTTTTATGGGACTGATGCCTAAAGATTTACCCAAAAGGTGGCATACCACACTGTTTTGAGAATTGGAGTCTAGTGTTACTGTTACAGTTGTAATAGTTTTTGTGGGCTGCCTCATCATTATGGAGCATTTTACATTCTGCGTAGAGTGTCCTGTGGGATACAGTTTATAGGCAGAATTTATGGTAAATTAGTTGACTAGTTTAATTCTGGCGTGTTTCACATGTACTTAGGTCTCTGGAACATGGGGAATTGATGCTTAGTGTACTAGTAATGTTGAAGGCATTCATTAATGAGCTCTTCTTAGCCATGGACAAAATCATGTGTGTTTACTATGACCTCCCATGAGGACCATGCAACTTGAGCTTGTCCACTCTCTGATGGCTGTTGATTTGTCGCTTGTAGCCTCTTGCTGTCCTGGTCAGGTCCACGGATACTTGTGTTCTAGGTATTCACAAACAGAGACTCAAAGGCCCACCAAAATGTCACAATCCCAGCCCTCAGTGCAGGCAAAGCCATGTGGGTGGAAAAATTTGATGCAAGCGATGAACTATTCTGTGTGCAAAGCTCTCCGTCTCTTCTCTGAGAGTCCAGACATTGCCCTGGGGTGGCTGAGGTGCAGGCGTGTGCTCCCTGCTGCACTTTTTCCAAGTTTCTTTCCTCCATCCGTGACTGCTTCATGACTCTACTGCAGCTGTTCAAGCCAATGTAAGTCAAAGACCTGATGTAATCTTTTACACCTCTGGAAAGAGAGTGTGAAATCCAACCAGATGAGACCGATGACATTTTATGTGCACTTGGCAAGGCAGCAAAGGACAGTGCCTGTCACCTGCACCATGTTCCTGATGCTCGTTTCTGTATTCATGGCAGTTTAAATTAATGTTTACATAGAGGGAAATCCCCTGGTCAGTATGGCTCCACTGAGACAGTGTTGGCCAGATGCAGAAAGGCTCTGTGAGACCAGCCAGCACTGTGTCATCTCTGAAGATTGAGAAGGGAAGCAGCAGAGCAGGCCCTTGTACTGAATCTTAGCATTTGAGGAAGCTGATTAAATCATAGAATCACAGAATACCAGGTTGGAAGGGACCTCAAGGATCATCTGGTCCAACCTTTCTGGGCAAAAGCGTCGTCTAGACAAGATGGCCCAGAACCCTGTCCAGCCAAATCTTAAAAGTGTCCAATGCTGGGGAATCCACCGCTTCCCTGGGGAGATTATTCCAATGGCTGATTGTTCTTACTGTGAAAAATTTTCCTCTTGTGTCTGACTGGAAACTCCCCAGGAGTAACTTGTACCCCTCATCTTCTCCATGTGACTCTCTGTAAAATGGGAGTCTCCACCGTCTTTGCAGCCACCCTTTAAATACTGGAACGCGGTGATAAGGTCTCCCTAAACCTTCTTTTCTCAAGGCTGAACAAACCCAGTTTTCTCAGCCTTTCCTCAAATGGCAGGCTTCCCAGTCCTTTGGTCATCTTTGTAGCCCTTCTCTGGACCCTCTGCAGTCTTGGTCTGCTTCTGCATGTGCAAGGTAGCAGCTTTGGCTGAGAGGTGGTTTCACCTCTGTTTACTCTTGGGAAGGTGTTTCTTAGTTCCCCTGTTTCCTTGAACGTTCGTAGTGCAACACTTAGCTGCTAAGCATAGTCCTTCTGTGCTCCAGGTTAAGATTATTTGAAAACTGAAATTTCTTTTGAAAACATGCTGCCTGAGGAGCGTTTTACACCTAATGTACAACATGGGTGATCTTTGATCTGTACTGCCTGCTTCCTAGCTAATTAATGCTTAAAATCATCGTTTTAAGGGGCTTGGGATGGGACTGCTAAACAGATTGCCTCTTCTTATCATGTAACACTGTTATGATCAGCACCTGCATACCAGACTCTGTCATCCTGATTTAAGGCAGGGGGAGGGAATGTTCTGAGTGAACCCCACAGTTATAAAAACTAGCTTCCTAGACTTAATTTCACCTTGATCTACCCCCTTCACCATCTACCAGAGCCTGCATTTGTTAATCTTAACAGGCTGTAAAGTCCACCTTGTATTTTTTTCCCTCTTCCCACCATTTGGGAAGAAGCAGGCTGAGGGCTTTTAAAAGGCTGAAAAATCTGGGCATTATTTTAGTGTACCAATTCTACTGGAAAGATTTTGCGGTGCATATTAAATGCTTTCATTAGAATTTCCTACAGCACCCAGAACTGTTGATGCAAACCTGAAGTGGGTACATACAATATGTAACGTCCAGGAGCTATTAATGCTCTCTGACTTCACCAGCTATGTATATGATTATGAACTGATGTTCCCAGTGCCATGCATGGCAATTTTTAAATGAAGTTTCTGAATAATTTCCCCCTGCCTTACACAGAGGGAGGAAAATGCATCATCTCCCGATGTCCCTTGCCCACTTCCCTTCCCTTTCTTGGCAGCCTTTGAAGCAGATCAACTTTACACTAATGCTGCAACTCAGGAGCTTGTCCGCCCCACCTTCGTGACCCAACAGGAGAGTCACGTTACTGCCTCTCCAGGTGTCTTCCTACTGCTGGTTTACCCTTCTTTGTGGCAGCATGAAGAAATCCAAAAGCAGCTTGTGACTGCCTTCTCATGTGCCATAAGAAGCATCAAGCAAAAGGGATTTCCCTTCCATACCTATCCCCCACTGGGGGCTGGAGAAGAAGGATGCAGAGATGAAACTGCAAATCAGCAGCCTGTTTCATGTCCTGGTTCTCTGTGAGCCCCAGCACAGGCTGGAGCATCCATGGCTCTGTCCCTCGTGCCCACCTTGCTAGGAGCATCAGGAGGGAGACACAGTGCTGGTTAGACCCTCTGTCCCCGTGCTGGGGAGTCCTTAGAGAAGACCTCATGAGGCTTCTGCCCCTTAGGACACCTAAGCATTGCACAGGAATAGATTGGGGATGCCTCTTATTTAGTTTCTTAGAAATAGTCATATTTGCCGCTTTGCCTGATATGTACAGAGGTACTTCCCGTTCCATTAGTGTCTGCTGTCCTTTGATGGTGCCACCACTTTGTTGGGTCTAGGGTTTGTTCTATTCTTTTTACTTTGACAGCCTTGTCTTGTGGGCTTTGTATTCATGCTTCTTGGTGTATGTTTTTCCCTCCTAAACATTTTCTCTGGCTTTGTTTTCTTTCTCTTACTTCTCTCCCTCCCCTTCAGCCCTGTGCTATCTTTCCTCCATGCTCTAATTTTTATTCCTCCCTGTTTTTCTTATCCATGTTGAGCTGAAAAAAGTAACATGACCTGACAATTTTTACGTCATTCCGAGGTTTTTATGTACTTCCATAAATCTCTTCATTACTTTTTTATTGTTTTGTCATATATAGGTTTTAGTTTTTCCTCTACCTTATTAGTCTGGGGATCAATTTAAGTCTACTATGTTTTATTAGTAGTAAGGGGAACAAAATACCTCCTCCTTCTTTGTTGGTTTGGCACCATCTTCAAATTACCCTTTTTTCTCTCTGTTTGACTACTTCTCTTCTTTCCCCGGAGAGTCTGCTTTATGTCAGACCTTCTGCTGGTGAACTGGGTATGATTTCATCAGGCAATAGGCAAAAGTATACCCCGCTGCAGAAGAAGAAGTTGTTTTCAGCTGTTACTCTATTTTTATTTTTTTTTTAGCTTGGGGAGTGTGGAATGAGCTGAGCCATTACCCTGGGGATTGTGAATCTTTCTTTCCTTCCATTAAATTTGGTGGCTAAATCTGAAGGCTTGTCTTGAAGAAGGATTTATTGTAGTCATACTAATAAAATTGTACTGGTATAATTAAACAGCTATAGTAATGTCAAAAAAACCTCCCATGCACAGACACAGCAGTTCTGGAATGACACAAACTACTCCAAGGAAAAAAATGACCATCTACCCCAGCAATTATTGCATCAATAGGGGTGTGCTTCCATAGGAGTTTTTTTCTAGTCTAACTTTATTAAGATTCAAACCACATCTTGTCCCAGAATCTCCTCTCTCCCTGATGTAAACAAGCCTGAAAATAGTGGTCTGGACCTTCAAGCTGTTGTTTACTTCAGTGTAGCTCCATTAAAGGCATAGAGCCATGACTATTTGAGGATCTTGACCCAATGTTTTTAGGTCTCTCTCATGTTATATAATTTCGATTTTTGGATGATGGTGCCTATTGAATAAAATTAGGTTTTGTACAGCAAATTTTAAGATGTATCCAGACGTCTTAAAGTAGTTTACAGAAAAAGGAGTGAGTTGGGAGCAATGTTCTGACTCTGTAAGGGCTAGCAGTAGACATTTTATCACTCAGCAATAATCCAAGCTTTTCTGTCAATGTTGGAATCTATTTTATTGAAAAAGGATCTTGGCAAGGACACTGGGAATTGCTGTAGAATCTTTCAAAGTGACATTATGAGAGGATCTTGGTTCTTTGGGACCTTTTATCGCGTGGAACATCTTATGAAATACTCTGTGTGAAGGGCCGAAGTAAAATGTTATCAAAGCAGCCTAACAATTTTATATGTCCACTGGCTGCCCATTTGGCCCAGTAGGAAATAAGCTGTGCATGGGGCAGCAGAAAGAGAAAGTAGGTCTACAAGTGCAGCACAGAGGCAAATGTTAAAATAGGTCAGATGGTAAAATAATGTCACATGGAAAGGCAGTAGCTGTTGAATATTAAGTTATTTTCTATTACAATAATTTAAATTCTGATTTTTTGCGGCAGAGAAGTGTATTGCAAAATGGGGAGATTAATACTTGAAGTACCTAAACTTATTCTTACTAGACTCAACTTTTCTCCTGCATCTGTGGCATTTTATTTGCTTTTGTTCAGTATCTAACACAACTGGATTTTCATGAACAGTGAAGAACAGAATTGAGTTTGTGAAACCGCTGTAATTTTTCTCATGTTCATTTTCTTAGCAAAATATTTAATCAAATACACAGTTTGTAAGCCTTCAGGTAGCCCCTGATACCCCTTTGAGTACACCACTGTGTTTATACAGACTCACAGGACTGCTCTGGGCGTTGCGTTCAGCATATTTCCCCATCCCATGCTTCTTTTGAGGTTGCCGTTTTGAATGTTGGATTTCTGCAGGCAGCCGTTTACATGATTCATTGGGGCGGGCACCCCCAAAATCCACAGGCTGTCTGTGCCGGAGGAGTCAAAGCAGCGGAGTGCACGGAGGTCAGAGGAGAAGCGGGTGTTGCTGGCAGTGCTAAAGCTGCCATGCAGGCAGTGTTGCATATTTAACTGTAAGGTCTCTGCTGGATTAAAAAGGCTCCGGGAGAGGAGAGCATGATCAATAATTAGAAATATTAAAAGTGGTGCCTTCTCTTGCTTTCCTACCATTTTCTCCTCCCTTCTTTGCCTACAGGACACGAAGCATCTGAATCCCCCAGACGATTGCTCATGCATTTACATTTTCATTTGCTTGGTTTACAGCAAGATTGTTCCAGCTTTTGGGAGGGGCAGCTATCAAAGATGTACAGGCACTGCCATTGTGTTTTATTGTTCCAGTCCATTTTTCCCTGTGAATGCAGGTGGGAGTTTTTCTGTGGGTTGGTTTTGTGTTTTTGCTTTCTCTTTCTTCTAAGCATTTATAACCCTTTTATTGTCAGTCTTCAATCATTTTTGATAGATCAATATATTTACTTCAGTGATGGTTCATCCTACAGTTGTGCTTGTGTTTTTTTTTGCTTTGTTTATAGGAGATATGAATAGATTCAGTGGGTTGTATCTCTGCTATACCTCTGTCACTGCATGAGGATCGAGTCACTTGAGCTTGCCCCCATACCTGTATATTTAGAAGGAATATGAAGTATTTACATTGCTCTGCTTTCATATCTACTTGCTTTCCCCTTTTCCTGGCTAGACTTTGAGCAATTAAATGTGCAATTTTTGGTTCAGAAATGCCTTCTCAGAAATCCTACATATGACTGCTGCTGTTTCATGTATGCTTGACTGTTCGGAGGGAAGGCCTCTAGGATACCGCTCCAGAGATCCAGAGGGCTTGGGGAGTAACATAGCAAAGCAGTGTTGGATGACAACTTTCGCTGGGACAACTCAGAAATGAGGCAGGTCCACGGGATTCCTGAGGTCTTTAGCCAAGTAGCTACAACCGAGACAAAGAGGAGATGTTCTTGAGCCTACATCTTGATAGTGTCCCCGGGCCGCCACATGCAGGCCAGGGACAGCTGTTTAATGTAGCTGTGAAGAGAGCTCAAAGATGTGCAACGTGCACGTGGGAATCGTGTCCCAGCATCGGTGTAATACGCTGCGCCCTGTCTGACCATCAGAAGAAGAAGGTGTTTGAACAGGACCTGCTGCTCCATGGTGAAAGGTTACGTCCACGGGGAAGAGAGGGCTAAATGTACTCCTCCATCCTCAGGGT
This sequence comes from Ibidorhyncha struthersii, assembly GCA_013398815.1. Lineage (NCBI taxonomy): Eukaryota > Metazoa > Chordata > Aves > Charadriiformes > Charadriidae > Ibidorhyncha > Ibidorhyncha struthersii. The sequence continues at coordinate 211,211 of VZSZ01011414.1, read as the reverse complement.
TCTGGGTTGTTTCAGGATGCAGTGACGTAGACGCCTTTTGTTATACAATTGCCCCCTTCTCCACCCCAACAAAAGGGAGCAGAAAAGAAGCGTGTTTGTTACAACTGATAATATGCACAAGGTGGTAAATGGAAAATAGGTCAACGAGGTAGTGCTCTTACTAATATTACTGTTTGAAACATGATCTATGTTTTATGACTGCGCATTAAGTATTGGGAAAAATTCCCAAACGTGCATGGATTTCAGCGAGGTTTAATAATTTAAACCAGGTGAGCACATCAGCTGTTTGTAGGATGTTATCCCCATAGTTGCTTTACCAGAGCTGTATACATCCTGTTTTTCAGTATGTCCATTTTAAGGCTGAAATAATTTGCCATGTTATGAAAGTCGTGACTCAACTACTTCTCAGCAGCGTGTTGTCCATTTGTAACAGCAGATTTTCCTGGAAGTTATTACTTTGGTGTGCCATTGTCAGCTGTACACGTCACTCCTGCTCCTCTCGTCCTTTGTGGCGCAGATTTGCCCGTTGTTGTTAGCGAGGATGCACAAGCTATCAGGTTTTTCCATTCTTTTCTTTCTTTTCTATCTCTGTTGAATTGCAGTTTCCTTTGTCTTCTGCGTGGTGCACTGAAAGAGGTTAGGGAATTTATCATGGTTATTTTTAATGGGTTTTTAAAGTCCGGCACGGCACAGATTGAATTGATTCAGGAAAATTTCCTGGAGCTGCAGCATTTTTTACTATTAAAAATATTTTTATCATTGTGATTTTTCTGTAAGAAAATACATTTATTTTTTTTCCTTCTGGTCCTGTAACAAAGCCCTGCTTTCTAACGTTTCCACATGGTCAGATATTAGCCATTTCCCAAGATAATTTAGTTTGGTCATGTGTACGGCTAGCATTTTTATTGTAAAGAATTCTGCTAGTGGTTTCATGATAAATGCATAAAGCATTGGGAAATGACTTTTATTAGGCTTAGCGTGCATTTAATAATGCATTAACAAAATGAAATGATTTTGTGTGTATGTGTGTAGATCTTAAGAATGTATAGAAGAAGTACACACTACCATAGGTATGCAAGGATTTTAAAAAATGAATCTCTCCGGTGTGCATTTTGTATGCTGCAGCATAAAAAAGTACATTCCCAGGAGCTTAGTAGGTGGTTACTATCATTTTTTGCTTAGTTTCAATGTGTGTTTTTCAAGACGGATCTAGAAAGAAAAGCGAGTCGCAATGACTGTCCCCCTCGTGGCCGGTCTGGCAAGCCTTTACTTGCCTGAGTAAGGCTGTCCAGTGTTGGCTGGGATCTGTGTCTCTATTGCATGCAAACCAGATGAATGGGTCGCCCATTGCTTCCCACTTATGAAACCCTGCTTCCATTTGCTTGAACTTCAGGTATCTTCAGGCTGGTAGCTATGACAGGGTCAAAGTGTCTCGTTTCTTATTCAACAAAACAGTGTATGCATGTGTAGTTACACAAAACTCAAGCTGGCTTACTCATTTCATCATGTAATGTTTAGCATGCAAAAAATCAGTATATTGAGTCCTATCTATCACTGAGGAATTAACATTTGCTAATATTAAGACGGTATTATTTCAGAAATGCATGCATCTGCATTAGCATAAACAGAGCAAAGGAATAAAAAGGGATGGTGTGCAATATACTGTAACTCTCTCATTGATTTAGGATCAAAATGCCAGTAAGAAGGAGTAGACAAAGAAAATTAGTATATGTTTATTTCAAACACATGCAAAAATAAAATATTGTATTGTCCACCACTGCTGATTGTATTTACAGGAGGCAGATGAGCTGTCTTGCCTACAAAGAAATAAAAGATAAAGTGCAGAATTAAAACAAACAGAAACAGCCGACAGATTTTGAATGCCTCTTTTGAAGATATGTATGAGGACATGACTTTTCAGCAGACAGAGATACTCGGTGTTTTCTGAAAGCCTTTTCTTTCCTTTAGGGCTAAAATGGCTAACCAAAACTGGAAATGTGAAAAACGCGTCACACTTGAGTCCTGGCTATGATATGTAAAGTACATATGAGGTGAAGGTTGCAGAAACGCAGACTTATGGATGGCTTTTCTTTGTACCCTGATGTCAGGTCTCAGGGAGGAAAAATAATAAACCCCTCAATTTTACCGTGGTGAGAAATGCTTTATGAGAGGCAGAAGTCAGGTCACACAGGTTTTGTTTTGGTCATCTTGAAGTGTGTTTGCTAATACGAAGTTTAGTGATGGGTGTGTAACTAGCAACTTTATTACACTTGTGGTTTTATTATAGTCAGCTGGTTTTACAGCTTGCTGTATCTTGCAACGCTGTAGTATCACAAATTATATTTAAATCCTTTGACCTCCTTCCTGTTTCATTTTCTCTGTATGGTCGCACATATGCTCTTCTCTTTTTGTTCCCTGTCCCCAAATTTTCATTGGAGCCTGCACCACGACAGGCACATGCTCTTCAGCTTTCTGGGACGCTGAGGATCCTCCCTGGCTTAGCAGCGAGAAAACAGCCCTGCACTGCACACCCCTCTTCAACGTGTTCTCTCAGCCATATTATTCGATGTAACATCACAGTCCCATCCCTCATCTTCTTCAACTGCGCTGCTCTGTCTCCATTTATCTTGTCCGAAATGGCTGTAGTCCTGCCCAGGTAATACTGCCTGTTGTTTCCCAGAAATTGCTAACCTGTCTGTCAAGAGAAGCCACGTAGAGCTTCTGACTAGAAATCAGGGTAAGCGCTGAGCAGATCCTGCTCCCTCCCTTACATGGAAAAGAAAAAGATGGAGAAAAGGCTGCCAGTGTATAGCCCGAGTAACATTGTCTGCTTATCCTCCTCAGCCATCTTGTAGCCTTTTTTTTTTTCCCTTCACTGCACTGATAAAAATAGGTAGTACTGTTGAATATAAATAATAGACTCATACAAATCCATACAAATGAACAGCGTGTAGATGGTGGCAAGTAAAGTTTGGAGACACAAAAAGTTTGCTATCTCCCAGATGTAGCCTTCCCTAGAAATAGTAGTCCAGTGTTCTGGAAATAGTAACCTGATGGCTTTTCTCTCAGGGTATGGCAAAGGAGTACTTTGGTAGTGAATTAGATGCAAAGAGCCCGAGATGAGACTGCGCTCACTCTGAGGCTTGCAAACCCCCCGAAAGGCCACGGGCAGAAATATGCTGAAACCCACAGGAAACGCCGGCTGCACCATCACATGAGGTCAGTCAGGCATACTGGGCTTTACCGAGCACAGACAAAACAAGCTTTGGTGAAAATGTCACAGTCTAAACACGGGTAGCAAAACACAGACTAATACAGGCCAAGCTTGGTGGGAAACGCCATGGGAAAAGATTTAGAAACCTTCTTCTGGCACTCTTGCCGAGGTGAAGAGCCGCAAGCGCTTTCAGCATCACCCAGTAGCAAACAGCACTGCGCACCCAGGCGGGAGGAGCAACCGGTGCCTTATTAATGTCACGGTACTTCTCATTTCCAGTAGCATCCTGTAAAAGCAGTACCCTATTTACAGCTTTCATTTCGCATTAATGAAGTGGAATACTGATGCAGCTAATCAGCGCTAGCGGTATGATGCAAGCACGCGGGAGCGGTGGCAATCATCTGAGCCCAGTTGCCAGGATAAAAATAACCCCCGCCAGCCCTGGGAAGCGGCAGCTCCCCAGCTGCGGAGGAGCACAGCCCGGAACCCCGCGGCGCCGCACTGCCCCGACGCCCGGCTTCTCCCGCAGCCCACCTGGAGCGAGAAAAGAAATGATTCACTTATCCCTGTCCATCCCCTCTGCTGCTTCTCTCCCCAACTCTTAAAAGCGGGCATGAGTTTTTATGCCTGCAGTTGGATCTGGACTCAGGTTTCCTCAGTAAACCAAATGGATGTGGATTGCCCAATACGCTTGTATAACTCAGAGGGTCCATTTGGTTTTGGGGTTGTTTGTTTTTTTTTTTTTTCTTCACCCTTCATGGCACTTAGTGAGCTTAATTTAATCCCTGTCATTCCTTATATGTGGGTAAATGTCATCTACTTCATTTCATGAATGAATTAACACAGCCATGCAGAGTCTGCATCTCCCACATTGCTCCCTTGGAAGGGGGAAGGGATTAGTAAATGTGTGTGACACCCTCAAGTTGCTAAACCCCAGCTGGGGTTAGAGATGCCGAGAAAGGCATCTCGTTTGCACCCTGGTGTAAGACAGTTGAAAGACTCTACCAGCTCTGTACCTTGCAATGGCCCCACTCGGCCCTCCTTCCCCTTATTGTCAACCGTAAATATATTACTTTCGTACCACCAGTCTCTTACTGCACCTGACAAAGGAGGAGCTCCTTTAAAAATAGCCATGCTTTTAGTAGTGGGGAGAATATAAATAATCCCGGAATTTTCTTCCTTTTTTGATACTTCCTTAAGCATGTCAGAAAGCAGAGGTCTTTTGGCAAGGTGCAAGTTTGAGATAGCGCAGAGGTCCTTGGTATGTAGAAGATAGCATTTTTAATCCCGGGTATGTGGACAAAGAGGTGGATGCATAGCAATGCAGAGCAGCGCGGAAAGTGTGCGTGAGTGTCTGGGCATCTTGTTACATGATATTTTTAATACAGTCAGGAATTAAATTAATAGATCTATGTGCTTATTTTAAAGCTTTCACGACGTGAAAAGAAGTGTAGTTCATAGAAAAAGGAAATGAGGAACCATTTATTCTTAAATAGAAATCACTGTGGCCATGTCTTCTTTTTCATGAATTTACACAATGGGTTGGATTAGTCTCTGGCTGAGGCACGATTCTATGTGTGTGTTGGCAGAGCTGTGCTTTCAAACTTTTCTCTGTGCCTGACTCTGCTCAGTGCTACCAGGGCTTCGATATGTGCAATACGTTCACCTGGTTTTAGGGCGTTGTGGTTTTCGTTTTTATTTATTTATTCATTTATTTCTTAAGCAGTCACGTGCATTTCTCAGTTCTCTAATACAGAGATACACAGCTTGTCAGTGCTTTATAAAAATAGTGTGGGAAGGTACCCTGCCAGCGAGAGTCACAGCCTGGGACATGGGAGAAGTGGCACGGGAGTTAGCTCCCAACTTCCCTGCAGACTTCCCCCGCCTGAAGAAAGCCAGTGTGGGATTTCCAGGTGGACATGGCAGCTGAGGAGCTGTGTTCCCATAGGGAGTCAAAAAAAAAAAAAGTGATTGCTGGCAATTCCCAGCTTTTCCATACCTGCCTGTGCCCTCGTCTCTCAGATGGAAAACGGAGGATGTTTGTTTTCCCCACTGTTTTTTTTTTTCCTGTTTATTTAAATTGTAGAGCCCACAGGCCCAGAATAAACCTTCTACCTATGTATAACTCCTGCTAGATTAGAGCCCGGGGACCTCGGAGGCCTCTAGCTGCTAATATAGCAGAAATAATAATGGAACTCATGGTACCTAACAATTTTTTGTCCCCTCCTTTCCTTTCCTCTTAGCCCAAAGTAACCCTTTCCATGAAGATTTTGTTTGGGATTTGGAGCTGTTCATTATGTATCACTTAGTCCGACAGAGTGAATTGCCTGCAAGAGCTGGAAGGGGCAGTGCTCATGACAACTCAATTTGCTGACCTCTGAAATAATTAAGCAAGTAATGCCAGGCTCGAGTCCTATTTTAAACAAGCAGTGCCATATTTGTTTTTTTGCATTTGTCTGCCTGTAGTGAATGGGTGTCTCTAAACAAAAGAGGCAGAGCGATCGAGGAACTTTCTTTTAAGGAAATGTCTCCTAAGAAAATTAGCCTTTTCCCTTGTATCTCTGTGTCTTTGCATACCTCTCCTCCCCGCGTCTCCCCCCCCCCCCCCCCTCCCACCTACACACAGCGG